>OY856410.1:530253405-530738405 GCA_963693085.1 Alisma plantago-aquatica
AGTCCACCAGGTTTGGATTGGAAAACTGATCTCAACGAGCCTGGGTTTGGCTATCTTCAGGAAATTGTGGGAGAATTCCCCAGCCTCCAGGACTCCCGCCAACCACCCTCTACAGTCATGCCTATATAAAGAGGGTAAAGTTTCTCATTGAGATCGGAACCCCGTCCCAATCTCTTCGCGGGACTAAACGGACCCCTCCTCGCTCCCAACTTTGCAGCAACAATGCTCCTCCTCCCCTTCTTGTGCTCAGCTGCACGGGCCCCACCGCCGGCCGTTGTAGGCCGCCTTGCCTCAGTTGCGGGCCACCTTCGAGTCCGGGTTGGCCTAGGAAGGGATTCAGTTCCCTTGCTTGGCACCTCAGTGCCTTAGATCTCGAGGTCAACACACGGGTTGACCCACCTTGGCGTTGTGTCACGGAGAGGGAAAGATCGGGGGTTGAAGACGATGCAGGCGGATGGACGAAACTGCCCCCCCCAATTGCTTGTAGATCATGATCAACAAAGAAGGACAAAGATGCCCTTTCAGCAATAAACCCAGCCGGCCGCCTAAATGAATAAAATGGGGTAAGATGCTGATGTGTCACCTAGCGATTGGTCAGAATATAGTTTTCTTGCTAAAATCATAACTAAAGGTTGGTAGCACTAATGAAAATAAGTTGTATATGAAAATTTATTATAAAAATACCAGGAATCCAATAAAAATACTATTACAGATTAGTTTTGCTTCAAATCAAAAAGTACATAAGGTTAGTAACTTTAATACTTTAAGTGCAATCAAAACCCTAGATGATGATTAGCGATGAGTTCATTTACTTAAGTTGGTATTATGAATCGACAATTATCCTTTTAGCATAAAATGGATAATATGAGTCCAATTTGAGTTTAAAAACCCACAATTTACTGAATTAGGGTGTTATGGCTAAGAAAGTGCAATAATGAGCCTAAAATCCCTAATGTTGAGTAATATGACTTTAATGACTTTTATTTCGAGGATATGAATATCTTAAAAAGATATATTTTGATATGAAGTTTAGTTAAGAATCCTTGGAATAGATAACTTGAAGAGATAAAGTTTTAGCATGTAAAAAGGATGTTTTAAGGTCTCATATGCGTGAAGATATACCTGAAAACTTAGAAACCCTAATCTAGGTGTTTTTGACTTTAAATAAGTTATGTTCTGAAATCTTATGTATAAGATGAAGTTAGAACTAATCGTAAGATAGATTGCTAGTAAAGAGGCTTAGATATGAATGACTAAGTAATTAGGGTTTTGGAACATGGAAATAATGTTTTAGGGTTTAGTTGACCTAAAAGGTAAAGGTTAAGAAACAAATATAAAGAACGTTAAGGGAAACCCTAATTCAACTTAGGAACACCCTAGGAGGGAATTCCAATTCATTAGAGTAAGAGCATGATGAACATATGAGTAATTAATTTGCACATGTTTTCCAGGTTTCTTGTTGGTTTCCTGACTTGGTTGGCTGTTTGATTAATTGGATATTCTTCTTACAATCCTTGAGACTTCCAAATCAGGTATGTGGTTAATTATGAATAACCGCCTTAGTTTCCTGAGGATTTTCTGGATGGTTAATCGCATTGAATGCAAATTATCAGTTTGGATGTTCATACTTGCAAACTATAAAGTCACTATGATTATCAAATTAATAATAGAAGTATGGATTCTCACACCTACATGCCACCCTGATGGATGATGTCAGAGGTCAGGCCCAAATGGGTAGACCAATGGACACCTTGAGTGGTGAGCCCAGGCACCAAGCTCAGGAATGAGAAGGTGGCCTATGATATTGCATGACTAGTGGGCACCAAGATCGGGATTGAGAAGGTGGCCTTAAGTCATTGGCAAAGGAAACCCTAAGGTGGGTATGCCAGGGTTTGGGCAAAAGAGGTGGAGAATGTCATATTGAAAAATGTAAATTGGCTTGTTAATTAACTTGATTGTGATAATTAGATTGTTATCCTTATGTGCAAACTTTTGGTTGTCCCCACATACCAGTATATTTCGATATACTGACCGACGTTTTGTTTGTCGGTGTTTTAGGAACAACAATTGAAAGAACAAACAGTAAAGTGACACATTGTGAAAGTAAAACATAAAGTACAAGGAGGATTAGTTAGAGTAGATTCAAGCTTGGACAGATAGATTTCCAAAGTTTTAAAAGGTATGAAAAGTTTTTATTTTGTACCATTTTTCAGTTTAGTTAGTAAAATTTATTAATTGTTATTAATTATTTGTCGAACCTTTGATCCTATTAATTGAATAACGGCTCTGACCTTCGGGTCTCCCTTAATTGGGGGTTATCGGGAGGCAGGGTCGTTACAACTACCGATTTTGACTAAGTAGTGGTCGGTTGGAAAATGAGTAGTATACCTCATCTCTTCTGGGCATAAGTGTGATTGTAAATATGTAATCATCTGAGTAGTGTATCTACTTAAGGATTGAATACAAAAACCTTGGTTGATGTTATATTACTTTTATACATCTTAAATAGATAGATGTTATATGTGTTCATCATATTTCTTATAAAGTGAATAGATTATTTATTTCTCTATTTTAGATAGATGAATTTCTTTAAAAGATGATATTACTCTATTCTGCTTATAAATAGTGATTAATCTTGATTATTAATATAAAAGATCCTCTACTTAGTTTTATATTGTTTACCTGTGATAATAATATTGTTGGCAGAGAGTTATATCTTTCACAGGAACTTTTGTCTCACCCCATTGGTCCCAACATTTTTAGGTAGACATGGATGAGGAGGTAGAGACTGTACTGCAGAGGGAGGACAACAGCAACAAGGACAACAGTAATAGCTCAGGTTGAGTGTGTTGTCTATTGTGTCTTGTAGATAGAAGTATCATGTGTCATCTCTGTAATCTCAGGACCTTGGGAGTTAATCTGTAATGGTTTTATAAACGATATGAGATTTTGGCTTGTATGCCTTGAGGTTTTATGTTACTTATATATATATATATATTTGGGCAAAGAAACTAATATATGATATCCTTGAGATGAGATGGTACAATGTATGTATAATGTGAACCATGATGTATATATTGCTTTGATTTTTTTTCTTTAAGAATTTCCTTGAAATAGATCTCTTTGCAAAATAGTTTTAATTTTTAATGATTTTCATTAATCCGCTACTAATAGTTATTCTGCATAATTACTGTGACGATATGAATGTCGGTTTAATAGCGGTCATCACAGATATCTTGAACTAAATTGGTTTAGATCGTAGGAATGAGTTATATGATAAATAAATCACAATTTTTGAAAAAAGAAAAGTGGAGATAAAATGTAAGGGCCAAGTCAATATTTTATATTAAAAAATAATGACTTTTTGTTAAGACCATGGCAAAGGAGAGGCAGTGAGTATCTTGTGAGATTTAAATTTGAATATATATATTTAAGATAATAACTGCACAATTTATTGATCAAGTTTTATAAAAGCTCAATTATACAAAAAATTCTATGCAACTCTAGAAAAAAAATCATCCTTTGAACCCTGAACAATGACAAATGGGTAATATGAACGGATTTAAGTAGAAAAAATAAATAAACATTGAATAAATATGATGAATACCATTATTATCCAAAGATAAGGTCTGACCTCATTGATGAATGTATGGGAAAAAATAGAGTGACAAAAGTTACAAGAACTTTATTTTATCATTATTTGACAAAACAACGGGAAAATCCCCCTAGCCTGAACATCCTTCTAGGGATTATTGGATATAAGAGACATATCATAGTATATAGTTAGAATAAAACAATTTCAATTGAGTCATATATTTGTCTTCTCCGTTGTATCTTTACCGA
Organism: Alisma plantago-aquatica; assembly: GCA_963693085.1. Classification (NCBI taxonomy): domain Eukaryota; kingdom Viridiplantae; phylum Streptophyta; class Magnoliopsida; order Alismatales; family Alismataceae; genus Alisma; species Alisma plantago-aquatica. The sequence goes on from OY856410.1 coordinate 530,257,249, forward strand.
TAATATTAGTCTCACACTTTTATTCATTTCCTATTCATATCTATAGTCTGGTCCAACATTTACAGTGGCTCTTGTAATGCCTTTGATCTCAAGACTCTTAGCACTATTCATATCCTCAACTCATGTAGTTGCATCAATATATCTTTCAGGGACTGAGGAGAAACTTAGCATCTTGTATTTTTTTTGGAGTAGCTAGGAAGAAAGAAATCACTATAGTATTTTAAGATACATAACATTGTATCTAACATTGTCATGTATAAACATTCCACTCATTATTTCTCACCAAAATTTTTAATACAAGTGATGTGACTTCTATCCTCATGCTTATACAATGTTTGGCAATGCGATTGCATTCATTGTCAGTGGTCCATCACATATTACTTATCGTAATAATTTCTCAGGGTGAGAAATGAGCGGCTAGTAGAGTTTGTCAATCGCTATTGACAGAAAACACAATGTAAAATGAGAGTGGCGGGACAATTGTGTGTTTGACAACACGATTAGTAGTGATTGATCCACTACCTTGGTTGTCCATCGCTGCTCGAGCAATCATCACTGCTTTACCAAACAAAGCATTAATGTTTCCCATAAGATCTTCTTTGGTGGCTGCTGAGGACGGTATTTCGGTATTGGCTGGTGCATTTTTTTTTGTTGTTGCCTTGAATAGCTCGCCTTCCGGTCGGATTGCTCTAGCAGCACTAGACGTTCTTTTATATTTTGTATCATTTTTCCTGTGATTTTTTTCATCTTGATTTTCTTCCCCTGATTGCATAGGGGGTTCCCGCCCCCACCATTCTGGAGCTCCTCATCAAACTCCATTTTGTGACCTATTGAACCAATGTTGCTACAAGTGGTGATGCCTATATATCCGTACCTTGTTCATATTACTAAGTGTATGGTTTTGTATTAATTGTGCACGATTGTCTATAAAAGTAACTTGGCATAGGGCCAGCTAAGTTTTTTCTTTCTTCACACTTATGTGGTGTAGGAGAGTTTGATGGCACGTGCATTGGATGCCGGTATCACGCCGGTATCACTCTTTCTTGCTATACAAGGAATCTTCCTTCTTTATAACCGTCAACTGTGTTTCTTACCTCACTTAATTCAAAGGTTCATATGTTGAGAAGTGAGGACAACAGTAGTATGCATCACTTCAGAACCTAGTAACCCATACCAAAGGCCAAAATGGTTCGGGAAAATTGCTTTTTTTAGTATTGGAGCCAGGAAACAAATAGACCCGACTAGTTACAAACCCAGCCACTAGTATACTGATGGGGGTGATCATGGAGAGGAGAGATGAGGACTCACAGATGGCGATCTTCGAGAACAACAGCAATGAGGGCCGGCGATACTCCGGAGGATACTATGAACTGATGATACTGGCTTCTGAATTTTCATCCACTAATTTTTTTTCTAGGGTTCAATGCATATCTTTTGGATTTATCTTAGTTGAAGCCTACTATTAAGGTGTGTCTCGCCCAATACTATTACAGCTATTTCATTTTCATTAGTATTTTCATCTTTTATTATCGCATCCTTGTAGTGATACCCTTGAACACACACCTATCGTTCTAGAGTGATCGCTTTGTAGTGATACTCTTGAACACACACCTATCGTTCTAATATATGGACTTTCTATCAAAAACAAACTCAGCCACTAGCATTTGGCAGGATGAAATGCCGCGAGAAACGGACGTCCAACGAGGGTAAATGCGTTGTGTTAAAGCTTCCACGTAAAAACACAACCCGAAGTGGATGGGTTTCCGTGTTGGGCGAGGCAGCTACATATCCAGGCCCATCATCATTACTCCCTTCGTCCTAACAGAAACGGATCCATGAAGATCTGCAGCAGGAAGAGCAAGATTGCAACAAAAAAGGCAGTAGCTGTGTGGCTGAGCGGTGACGTCTGCGATCTACTTTTCCAATGAACCAATCAAAGTGTTGCGTGGTGGGCTCATTTCCTAGTTATTTCTTTTTCTATTTATACATTAGGGCACGACCTCCCGGTCTTTTCCACCTTGATTCATTAAGAAAGATTTTCAACGAAGAAAAAGAGAGCCAGGGATGATCAAATAAAAAATTATAGATGTACCAGTCTAACAAAAGGGAATATTTGAATTATATATATATATATATGTATATATATATATATATATATATATATATATATGTATATATATACATATACATATATGTATATATATACATATACATATACATATATATATATATGTATATATATGTATATGTACATATACATATATATGTATATATATGTATATATATATATATATGTATATATATATATATATATATATATATGTATATGTATATGTATATATATGTATATGTATATGTATATATATATGTATATATATATATATATATGTATATATATATATATGTGTATATATATATATATATATATATATATATATATATATATATATATATATATATATATATATATATATATATATATATATATATATATATATATACACCAACGCACACCATGGCCAAGATAATAGAAACACCTAAACACTTAGATCGAGATATTTTACTAGAAGACAACTATCTCGACCCAAGACAACCCAAAACCATCTTGGTTAAGACAAAACCAATCAAGGGAGGTGTCTTGGTCGTGACACTCCTAAAACACTCCCTTAAGGTCAAGACAAGGGTCACCACCCTCTGCAGGGTGCACAAGATCAAGGTACATCAAAGACCCTAGATACCCTGATCACCCCTATTGATGTCATCACTCATCCAAGGCTCAACCAAGGTGCCCCAAAGAACCACTCTCTCTCTCATGAAGCTAGGAGAGAGAAGGAACATGCTATAGGTGACAATTTGCATATTAGCCCCCTATTTTGGGGGATGACATGGTGGTCGAGACACTACTAGAGTGTATCACCATGTCTTGCATGTCATGTTTAACTGGCTGCATGTGGATGCATGTTGGTCTTTTGCAAGGACAAGTGACCCTTTGGTTCCTTACTGTGTTGACACATCACCCTTTCCTCTCTCTCTCTCTCTCATCCTTCATCTATATAACCCTTTAAATTTCCTTGTTTGTAACCCTTTCGACCATCTATCTTCTTCCTCCTTCTTTGCTTGTCTTGGAGCTTGGTGGAACAAGGAGGTTTTTCCTTGGAGCTTGGGGGATCAATCTCCTCTTGCATGTGGTGGTGGTGGTGATCCGAGTTCATCTTCCATCCCCTGTAAGTGTTTGTCTACTAAGTTGATGTCTCTTTTGATATCCTACATTCACCTTCCTCTCTTTTCTCAGCCCTATACCATGGTTCATCCATGGTGGTCATTTGGGAGAGAAACTCCTCATCACAAGGTTCATAGACCATGTTTTGACAAAGTAGATCCAAGTGTGAAGAGGTTTTCTCCTCTCTTTCTTCCTTTCCTCTTTGGTTTGGCCAAGAGCTTCTTTCATTGGGCTAGCCTTGACCTTGGTGTCTTCTTCTTCTTGAGGTGCTCTTGTGGCTGAGTGTGGATCTTTTGGTGAAGCTTCTTCAACCTTTAGATCGTGTGCTTGGAGCTCTTCATGGTGATCAACTTAAGGCGGGTTATATAACACTAAGCCTACTCTATTATTGCACTTCTTTATACATTTTGTTTCTGACTTCTCTCTCTCAAATGCTTCTTCTTCATGCTAGTAGTTAGTGGTAAACTTTAGAGTTTGTTTGATAGAGTTATCTTGCTTGGTTTGAAAGCAATTCAAAACGCTAATCTCTTGTACCTAATTTGGTAGATAATGTGTTATGAAGGGTTTTCTCTATGTCTTTCTCTTTATCTTCCTCTCATGCATGATGTTTGAACACCTAGAGGTTGGAGGGATGTTAGGTTCAGTTTTGGTTATCTTGACATGGTTTTCTTTTCCTTGGATAAGGTTCTTCCTTGATAGTTTCTTGTCCCATGACTTAGAATATTGGTGATCGCTAGTATGTGGCCTTTTCTTCATGATAACTATAGTTTCACCCATGGTTTCAGTTCTATTTTGGCGATCTTGATGGTGCATCTGGGTGTGTCGGTGACACTTTCTTTTTGGTGGTCGTGACCTTGATAGATTTTGGACGAGATACCCCTTTGTCATTCAGTTTGACCTAGTATTGATAGGTTGAGACACTTGATACACACACATATGTATATGTATATATATATATATATATATATATATACATATATATATATGTATATATATACAGGAAGTTGTATCGAGAATAGATTTTGTTCATATAGCCATGCCACCTAGGAATAGAAGAAGCTATGCTGTGTGATGGAGTTCGTTGCTACTACTGTCATACGAGGAGTTGTGAACCTGTCAGCCCAACCAATAGCCAGTCTTGCATATCATATAAAGAAGATGGCATATCATGGTATTCATGCTTTCCTTTGTCACCTGATTCCTCTCCTTTCAGTCAAATCATTTCCAAGACCTCTCTGTTACGGTCCAGCCACTTAGTTCCTCTCATTTTGACCTTTCTTTATTGCCATTGCTTGCTTTACGGATAAGGAATGACCTGTCTTGGGAATAGAATAAGAATCCAATCTTTAATATTGTTTGTCTTGAAGAAAGAATCAACTGCACATGAACGGGAGTAGCCTTGCAATGAACTTTCAGAAGAGAATGTGAGAATACCTTGTTATTCGTTCTTTGTGAATCGCTTGTTTCCTTGACATAAGATGCATTTGTCCAGGAAAAAGGTATAATGGGCTCTTTAGTGCGGCCTATCTTTACAAGAAGGAAATGAACTGTTGGAGGAAGGAATGAATATATAACAAGAAAGATAAGATGCATATAAGGAGCAACTATAGAATTCGAGTTAGTATGCGTTGTGGGACTTTTAGTACTAAATAGATTGCAACATCTTCCTCACAAGAACAAAATTCGTTAGCCAATAAGGGTGCATGATTGGCTCAATGAATTTTGCATCCAACTACCGCTACCTCTCGCTTCGCTCGACCAATAGGGAGAGGGTCAAGTGAGAGGCACCAACGGCGGAGAGAGAAATCCATGGAGGGCAAAGAAGAATATGAGGAAACAAACAAAATTGTGGAGGAGAGGAACATGCAACTTCTACTAAAACTAGGGAATGATTTTCTATCCTTCCGATAAATGGCAAGTTAGGTTTGTCCTTTTGCCCACCATAGGCCGATCTGCTCCTACTACTTCTTGATGACGGGCCAATATAAAGAACATCTCTCGAACTTAGAATATTGTCTTAGTGCGGAGGACCTCCGTAAGAAAATACACCTAGGAACTCTTGTAAGGATAGCTAGAATTTGTGACTAGCCTTCTGCCTCTGCAGGAAGATCATTTTAATTTTCATATATAGGGTTAAACGAGTCTCTTTGAAAGAAGAAAGCACTACAAGTAACTATATGACTAAAAAAGTAAAATTGGCCTGAATATATATGTAATTGTATATTTGCTATATATGTTATAAATGTAACTGTTTATGCATGAAAAATAACATTTTGAAAGTTAAAGTAACCCTCTACATGTGTAAAGTAAGAAACTTCAAAAAAAGTAACCAAAAGGAGCGAGTAGCTATCTGTGCGGACATTGAATATGAGATCATATATATATATATATATATATATATATATATATATATATATATATATATATCCAAACGTGCTCAAAAAAACTAACCAAAAGGAGCGGGTAGCTATCCAAACGTGCTCAAATTTTTTATATGAGTTATTCACAAGATGATTAAGAAGTTAAATGGATTAGATTTTTGAGAAAAATATTGCATCATGAAAAACTACTTGAGTGTATTCTGCTCTGAATACACTCGAGTGTATTCTGCTCTGAATACACTCGAGTGTATTCTGCTCTGAATACACTCGAGTGTATTCTAACCTGACTCTCTCTCTCTCTCTCTCTCTCTCTCTCTCTCTCTATATATATATATATATATATATATATATATATATATATATATATATATATATATATATATATATATATATGACAACGATCCAGTGAGAAGCATATTTGATGAGAGCATGAGAGGCATTTGAATAACTCTCCACATAGATAAATTTTTCATAATCCAACCATATAGATTACAAGAATACCTTAATATCTACCTTCCTATAAAATTTTATCACCATCCAATTTGCAGATCATTCACAACAACCAAATATTTATTGACGCTCTATATTGAATTTCAGGCTGACCGTTGGATGTAAAAAGTGTATGTTGTACATATGGATATGTAAACAATGTCTGATTGCAATGATTTTTTGCGACAAGGTAAATGAAATGATGTTTTTCCCATCTATACAGTTGGATTTTAAAATATAGTTACTATTTTGTATTTATTCAAATGTCTCTCATGCTCTCACCATAGGATGTTTCTCACTAGATCGCTACCCTATATATATATATATATATATATATATATATATATATATATATATATATATATGACCCCTACACACTATTATAAAAATGTACACTTGAGATTAGGAAAAATCACAGTTTTGTAAAGTAGCTTATATGGAAACCATTTTTTGTGTTCTCTCTTATTTTTTATGCTTCAAATTTTGTGCATGGTCCGATTGAATTGTATCAATTTATTACATCTAATTTGAACTTAACAACTTTATTTATGTAGAATCTAGAGATACTACAATGTAATAGGATAACTTGATTTATTACAAAATATATTAGATTAAATAAATATTCCATTCAATGAAAATTTGATTAATTGAAGGATAACAAATATAAAATATTTTTATACTAAATCTACAAAACTAAATATTTATAATCACATATTTAATGTTTTTTATAGTATATGCATTGAGTTGTCAAATTTAGATTATTTTAGATGCTATACAACTATATTTTTTTGTCCAAAAGGTGAAATTTAAAGTATGATATGCATTCATCATATATCAATATCATTACATTCAGATGTAGACGATCAAATTCTAGACATGTTTTTACATTCCTATTCCTTCACAAACTATCCTTCTTCTTGCAACTTTGTTCTTGTTTCTAGTTGGTTGATGTATGAGGTTGAAATTATCATGTCTATTGGACATAACTTGAATGTGTATCAGTTGATGCTATTAGAAAATTGTATACAATCAACAACTATCTACTTGTGGCCACAATTCTCTCAATGAAAGTTCCTTTCTTTATGACTTGCTGAGCTAAATGATGCATGTTCTCTTAAAATTATGTTAGTTACTTGTAGTGGAATCATCACTAGGATATATGCCTATGAACATGACAATTATTGCTACATATTTAAATTTTAAGCATATTCTATGAAATCTCAAAAATAATTTAATAAATGATTGATACTTTTTTTAGATTAAAAGTACCCAAAAAATGTAGTGACATGTATGAAGATACTCTTTGACCTAGGATAAATAAGGCTGACATGTTATAGAATTTAGTAACCCCACTTTGAGTATGGGCAAGTATGGACTAAGATTTCATCAACTAGGATCGAAATTTTACTTTTTCACCTGTTAGACTAGTGTCACAATTAGATTTTGCATACACAAATGCTTAAAGAAATTTGAAGTTCAAGTAGAGAGATTAAGATTGCTTATGTTATATTGATATGGTTAAATGTAAGGTTTGATATTTACAATTTCTATCCTACTTCTATGACTAATGGGAGATGGTTAGATTCAAATTGTAAATATAACCAGAAAAACTCATTCTTGAAAAGAATTCAGCTGCTGACTTTAGAATGTATATGATGAAAACTATATAACATTAGATTAATATCCAATACAATTAGAAAATAATCCATTTAAAGAAAATGATTTGCAATAGAAATATTATATTGCACATACACCAATATCCTTGTGAAATATGAAACTTTTATTATATATAGTCTCATATAATTGTTATATCATATTAAATATGTTATTAATATTATGAAAATATTATATAAAATATTATACTAAATATGATACAATTGTTAAATTAAATAATTCATATACGCCAAAAGTGTTGTGAACTTTAAACAAATTTCATGTGCTAGTTTATATAGGGTTTTCTTCCCTTTACCTTAGCTACTAATTCCCATCAAGATTGTGTCCGAACATTATTTGATCATAACCATGGAAATTAGGATAGAGGCTCATTGGGATTATCTGATACACAAAATTACAATCATATATATATAAGAGTGGGGGACACTTATAAGTAGACTGAAACCCTAATGTGCCAAGCATACTTGGGCCCATATACATACTAAACTTATAACTCTTAACACTCCCCCTCAAGTAGGAGAATGGGTGAAGAACATGTTTATATTGCCAATACAAAAAGAAAAGATACCAATAGCCCATTCTAGAACTGTGATTTCCGCCTAATTTTGCAACACAACAATTAAACTCTAACACTTCTCCTTAAGCAAATAACATGTAGAATAGATCTCTTCTTCTCTTGATGAAGATAATATTATGACATAATAGCATATTTGACCTCCCTATAATTGATGATTGGCAGTGATACATGAGGAAAACATCTGAGACAACTTTGGTGAGATTTTGAAGCAATAAAAGGTGTATAAAACTAGGTTTCATCATGGTTGTATAAATATTTTACCACAAAAGGCACCACAACCATCAATGCATAGTGGTCAGGATAAGAGAACTAGTAGTGTAGGATTATTACATTATTGCACGTGCTCAATGTGTTTGAGCTACGTTGCTATAGGAAAGATGCACTATAGTAGGCATTATAAAAGCACAAATGAATATTTAGGAATAGAGAAACATATCTATATTAATGCTTTTCTATTTTTTCTTCTATATGTCCTTTGTTATGCAACCATTGTGGGAGATAACACATGCAATGAATGTAGTGGCCTTGTCTAGGTAAGAGAAAGACCTTATCTTCAGATGCCATCTCCTTGTTTCAGACGTTGCACCCAGTACTAGAAATCTTTGTCCTTGATTGACATGGAACATTGTGGTTTCCTTCAAAAGAAATAGTATCTTGATGCTAAAAAACAAAGACGACAATGTTCTTTGGCTATGCTTGTGATGTTGGAGGTAATGCTTTTGGCCTCACATATGTGATGTTTAGGATCTATTTGGAACGACATATGTGTTTTTTGTAAGTTTAATACCATTTTACCACTAAAAAAGAGTTACAACAAAAATACGGGTAAGGAACCAAAGGAGAAAAATTTTGAATCAACTTTTGATGAAAGATAAGACTCACGTTCTTCATCCTTACATGTAGAAGTGATGTAAGTTGCTTTCTTATCTACTTCTATGATGGTGCAATGAAAATTGGAGTCATGTGATGGAGTGTGTGGTACCATGTTTCCTGTTGTTGCAATTCTCTTCTTAACTCTATTGGCTAAATTATCATCCTTGTCAATGTGATAGATGACGTACATAGAGTGACCTTGAATACATGTGAATGTCCTTTTCCTTGTGGAAGCACAGAGGAGGTGTGGCTTAATAGTAGAGTGTGTTGTTGGGGTAGGGTGGAGGTCATCAGAAACCCTCTACGTACTAATAGGAGTGAAAGGATGAAGGGGCTTGTCCTCCTCTGATCATTGTGATTGGGATCGTCTCCTTGTCATTGTTTTTTGTGGAAAGGGGTGTTGGAGGATAGAAAAATAACATAAAAAATAATAAATGGATAAAGAAGGTTGTTAAAGACAAGAAAATAAAAAGAATAAGTAGAAGGATTAGGAAGAGTAATGGTGATAAAGTAAAATGAAAAGAGATAATGACAGAATAGGAAAGATGGCATCTCGGTTAGTGCAAACTAACCTTGTTGTAACATATATTAGGGAGTAGGGGTCATGCAGGTTTGAGGCATATGTAGTAAGGAGGTGGTTATCTTGGTGGAAGAAGGAAGCTAGATTAGCTATAGAGTTACCAGTCCAAAAAAGTAGACATGAGGCTGGATAGAGGTTTGGCGGGCATGTTATGAAGGAATGAAATTTATTAAAAGACGAAGATAAGAGAACTATAATATCTGAATTTTTTTTAGTTATAAAAAGCATAAAACTTGTGCATGAGCTAAGACCCTATCTTAAAATTCAAGACTTAATCTACCCTATAATCAATTTTCATTTTGACTTAACTTGATAGACCCCAATTATTCCTAAGTCAATTACACAAGGAAAAGATGTGGCTATAATTGGATCTAATAAAGTTTTGAGTAAGTAAGTTCCATAGAATATCCCCTTCCTCACATGGTTTGAATAAAAAATGTGTTTCTATACTTTATTCACATAATTATATCCCTAAATGATAAATAAGTGACACATAAGGATTAAATTGAAATTGACCCACTCAATGGACATATATTGGTCTAATACAATTTTAAGAATTTATTACAATATTAATTAGCATTATACAAAACATGAGCCTCATATGGTTTCTAAATAAACCTATATAATTAGTATGTATTTATCTTAAAAAGGGATATAGTGATAAGTGTGTTTATCAAAAATAGAAACTAACTCATTTTTGGGTTCATCATAGTCAAATTCGATAACCTACCAAAATTTGTTAGGTTTGAGCATTATAGATTTCCCAATTTGATATAGGAAGAAAATCAATTAATTGTCCTAATCCCAAAAATATTAGACTTTGATTTTAAATCAAAATTTCATTCACATTAGTTTCACATGCATCTCTATCCTTCAATTTGAAGACAAGATCATTATGAGTCATTAGGTATACATCTGAGGGCCTATCCCTCATTTTCTACCTCACACAAGTTTATACATCAAGAAAGAAAGAGAGTCCCTCCCACCTCTGGCTCTAAAACTCCATCCTGACCTCTCTCGGTTGTCTTATCTCATTCCAAGTTTCCTTTGTTATCTACTCCTCAAGATGAGGATTTTGAGCTTTACTTTGTTTTAGTTTCACACCCTACAATCTAAAACACCATCTTCTGTAATTCCATGTAAACCCTGGACTCCTAGTTCTCGAAACGTGTATATACTCCTCTTCCTTCTTCACCAAGGCACTGAGAGAAACATTTGAAAAACCCCTTCATCACCTTCCCTCACAATTTGTCCTAGGTTTTCTCAACCATGGGAGGGATGCCACTACTGGGTCTGTTAGAGTTCACAAGGGGTTACAGGAAGCTTTAACCAGTCCCTAGGAAGCTTTGGAAACCTGCCTATATTTGAACTTTGAATCCCCTGCAATTTTGGTGGCTTGATTTAAACCTTGTTGAGAAGCCATTTGAGACCTGTAGTTTTCTATTCCATCACCATGGACCTCACCAACATGGCTTCAATGGAGGAATTCATTTTGGGCCACCAACCACCTCACAGCTTCCTGATGGGCTTGTTAAGAGTAAGTTTTCTAGGGGAATCCGATGGTATGGACCCTTGATCGTGAAGAGAGTATACACGCTCAATCTATTTTCAAGTTGTCATCCAGATTCAAACTTCTCAGCACATGTTTTGAAAATAAGAAGACATCATGTACTAATCAGTTTTGCCTCATGTTGTTAATCCTTATGTAATTGAAGATATGGGTTTCCCAACCTTTTTTGTTTGATATATGATTAATTAAATAGTGGTCACACTATAGTTTCAAGCATCCTGGTTGGCTGATTTTTTTAGATTCATAACTTATTAATCTTAAGTCAGAACAATACTTACAAATATGTTTTGGAAAGGATTTTCTATATACAATCTGATTTTGTGATTTTTAATCCTATTACATCTTTCTATTAAAATGTTTCATTAAATAAATATACTAAATGCTTTAAACCATAATGGAAGTATACATATGATTAGTTGAAATTATTTCAACATCATATGAGTTGATTTGACCTAATCTAATCAGTAACACATCAAGGCATGGAATTATGAATCTAGTTATCAATAATGACTATCGAGACCCTAACAAACTTTAATTTGATCTTGGGATCAATATCAACTATCAATTTTTGATTGTTTGGAACAACGTAATTGGGGATAATCCAACCTAAGAACATGAGTAGTGTTATACAATCTAATAAGTTCACTACGAGACATGTCAGAGCTGACAGACATGCATGGCATGCTAATAAGCATTGAACGAGGCTAGGTTGACCAACGGGTAGAGAGGATACATATTCTAAAATGTAACTCATATACTAAGGGTTTGATGAGTAGTTATAGCATGAGTATTGCAATAAAAATTGGATTGTAAGTTCATGCTTTTATTCATAAACCATGCAATAAAACAAGCCCTAGTTGCTATTTGTCTACTTCTTAAATTTTTATGAACTCATGCCATCATCTGTCATTCACTCTAGTTAACTAATCATATCATGTATGATAAAACATGTTGGTGTGTATTGATAGAGCTCGAGTTTTTGAACGAGCTTAATTTCTAGAACTTTTGAAATTATCAAAAACCAACAATCTCACCAAGTTTGTGATCTATCACATTTCTCAACAACAAACAAGTAAAAACGAAAATTCAAAATTACATCTATATATGTTATATCATAGTTGAATCCTGGTACCGAAAAATTATACATTCAAATATATTTTTAGAGAACAAACACTATTAATCTGCCATTTCCAGGTCTTTGATAGAATCCATTGCCTCAATATCTTGAACATGACATTATTATTGATATTGCATAAACCCTTAGTTGGGCTTCAGAGAAATGGTTGTGCACATAAAATATTGTAGTATCCTTTATCTATATAGGAATTGTTTTCATCAATGTCGGAAACAATCGAGTTGCCTTTACCTACAACAAAGATGCCTTTGGAATTCAGGAGAATATGAAACTTAGACTCCTGAGTCATTTACTTGTTATCATTTATAGGTTCTAGCCATATATTACTGGAACTCAATGTTGGCATGTTGTGAGGGTGAAGCACAATAATCCCATAAAGGGGAACTAAAATCATGTGTATGTTTTGGTGATGATGATTTGATTTTCTTAGTCATGCTTGTAGACTCAAGCCAAATATGTATTGGTATTCCTCATAGAGATGAAGTGGAATTACCAAGTTTATAGTAGGAGACGATATGATTGTAATCTTCATCACACAACTATGTCAAGCCTAGTAGAGAGGTGGAGAGACTATATTGATTGTCTACAATGACATGCTTATACAATAACATCATTGGATTGCACGACCCTATCCCTGGGTAAATGTATTCATGTGAGCAAAATGTGTTATCACATATTTGTCACACACCTTGTAGAACAATTCCCATGCCATTTCATAGGATTATACGAGATCAGAAGCTATTACATTGTCATTACCATCTCATATTTAAGGTAATAGTACCACAATCGTGAATGTTAAGAGTTATTAGTGTATTATGCGTATGGGCCCAAGTATGATATGCCCATTAGGGTTTGAATCCACTTGTAAGTGTCCCCTAATCTTATTTGTAGGAGTGAGGTTTTGTTTATTAGAGCCTTCATCCTATTTTTCACATGGTATTATAGCATAGATCCAAAACCCTATCCACAAAAATTAGAGGGATGATACAGAGAGTCCCAGTAGGTCGGCGACCGTCCCTTCCTCCTTAGTCTGTTGTACTCAGACAACCCGTCGTATATACATTGATGTTCTCAATTCCTTGCTGCACCATCAACTATGCTGGTCCAAGAAGGTCTCTAAAACATATTTTCACATGTACTATAGTGTGAAAATACTAGAGCTTCATTATTTCTTACTTGCAATACCATAAATGTCTATGGAGTTATGTGTATTACTTCAGCATCATCCCATACAATCTGGAAGAAGGTGCAACATTTAAGTTCCATACGATGATAGCATCATCATTGGTCATGATCATGTCACTCCATGCTTCACCAAGTCAATGCCTTGCTTCCCCTCTTTCCTAATTCTCACATAACCTTATCTCATGTTGCAAAACCCCACACACCCTCCTTTTCTACTACTATCTTCCCGATGGAGACCCATAACATGTTTCTTAACCGGCTTCTCTATTACCTGTGATAGTTAGGGAAGGGGATGCCAAGGGCCACGTTTGTCCTTACTGCTCACCGCAATAATTAAAGGGGTCATCTTCCCCTTAAAAGTATTTACTATAAGGGCATAGGCATTTTCCCTCCATATTGTTCACACATGACCAGATATAGGAGTTGTGTTCTCTGTGAAAGTTGCCACTGCTGCAGAAGGTTTCCAACTCTCTTGAATTTTGACTCAGAGCCAAATGAAAAATGGTGCCCCCATTTTGACACTGTCAAGCTCTTGATTTTCTGGTCAATGAGAAGAATTCCTTTATGATGGTTGACTTTCCCAACCTACTTGAGAGTTACCTCTTCCTTGGATCCTCCAAGAACATTTAGGTGAAGGAATCCCTTAAAGGCTTGGATGTCAAACACATCCTAATCCATGTGAGCTTGATGTTGTACTTTCATTCATCCAACATCACATCCAAGAAGATCAAAGTCGTTGATGCCCTGACCCAAAACCTATGATGGCACTTCAAGGAATGTTGTCCCTACCTTGACACCCTAACCCCAACCATGGTTTCCACCACTTCCTATCTCTCTCCAGTGTTACAAACAACCCTACATCCACATGGTATTAGACCCCTAATCCTAAACCTAGACCTAGAGAGATAAAGTGAGTGTCTCCACCTGCGAGAAGGTGTTGTCTCTTCTTGGGTTGGCTTCCAACTACAAAATTTTATAGTCACCATGGACGTGTTGTAACACCCCACTCGTAAAATATTTACTACATAGAGAAGAATCATATATTATATTCACTTCAAGGGGGATGTCACAATAATGATATTTGTTGAACAAAAATAAAGTTTATATATAGACTATGACAGGTTAAAGATAACAATTCTCACGTTTCAAGATTATAACATAACATTCACACTTTAAACTACTACATGCTTCTCATAAATTTGAAGGAACAAAAAATCATTTTATAATAATCAGCACACCACCAGGTGAAGTCTCTATAATCCTTGGTTAAACCTTGAGTTGTAGGTTAGGTAGATCTATCTTTGGCTTAGCTTCTCACCTATGGACATCATGTCCCCATCCACTGCATGTAATAAAAACCATGTTAGAGTGAGTAGCATTAAGTATTGTTATAACAAAATAATATCTTAGCAATAATAAAAATATGAAATTAATTGATCAATAAACTTGGATTCACATGCTATGATCTTAGTGGTTGATTATAGTGTTCTCTACTATTATGCACCGATTGTGCTTGTAAGGCCCGTAAGCTCAGCTGATGCTCCACTTGAACTCATGTCTTTTGACTGAGTGGAATTATTTATTCTCCAATTGAGGTCATAATTACACTTGAGTGCTACTACATTCCATTTGATCTCATAAGGCTTGAGGAATAAACATTAACATGATGAGGATAAAATAATACAACCCATTACATGATTCATCATTGACTTGGAATAATTGAATTTACTTGGATCAAATGAACATGACAAGGATTCTTTAAATTACATTGAACTAATAAGAACAACTCGATGACTTTTAAGAGATAGTTACTCAAATACTTTTCCAATTTGATCACTTAGATGTGCATACAATTTATCTGAATCATCACAATAAATCATAAGTCAACTGAAAACCAACACTTAATACTCAAAGTGTATGGAAATGCTTACCTTTCTTGGAGAAAGGTTCAAGTTTCTCTTCTTAGGTTGTAGAAACCTTAATCACATTCTTGGGTTGGATTATCTCTAATTACTTGTTCCAAACAATCAAATATCAATAATTTGTATTGATCCATCAATCAAATTATATTTGGTCAGAGTCATGGGTGTCATTATTGATAATTAGGTTCATTATTTTGTGAATTTGATGCTTTACTAATTATATTAGGTCAAATGATTTGGTTTTCTAATGAAAATTCCTTTCTAAAATGTGTTTGTTTGTATTTTCTGACTTGACTTGAATTCGTTTTGTATTTTCAAAGTTCAGCCAATCAGGAGACAAGAAACTATAGAGTGACCTCAAATGAATAGAATAATACATCAAAGGAAAAAATGGTCAAGAAAACCATAGCTGGCATTACTCATTGAATTATTAGGTGGGGGAAATTTGGTTAATACCTCATGTTAGCTTCTTTTTTAAACCTAGGATGAGCAAATTGAATCCTTATCACAACTTGAAACTAGATTGAGCATGTCTATTCTCATCACGGTTAGGGGGCTACACCATTACATTACCCAACCAAACCCACTCTCAACAAGCCTTGGAGGAGAAGCGAGGTGGTCAGAGGCCTGAAAAGTTCTTCTTTCATGGAATCCATTTAGGCGAGGTCCATGATAATGGAAGAGACAAGCACAAGTCTTAAAGGATTGTTGGAAAGGTTTGAATCGATCCACCGAAATTGTAGGGGATTCAAAGTTCAAAGATTGGCAGGGTTTCGAGCTGCCTGGAGACTGGTTAAAGCTTCTTGTCTTCCTTTGTGGACTTGAGTAGGCCCATGTTGTGGTGGTATCCTATGGTCAAGAAAAACTAGAATAGATCATGAGGGAAGGTGAAGAAGGGTTTCTTAAACATCTCTCTTGGTCCCTTAGTGGAGAAGTAAGAGGAATATATGTAGGTTTCATGGATCAAGAGTCTATGATTTACAATAGCAGATGGAGTTCTAGTGGTTAGGACATGAAACTGTAACAAGGTAAACCTCAAAACCTTCATCTTAAGGAGAAGCTAATGGAGAGGAACTTGGGAAGAGATAAGCTAATCGAGAGAGATTGGGCTAGAACTTAGGAGCTAGAGGTGAGAGGGACTCTCGTTCCTTATGGACATAGAAACTAGTATGTGGTAGGAGTCGAGGGAGAGCCCCTCATATCTAGATCTGATGTCTCACAATGAGCATGTATCCAAATAGAAGGATAGGGATCCATGTGACACTAATGTGAATGAAATTTAATTTGAAACCAAAATGCAATAACGTTGGGATTAGGACAATCTATTTATTTTCTTCCTAAATTGGGCATTAGTAAAGGTTTAAACCAACAAATTTTGCATGTTGCCTAATATGACTACGAGGAACCTAGAAAATGAGTTAGTTTATTATTTTTGACAAACACACTTATCTCTATTTCTCTCTTGAAGATAACCAATATTTATAATTTAAGATTTTCTAGAACCATTTTACGTCTCATAATTTGGCAAAAGCCAATTGTTTTTGTAATAAACATGTGTGAATTTTATTGGACCAATATATGCACATTGAATGGGTCAATCTCAATCTAATCCTCATGTGTCCCGTATTTATCAGTTAGAGATATAACTGGGTGAATAAATTATAACAAGCCACTTATTATTTAAACCATGTGGAAAAGAGGGTTTCTATGGAATTTACTTACTCAAAACTTTATTAGAGACAAATAAAACTACATCTTATCTATTTGTAAATTCCATAAGAATAATTAGGGTTTATCAGGTTAATTCAAGGTTAAAATTGAATATATTGACTAGATTAAGTCTTGAATTTTAAGCTAGGGTCTTAGCTCATGCAAAAAATCTGTGCTTTGTATAGATAAACAAAGTTAGGATTTTATAGTCCTACCCACCTTATATGAATTTTTTTCTCAAAATTCCATGTACTCCCATCTCAGGGTTTTACTTATTATTATTCTATCAAACACATACATGACATAAACACTTCTATCTAACTCAAGATATGGTTTGAGCTTGGGCATACCTTCATTAACTTCATCCTCAACTTAAACTCATGGTTTGGGGTTTCTAAGCATAGCTTGAATATGTACTATCCATATGTATGAGGTTTAGGTAGTTACCCAATTTAGGTCTTCTGTTTCAACTCCCTTGGTGACACCTACAAATTTGAGTTCGCCAGACACAAATATAAAGGTCTGAAAACTTTTCAAGATCCTAATAGCATACATGTCCCATATCACATATGTTGTCAAGAAGAAAAACATATGGATGATAAGTCTTTTATGATATTAACATTTCCTCCAAAACTCTTAGTTTTCCATCACTTTTAAGAAGAAGAGAGGACATGACACTATCTATTATCGAGTTAACACAAAGGATCTAAATTAGATAATCATTCATATGTAACACGTATGTCCATAGACATCTCTCTAAACTTGTATTTCTTGTAGGCCTCCTACCTTTCAAGAAAAAATGATATCCATTCTGACTCTTGACTTCCTCTCCTCTCTCTATATGTTTTCTATAATCACGGTAGGGATGAAAGACATACCTATTAAATTGTGAGAAAATCATGGTGGCCAACTATATTTTTAGCTATGGTACCAAATTGTAGCACCCACTTGGAAAACATTCACCACATAGAGTGAAAGCATACATGTGTATTCACTTCAAAGGAGGTGGTACAACCATGACATTCATTGCATATATATTGAGTTTATATATAAATCATCATACCGTAAAGATAATAATTCTCTTGTTTCAGGATCATAACAAAAAAATCACACTTTAAATTAATACATTCTTCTCATAACTTGAAAGAAAGTCTAAAGGGAAGGTTTTATAATTGTTGGCACCCTACCAGATCTAGTCACTAGAATCTTTGGTTAAACCTCAAGTTGTGGGTCAGGTATCTCTATGTTTGGTGTTGCTCATCACTTGTGGACATCACATCCCCAACCATACATGACATAGAAACATTGTTAGAGCAAGCAACAATGAATATTTTTTATATCAAAGAATATATTGGTAATGAGGAAAAATATGAAATTAACGGATCAATGAACTTGGGTTCACATATTATGGACTTAATGATTGACTATAGTGTTCATAGGTTTAACTGATGTTCCACTTGAGCTCATAATTTTCACTTGAGTGCCAATAGTTATGCTCCAATTGAGCTCCTAATTTCACATGAGTGCCACTATGTTCCATTTTAACTCATAAGGCCCGAGGGCTCAACATTAACATTATGTTGAAAAAATAATACAACCCATTACATTTTTTTTTTTGAGGAAGGATGGGAAGCCCTATGATTGGGACTCCCCGTCATATATTAGCTAAATCACTAATTACAAAAGGCATAAAGTTCGAAGGAAAATGCTGACAAAAGGAAGACCTATCTACTTGGCCCCGACGTGCAACATTTGCTACCTCGTGAGCAACCTTGTTACAATTACGACTAATATAACTAAAACTACAGAAAGAAAATAAATTCTTCAGGTGGATAACATCTTCAACCACGGAGCCAATGTAGTCTTTCCTGAGACAGTTGCTATTGCATGCATGTACGATTGCTTTTGCGTCTGATTCCACTTATATTCTTTCCAGGCCTTTCTCCTTTGCCCATGACATCGCTTCCCTGATTGCCATAGCTTCCGTGAGAGCTATATCACCCCCGGACTGTACCCTTACCCCCATCAGCCCTACAACAGCACCACCTTCATCCCTGGCCACTACTCCAAGACCCGCCGACCCCTCCTCCCCACACGAGGCGTCCACGTTAAGCTTAACGTACCCTTACACCCATTATATGATTCAACATTAACTTGGAATAAATAACTTTACTTGAATTTCACATGAACATGACATGGATTTTTGAAATAACATTAAAATCCTAAGAGCAATTGAATCACAATTAGGAGGCATTTGTTCAATTAATATTCAAATTTGAGCATTTACATATGCATACAATTTTATCTGGATCATCATAATAAATCATAAGGTGATTGAAAATCAATAGTAAAAGTCAAAGTGCATGGACCGAGTTACCTTTCTTGAAGAAAGATCCTATTATGGCGTGAGCACTAACAGTTCCAACGGCGAGCTGACTATCACAGTACAGACCAACTTCTTGGATCTGTCAGGGTTTCCATGGTATGTCCTTAGAGAACAGTGAATAGTCGTTCAGCAAAGGGGATGCCATTTTGACCAAGGCAGGTGAGCTTAGGTACGACAGTTTAGCTAGAAGTTGAGGTGCATGGATCCATCCATTCTTCAGTGGGTGCATGTGGACAACAGTAAGGACCGTTTGTCTTGAGTGAGGGGCCGGAGGAGATGGGCATCATACCTACTTAGATCTCGATGCTCTTCGTCTGATGCTTCTGGCCACATGATCCATGGAAGACGAAACCACGGTGTGACGAGGTCGCTAGCTGCATCATGTTCGCAGCGGAAATAGGGTGCTGCAATATGCAGGGGTTCTGGTTTGCTGTCCGCTGTATGTTCGAAAGAGCCATAATTAAGCAAGGGCACCGACCGTGCGGCAGGTCCACGTTCCCTTTACTTTTCGTGCTGGTAGGCGGGTGTGGGCTGGCATGTACGTACGTACTGCTCTGTCCAAGGTCCACCGCTCGTATTGCTTCTGCCGCCGCTGGAGGGATCATGCCGTGCTTTTGTTCGTCCTTTTCTGGTCGGGGTCGAACCAGGGACGGACTGCGTGGTAGCTAGCAAGCTGGGACATTTCCAGTTCAAGAGAACAAGAGGAATCAAAGGGGTGGATTCGAAGATGATATTGTCGCCCGACAAGATACTGTTTAAGATGTCCCAAGGTTTTGAGATGAAAATAAAGAGCCAGCACAATGAAACAATATAATCTTTTTTATGCCATAAATTTAATAGCAAATTTGTCACGTTTTGGAAAGTATTGTCCAAAATGTCATTTTTGAGAAACAATATGTCACCGACAAGGATGCATTAAATATATTGCCGATGAACTTTTTTATTATGATACCGTGTAACTATTTTTTAAAATGAATCTATCGAGCTTGTCAATAAATTCAATAAGCAGTAAAAAATATATATTTAGTATAATTCTTAAAAATAGAATAACATTAATAAAATATAATAGTTCATTAAACATAATATCTACAAATACAAATTAAAAGCGTCCACGCTAATAAATACTACACCAATATATAATATATGTATAAAAACTTAATCAATATGTGAAAGATGAATAAAAAATAAATAAACAACAAAATATTGACAATGAACAATACAATACACCAAAATGTGCATACAACATAATATATAAAAAAAATAATAATTAATGGTAACTTAAATATTAGTATGGCCACTCCTCCCAAAATGTAAAAGAATATTTGACATTATATTTTATACATAAAAAAGATAGTAATATAGATATAAAACTACAACATTAATTACTCTTTGAATATCATCTTCCTAGCACATTGCATCATGTGTGTTATTTGAGGATCACACATATCTCTGCATGAAAGAATAGAATGACGTTCATATATCAATGACATCGGATGACGTAGTGTGAGATTCTAGGAATTTTCTTTTGCTAGGGTGTAGAAGGAGTAGGAATTTTTGAGTTGTTGACTAGCCAAGTGCCTAGGTTGCAGATGAGATAAGAACTCATTTTGGATTGTTGACTAGCCAAGTGCCTAGGCTCGAGAAGAGTTCAGTGCTCATCCCCATCATATACGCGATGAAAGTGAAAGAGCACCTGACATTTATTACGTATCAGCAACACCAATGACACTTTTAATTCAATGGTTATAAACAACCACTCTATCTCTTTGGGTGTAACTCAAACAAACATATGACCAGTACAAGTTCTAGGAGAGCCAACGCCAAACAACTAATCTCTAGTCAAGTCATTGACCAATCACTTAATAGATCATTCCTAAATAACTCAACTCTAGTGGTATTGTAGTGGATGAAGCTCACAAACTAGGTGTTCGGGTTAGGTTTGCATCTATCAGAAAAGGTCTGAAAAATTACAAGGTCACTTTTCAAAAATTTTATAGCAACTTGTCATGTTATAAATATTATTGTTCAAAATATGATGTTTGTCTTCCTGTGGGAACATATTGCTCTCTTAGCATCCTCGGCTGGTCAGGAAATGGTTTCATGTGAGGCAATGTGTCCCCATTACAGACGATTTTCTCTAAAGTTACTCTTTTATGATACCATTTTTTTATATTACACTTATTGAGTTTCATAACAATTCAAATTAAAAATAAAACTATATGCTAATTATTATACATAAAAATAGAACAATTGTGATCAAATATATAGTCCATTGATATATAATATTTATAAATGCAAATAATAGTATCTAAGATCAATAGATATTGTGTATAAAATAGAGAATAGTGCATTAACATTTCGTCAATACATTAAAAATAAATATAATAGAGATGATATTGAAAAGAAATAATGCCATAAACGAAAATACACATTTAAAATAATATATAGAAATCATAGTAATAACAAATAACCTTTATTTTCAACACTATTTTGGTCAATCCACTCTACTATACCAAGTTATCTATTATTATATTATATATAGTATACATTTAAAAGCATAATAATATTCATATAAGTATACATATATAAAGGACAATGATGTATAAATAAAAATAAATATAAAAGGACAATAAATGGCCAGTATAACCTTAAATAGTCCAATTCAGAAACTATATGTATCTTATATGTATATTGGGTTATTTTCATATGTAAATTGTTGTCCTTTTTAAATGTGTTCTTAAAAGTAAAATATGACACTACATATTCTATGTTTTTGGGATGTGACACAACAATATTAAAACATTCAACTATTAATTATTTAACATTTTAATGTATTATTTTATATGTATTTTCTTGTATTGTATTTAACCATATTCAATATTATTTATGATATTTTTAATGCATTGAATAAGTGTTTATCTCTACTTAATATTTTAGTATAATATTTATGAATTTTACACTATTCTTTATATTTATAAGTATGATGTGATAATGATCTATTATATTCTATTATGGTTATTACTTTTAGACATTATAATAAATATATATTTTACTGATTATTGAAGTTATTAAAAATACAATATACAAAGTGGCATAGTATCGTTATAAAAACATAATTTAACAACAATAGGTTCCCAATGGGGTCACATTAGCCTCTCAGGGGGCAATAGGTCCTCAAGAGGGATACATTGCTTCCCGTGACTAATATTCTGGACAATATTTTTCAAAACATGAAAAATTAGTTGTTAAAATTATAAAAAATGCTACTTTAACTTTTTAGCCCTTTTGAAGGTATGTTCTCGGGTTGTCATATCTAGACAATAAAATTTTGGTTTTTCCAATTTTCTGTGACTCAGTTCTGGTTAGTACAGAACTAGAGTTCTAGTAACTTTTTCAAAGTTTTTTTTTCACAATTTCCAACATTCAATGTTATCCCCTCACTTATCTCAAATTATGATAACACACCCAAATTTATCATATATTCCTCACATCCCCATACCTAAGTTCAACTGAGTGAGTGTTTGTTGTACCTTAATGTATTTAACCATATGTTAGTTATATTCTAGTTACATTATGATATAAGCCTTATAATATAGGTTACAACTAAATAATCAACAATTAAAATATAGTTATCTATGCATTATGAAAATATATATGTATGAATAATTTCTAAAAACTATATTATTTTAGATGACAACTTACCCTTTCTATGCGAAAGATACGAGTTGGGAGAAAGGGATAAGGCTGCATATCAGATTCAATTTACCCAATTGAATACCCATCATTACTGGGCCAAAATTACAAAGGACCTTTTTTTTGTATCAACCCCAAAATAATATCTAACTTCTCTATCTAAAACTAATAAGGCTCTAAATTTATATACTTCAAAGTAAATAGATATATAGTAAAACAATACATGTATACTATACTATAAAATTAAAATGGAGGGGTCCTATTTTAGTTTTTTTCTTCTTTTCTTGAAATTCAATACATCTTTATTCTAACATAGTCGTGTATACAAATGGAAACAGGTAAAAAAATAATAATATTAATGGATAAACATATTGTTTTTTCAACCACATAACCACATATGTGGTTTCTACCTTAAAAGTCATCTTGGTGTGGTGCAAGTAACGATCTCATGAAGATATTGCAGTTAAAAATCACATCTCAATATTATTAGTTCAATTGAATGTGCATATACATCTAGGCATTATCATTGCATGTACAATTCAAGGTGTTGATCAATGTTGGCGTTTAGTTCTATTTTATGATAAATGCATTCATTCATAAAAAGTTAAGATGAAGATCAGATCCTAAAAATATGTTGAAGAATATTGGGTGAATAATTGGTACAAGAGCACCACTCCTTATAAATAAATCAGAGGTTGATGTAAGATCAAAAGTTCAAATAGATGTGAGGAGGGAACCCCTAAGAACAAAACCCACAAAAGAAAATATAAAAGGATGTAGAAGGTAAATGCAAGATATAAATCTAGTGGAATCCCTCTTCTTTAAAGCATCAAGAAGAAATTTTAATGAAAATAACCCCTTAGTTGAGCAATTGACATCATAGGATATCATATGTGACCTCAAGCACCCTAGATCAAGTTCATCATGAGTTTTTCATGAGACAACTATGAGAATAACAAATAGATTGATATATTTTAAATATATAGGCACAATTATCTATAAAGGAATTTGTTGAATTATGTACAAATATTTTTTCCTATTTCAATCTAGATTAACTAAACAATATTGGAAGCTAGAATGGACCAGTGATGGAATTAACTATTTTTACAAGTAGAGCCGAACAAATTTCATACATGATTTTAGTGACTGTGATCCATATGTGGTACATCAATCAAGAAGACATTCTACAAAAATTTTATTTTATAAAAATAGGTAAAGAACAAATATGTACTACAAGTTGTCATGGCACATTAAACATTGATATGGACCATAAAGCCTCTGAAATGCCAACGTGTTCCATTAGGAGTCCACTATGACAATCCAACCAAATCCGTGAAAGAATTTTAGATGGATAGTGTGTGTGCCAAAATTTTATTCCAAATAGAGTGTGATATCCCGGATGAAAGAAGAATTAATAAGATTTTTAAATTGAATATTTATCACCCATATAAAAAGTATGTTTCATTCAATGGATATGTGAGATGATGGATTATATCTAGGTATTGGTGATTAAAATGATTGGTCATGAGATATCATTTTGACTAGTCATTTTGGTTAGATAATTGAAGAGTTGTGGATTTTACCGTTTTAGTGAACTTATTGGATTTTAAAATGGATACAACAAGCTTCATATTAGATAACAATAGACCATCAATACAAGGATCTTTCTAAATTTTAGTATGCAAAGAGCATTCTTGATAAATGTTAATGTTATTTTGTGTGATATAGATGGTTTTTTGATGTGTGTCTGTTAAGGAGAGATATTGGTCTTCCATGTTTTATGAAAAGGATTATGATGCTTCTAGTATTTGGTCAAAATATTTTTAATCCAAATGGTGGCCATGTCTTGACATAAACGTGTAATAACTTTGTTGATAAGGCAATGGGAATCAACCTTGATGGCGATGATCCACAACCTCCTTGATTTTAGATCCATATATGGCATTTTATTTAAATAAGTCTTGTTTGGATACCCCCATCTTCTCCCAATTTTTCAATTTGTGACATAAATGTGAATGGAAGAGGGATAAAACATAGAAGATAGGTGAGAATGGGAGTGATGATGGAATTAAGAAGGGTTAGGTGGAAAAAAATTAGGAACTCTATATTTCTAGTGTGAGAGTTCAATTGGTATTTGATCTATAATTGGTTTCCACACATAGATATTATATGTGCATGCGAGAGAGAGGAAGATTAAGATATTTTATAAGAGATTTTTCTTTTTTTAGTCAAGCATATAGTTGAATCTATACATATTGGAATTGGTATGATTTTCACATAATCTAATCTTAAAATTAACTTTGAGTCCCCATAGATGAGAGAAAATATCAATGGAATGCAAGCATTAATGATATTTTTTTGCCTGGTTTAATGGAAAGAATAGTATTGTCGGCATATTGAATGATATTGTTATGATAGCTAAATATAATATTAATGATGCCATTTAGGTTTGAACATCTTAGAAATAATGAAAGGGACACTTATGAAAATACATGGGGACAAATGATCACCTCATTGAAGTTCACTAGAACTACTATAATAGTCAAGGATATATATGTCCATCATGGCGGGAAAATGACCCAAATTGATGGATCTATATATCCATTAGAATCCATCAAGGTAGAAAACCAAGGCTTAAAATAAATCAATAGTAATTTTTTGATTGGTATTATCCAAGGATTTCTCATTATAATATTTAATTTTCAATAGAAAATAATGTTGCAATGACATGTATGAATGGTCTCACTCACCATATGATAGGCATCCAAGACGTATCTACCTTTCATAAGTGATGTTTGAGAACAATGGTTGCATCGATGTGGCCTTTAAGTCTAGTACCAAGGACTTTGGATATGATCATCAACATCCAAGTTTGATGAAACTAATGGGGCAAAATTCTGAAAGTATAAAATTGTCTTGCTACTTGATTAACATGGTGTGGTTTTATTTAGAATTTTAATCTGGGGAGTAATGTCATCATGATTATATATGTAGTTGAAAAGCTTATGGAAGGATGTTTTGATATTATCCCATTGGTTGTTATAATAATCCACAATAAAACCATAAACCACATGTGATTTATCAACACCTAGGATTTCATTGCATCTTATAAAACCTTTCATGAAAATTTTGAGATGAGGAAATCTAGGATTGAGAATTCGAAGATGACAAAGGGATCTTGATTGAGCTTGAATATATGTGGTGAGAACGACCATGATTAAATAAAGCCCAAAGGTGTTAAAATATTTTCAGATATTGAGGTGTTGGTTCATGATCATAGAGTTATTGATGGAGATCATATGAATGTGTAACTTCCTTTTATGAGAATTGCATATCCTATGGAAGTTTTTTGTATTCTTGTGTCCTTCTTTATGACATGTAATTTTCGATGTATGTTTCCATAAAATCTCTTATTTGAAATTCAACAGATGGAGTTTACATGGAGTCAGTTTGGATCATAGACCAATAAGGTTTTGTTTGATCATGAAAATAGGATTGATGTGATAAGAATTGAGTATGTGATAAGAATTGACTTTCCATGATGTGGTGGCCATGTTGGAAAATGTGTGATGATCAATCAAAATCTCAAAAAAGTGGTGTTAGGATGGTGTTAAGAATTATAGGGAAGTGGTTCTAGATAGTAAAATTAGAAAGAGCATAATTGGATTCTCAAGTTTGTGAACAAAGAAAATGGTCCAATTTACAAAAATAATCACATACATTCCAAGTGTAATTGAAATTTGAGGTAGAGAACTCAACCAGATTATTATCAAGAATATAGTGATTGAATCTCTTGTTGTTTATATTATAAGGATATCTAGGTCCCTAGGCCTAGTTTTGTTCCATATGGGACCTAGTGAGGTTGAGGTAACCACCCAAAATCCATAAAGTCTCTTTATAAATGGTTTCTTGAGAAGAAAGTATGGTGAAACAATTTTTTTGTCAATTCTAAGTTCATTGTACAAATTAGAGAAAGACAAAAGAACTTCATAATCATTATTACATAAAGTTATGGATATAGGATAGGTTCCCCACTATGTATTTATTTATTGAAATTACATTTGGGTTCCAACCTACAAAGAGACCATAACTTTGACCATGAGAAGGGATATGGATCTAGGATGTGATGTTGTTTCCACTAATAGTAATTAGTTGGAAATCAGAGAGGCAAGTTTTACTTTCTTAGATGGTGATAAGTTTAATACAACGTGGCCAGATGAAATTTCTAATTGGTCTTCGTGTCCCAGCTGTACCAACATGACAAACATTAAAGTAGTTAAACCACATATGCTAAAGCATAGAAATCAAATGGATAGGTCAATCGACTATATTGGAGATGGGTCTCTCACTACACCAACATTGATTTTACTATAGTTCTGATAGAGCAATATTAGCATGTAAATGGTTTCCAAAATGTATACCAACTTTGTTTGCAAATGAGATTAATTTTGAAGTGTTCTCCTAGGGGGACACAGATGTGATGGGATCATATTCAAATTTATGACTATAAGCTGAAAAAGTATGTAAGGGATGGGAAATGTATTCATTATAATTGGTGAATAATATCTTTTTTTGTCAAGGGTGAGAGTGAAAGTATCATCAGCAAATTCTAACCCATAAAGATCCATGTGGTGATGCTTTCCACTACTTTTTATTCTTGATCAAAATCGTTGTTATTTCCTCCAAATACCAAGATTTTAGGCTTTATTTGTTCAATCATTTTCTTCATATTGATCGCCTTATTATGCATAGTGTCATGATTCAAATCCTTATCATGATAAGAACCAAGAACACTAGTGAGAAAGCAATAGATTTTTATGGTGGTGGATTACAGTTTTTGACAACATGCATAATAAGCTTTCAGAAAAGCCTCTATTTCTTATTGGCATGGAGCTACTTGTGTGGTTTTTGGGACTATTGCAATATGCTCGACATGGATTCAGAAAAAAGTCTTGTTGTTGGATTGTTGTGTATTTATTTTGATCTATATGCACCCTTTATTATTTGGTAAGTCCCAGTGGCCTGTGAGATAACTTCTTGTTCTTGTTTTGGAGAGTACCATGAAGTACGCTCATTAACAAGATTTGAGAAGATGGATGTCTAGTCATGAGGATCTTCAAGTTTGGGTTTAGTGGTGTAGAAATATGGATAAAAAATATATTCTACATCTATAGTAAACAAGTTTATTGGACAATAGAAGATACAATTTTGTTTTGTATAATTTGTTGGTATAAGTGTGTCAGGGTGTAAGAGTTGAAGTGTAGCACCCACTATTGATGCAATGTAGTTAAAGATCTATACACACCAAAAGTGTGGAGGAAGTAAAGTGATGTAATTCCAACCCACACCACAATTTGAGCACCTCCATCAATGGACCAACATGAGAGGGAAGCTTGTATGAAAAAAATGGTTGGATGGAATAGAAATAACTAGGTCTACTATGTGTTAAACCTTTGTGCCTTCTAGGTGTGTATATAGGAGTTGATGAGGGGGCATATTTTTGTCCTAGTGAGGATGCATCTAGGAATTAAAAAGGCAAGTGGGTGGGTGACCTATATAACATTTATGATAGAGAATCATTTGTCATTGTAGATGGAGATGAGGAGACTATGACCAATGAGTACTTTAATTACTCTCATATGATTGACATGAAGGTTGAGAATATGATTATCTTAGGAGAACATTTATTCAGATGCCATGGAAGAGTCATTACTATCAAAAACCCTAGAAGTGAGTTTTAGAGTGAGAAAAGACAAAGGAGGTTAGGTTGCCTCATCAAGTTGTGTTGTTCAATGTTGATGTTATATGGGGCCTCAACATAGTTAGTAGAGTCAACTTTTGAATATTTTTGATGTTGCTTGAGTGAATGAAGGGTTATCCACCATTAGTTGGTATTCATGAATGTGATGAAGGGCTGTGAAACTGGTTTGGAGAGTAAACAACATGAATTTTGGAAGTCTGGTAACTAGATATCTAGTTGTAAGAATGGAGGATGGGTTGCCAAAGTGGGAATATTTTGTTTTAATAGTTGTTTTGATTTATAAGTTGTTTTATATTGGCACTTATGCAAGAAATGTCTTGTTCATTTACAATAACAAAATATAGGTTATTATAAATTGAAGTGTTTTTTATCAGACTAATGTCACAGATTTGTTATTACCTGAGTCCCAATCTTACTATCTGGGTAGACATTGTTAAAGTTAATAGAGTGCCCATCTTTGAGTGGCCTGAATATCTAAACAACAATTCAATAATTGAAACATTATTTTCATTAATAGGATCAACCTTTCAAGATTTACAGCATGGCCTAAAGGGAATCTTGGAAAAAGAGATACATGAGAAAGCTAAACTTTCAAACTACATTGTATACCCCTTTTACATAAGAAGATACCTTCATGAAACTGGTTAGGTTATATTTGAATCTAATAATAACATTAAAATATTTTAAATATGACAACATTTGATATTTTATGTTGAAATTTAGGTTTATCCTATATTAAATAAATGGGGTACCATAATTTGGATATGATGATGGAAATAATGTTGAAATAATGTGGATCTTGATTATATTCTTAAAATACTTGAAATCTTGTTGTTATGGATCAAGGATGAGAAACCCCACCTAGGATCAATATAAGAATCTAAAACCCAAAGTCTTGTCATTGTGACCTATGCTTTTGAAATTTCATAATTGACCCTAAAAATCAATATTTTATCTGACCAAGATCAACTTGCATTTTTTGACTCAAATTCCTATTAGATCAATACTTTGAATCATCAAATGTATGCATACTCCTATTTGACCTACTATAGGTATTGATTATATTGTATGATATGTATTCTTAATTGTGTGTAATTTTTTCTATTTTATTGTTTGGGTTGTACTTCTCTACTACTTTGTCTTCCATTTTGATTATATATATCTATATATCAAAGAAACCTTGAATATAAATAAGAAGAATCTTCAAATATTATTGTGTATCATGCTTCATATGGAAGTGTATATTTTTTTGAACACCCAAATGTCACTTCACATAGAAGTGAATATTTCTTTTAACACCATATCTCACTTAATGTGGAAGTGAATACATCTTTGGTCACACATATCACAGTCTTTGAGGGAGTGGCTATAATATTTGACATTTATGTCATAAAGAAAAAAATCATGTTAAAATTATAATTTTCTATGCAATGTTTTTCATAATAACAAAGTTTTACTTTTGTTATAAGTCCCAACCATGCACACATTCATTTTAGTAAAATTAACTATGCTAGTTTGTTTCCATAATATTATCACATTTGCAACAAAAAGGGGTTCACTTTCATGATTTTGGATTACAACATGTCAAATAAAAAGATATATGTTCTAGTCTCAATTATATGCTCTAATGTTATGATCAACAAGTCTCATTGAACCAATTTCATGAGGGAATCATCAAATGTAAAATAGTTTGTATAGTTAAATTTGTATGTTTGGTTTTTATGTGTGTTTATCATTCCATGTTTGCCTTTGAACCATGATGTAAATGTTGGTATGTATGCCCTGAGAGACAATCATGGGTGATTGTTGGGATACATTAAGATTGATTTGATAAACATCAAAGGCAAGCCTCTAATTCTTTCTGGTTCAGTCATATGAGATATTGATACAACAGATTGAATGTCTAGAGAATGACAGTACTCAATGACGTATGCTTTCAGGTTGAGGACCTGAACGATGAGATCATATGGATGCTAAGAGTTTGTACATTGTTATTATATCCCTAGTTGGATGTCATTATGGAAGGTAGATAGACAACAATGACACACAAGACTAGATTGTGGTGTTGGTTGATGACAAAATCTCATTAGTCATGATATGGAGATATCAAACCAAACACATAGGTACTTGTTAGAGAACAAGTGTACCGAACAGACCCACCGTGAGTTTGACACATGGAACCATGACATGGTAGTCATAGTCAGTTCTCACAGTGATGGTGGTGAGTGTGATTTTTTGACCTGAAATCACTACACTCAACATATGTCGTTGGGCACACTTTGACATCATCAAACGTAGTCTTGAAACATGGGTTGTTATAAAGGTGATGATTGGGTGGCTTTGACACATGGGGCTTTTGAGGGGTGAGTGATAGATATGGGATTTGTCCCTCCTGAGGGAGTTTGATATCCATGGCCACTTGATGAGTAGGATTGAGATAGGCGTGCACGAATGTGTGAATCAGTATGTGATATTGATGTCATACATATCTCCTCCAATCTACTCTGAGATCAAGAAAGTGAATGAAAGTTGACAGGATGATTGTTCCATGCCTTGAGTTCATTCGAGATGTCAGCGATAAAGGAATTATACATTCACTGTAACACCATTCACGGATTGTAGGATTGAAATTTGTTCTCCAACTTTCCTTTTCACTTGGGTAGCACTGATGTGCGACTAGGCACCACTCTTTTCTTGTGAAGTCATAAGTGTTATGGACTTTCACTACCAACGTGAAATGGGCCTGTAGGGTCACACACATAGGATTTAACCTAGAAGAGGAGTTTATCCACAAATGATGTTTAGATTGATTACTAAAGGAGTTTAGTAGTTCAATAAAACACTTAATCAATTGATAGCTCAAAATCATAGTGTTCAAGGTGTTGGACCAGATGATTAAGAGTATCAGATTGTTTGGAACTGCAATTGACTGATTTGCACAGTCTACTGCCCCAACCGATCAACTCACAGGGTTGAACCGATCGGCTCAGGTTGATGAATCGATCATCTAAAGTGGTGAGTCGATCAGCTCATGTGTTAATGAAACGATCGGCTCAATTGTTGAACTGGTCGATTAGTGTGACCAACCGAGATCATTTGAAAAGTCAGAAGACTCTTTTTGCAAAAACATATTTGTTTTACTTATACAAATTTGATTTGGACAAGGACTAGTATTTCATTAGTAGGAAACAAACATGGAAAGTCAATTCGAGTTGGACTAGGACCACAAACCGATCGTGTGGAATACAACTCTCCAAAAACATAATTGACTAATGCGAAAGCGTTCACTAAGCACTGGATTACCAAAAATCACTAAAAATGAAAACCTTTTTATCAAAAGATCCATCAAAGGAAAAACTTTCTCACATAGAACCAAAGTAACATAATTACATTCTTGTTCATAGGTACATATTTTGTATCATCTTCTTTTGAGAATTACAAGCATTAACTATCCTGTCAAGCTAAACACAGGCAGTATAAAATCTCGAGGCACTGAGCCAAAATCTCGAAAGCACTAACTACTACTCCGAGGACCTGAGAGTACAAAGACGACACATATGACTATCTATATCTATACAAGACATAACAGCCAATGTCTCCACCTGAGACTTCACTACTGTCCCTGCTGTTGTTGTTGCTGCCCTTCACCTACTGAAGGATTCCTGCCTCCTCGTCCGCGTCCACCTAAAAATGTGATTCCCACGGGGGTGAGACAATTGTAAATTGCCCCAGCGAGAGATATAACTCTCTGCCAGAAACATTATTATTGCAGGTTAAAAAGATAAATATACCCAAGGAATTGTATTTGTTTGGTAGCAGTTAATTCAATGTCTAACAGATTAGAACATCATTCTTATCAAAAGCAATACAGCTATAATTTGATAGAACAACATGTTACTTATCCTTTAAGGAATATGAAGAACATGTATAACATTTATTCACTATAGAATCATCACCACAAAATTAACTGTCTTCAGGCTTAGATCATATATCTAATGACTGGCATTGTCATTGGGGAGTCATGGCCTATAGCCGTACTCTTTTTAGAAAGTGTTGGGATCTTAGTCCCTCAACTCATCAAGTACATTTCCACTTTTTAATAAGTTCATTATCATGATTATAGAATATGGGTATTTGAACCCATAACTCACATATAGAAAACTTATTTCCACTTATTAGGTAACTTCATACCTTCATATCATCTGACCCAGGGACATTATAATTCTTGATACACAAAGCATTACACATAGTTCACAAAGCTCATAAACAATCTAAAATAATTAGCACATCATGTGATACACAAGACTTATTAGTTATAGGTTACCTCTCACTAAGCAACAAAGCATATGAAGGCTTATATCAGTATACAGAACATCATAGCTCATACCTGGCTATGATCATCATCTCAAAATATCTGCATGATTAGTGATCATGATACCATTACATATCAGTACTATGCAATACAAGGGT
The DNA here is from genome assembly GCA_963693085.1 of Alisma plantago-aquatica. Lineage (NCBI taxonomy): Eukaryota > Viridiplantae > Streptophyta > Magnoliopsida > Alismatales > Alismataceae > Alisma > Alisma plantago-aquatica. The sequence goes on from OY856410.1 coordinate 530,290,875, forward strand.
TATCTTATTACATTCATAACCCATTAGTCTGTATTTGAGCTTCACATAGGATTACTCTGTGTTAGAACTTCACATAGCAAGGAATCAATATGGATAACATAAGTATTCAATCATACTTATTTATTCTCATCATTCATCATTGAATGTATTATCAACACACAACATGAGTTTCTCTCTCATCTTTTCCAGAATATGATTACATCATAGTTTATAGGTTTGGAATAACCTTTTCATAAGGCATGTTAGCCTACATTCAACAGAGTGCATTACATCTCAATGTAACCATTGACATGACACATCTCATGTGTCATTCATCCAATTATCCTGGACTTATAACACATCAAGGTATACCAGTTTTGGGGTGTTGGATGTGATATCTATCATATCTTGATGTATCACTTTCATCAACACCTTTATCTTACTTGAGTTCATACACTTAGTTTGTATTAGGGTATTCCCCATCTTAATACTTTATGCACCAGTTCATCACAATTATCATGTAAAGTATTGGTCATTAGTCACTCACTTAGAATATACAACCATTGCCAATACTATGGACTCATCCTTAAGTTAGGAACTATTAATATAAGGATATCCATTATCAACCTTTCTAGGTGTTACATTTGTCATAACATTAATTACTATTCCACTATTAGGAATAGTATTCTCCACGCTTATAATTTGAGGATTCACATAGTATTACTCTTCAATAGAGTTTTACATAATAATCCTTCTATATCAAAGTTTCACCTAGTATTATGTGAAATTAGGATTTCACAACACATCACCCAATGCTAGGTCTTCACATAGGACTAGTGGCACTTCCCTATATTAGGGTTTCATACACCTTACCCCATTTTAGGGATTAAGGTTTTCTATTCACATCCAAGTAAGGTTTCTCTTACCTCATACCCAAATTAGGGTTAGGATGTACAATTCCCATTAAATTAGGGTTTCCTTCATTGTTACACTCAGTTAGGATTACATCATCACCCTGGATTTATGATAACACTCAGATTTGCCCTAGATTAGGGTTTCACACATAGCTTTGCTCTAATTAGGGTTTCACACATAGCATTGCTCTAATTAGGGTTTCGCACATAGCATTGCTCTAATTAGGATTTCACACATAGCATTGCTCTAATTAGGGTTTCACACATAACATTGCTCTAATTAGGGTTTCACACATAGCATTGCTCTAATTAGGGTTTCACACATAGCATTTCTCTAATTAGGGTTTCACACATAGCATTGCTCTAATTAGGGTTTCACACATAACATTGCTCTAATTAGGATTTCATACATAGAATTTCTCTAATTAGGGTTTCACACATAGCATTGCTCTAATTAGGGTTTCACACATAGCATTGCTCTAATTAGGGTTTGGGCTCATTGATTAGGGTGTCATGATCTCATTATTATGGATCAAACCTTATCACATAGTTTACTCATAATGAGAGAATTAGGGCTGAATTATATAAGCATTCATCTCTCTCATTCTCTCTCTCATCCTCTTTAGGATGTTAACTATTCCAAGATTAATTTAAGTCAACTCTTCACTTGAGTACACATAGCTAGGGTTAACCTTCACAATCATCATGGGTCTACATATTTAATAATCACATAGCTGATTAACCTTTGATCATATTAGATGTCCAAATGGTCTAATCAATTAAACCATCAATTATATAAAGAATTCAAAAGGATTGATCAATTAAACTTTCAATTCCACAAAGTGATCAATTGGGTTAACAATTGAAATCTTCAATTGCATTAAGTATCTAAATAGGTTCACCATATTGGACCTTTAATGACATGAGATATTCAAATGGATTAACCATGTTGATCTTCACAAAGTTAATTACTTAGACCCTCAATGATCTTTGTTCTCATAAACCAATTGGTTGAAAACCATTTGAACAAGTTGTACTTGAAACCAATTGAACAAAATAGATGTTGAAACCGTTTGCACTTTGGATCACCAAACGGTTTGAGATCATTTGGTCCCAAACGGTCTTGAGACCATTTGGTCCCAAATGGTCTTGAGACCGTTTGGTCCAAACCTTCTCAAAACCGCATGGACCAAAAAGGTACTTCAACACTCAATTGACTCAATGTTTCAATCCATGGACCAATTATAAATTGAACCACTAAAGTATTCATCAATTGGACCACTGAATCATCATTCAATTAGACCTTCAATTTAGGGTTTTGAACCCAATTTAACTAGGTTTGATAATCGGGAAACCATCACTTAGGGTTTGAAATCGAGGATCCATCAATGGTTGACATTGTGGAATCAAATCAATTGAAATCAATAAACTATCATCATAACATGATATGACCTGACCTCAAACGGTCTTGGATGACCACCAAACGGTCTTGAGATCATTTGGTTGATCTCCAAACGATCTTGAGACCGTTTTCCCATTCCATCATCAAAAACCATGACATCCAATTAGGGTTTTGGACCATTGGATTGATTCTCAAATCAACACTTAGTTGCAATTCAATTTGGTACCTTTAGACCTTCAAACACTTAGCCATACTTAACCCTAAACCTCCAAACGGTATTGGGTGACCCCCAAATGGTCTTGAGACTGTTTGGGTGATCCGCAAACGGTTTTGAAACCGTTTGGGTCAATCAACCCAAAACATCATCTCAACCAATTTCAAAATCAACACTTAGCCGATTAGGGTTTGCAATTAAGGAATCAATCACATTTGAAACCATCAAGGTCAACCAATTGGAACCATTGGATCAAGATCCAAGTACCACATCATATATCTTCAAATGGTCAACCATTCCAAATGGTTTGGAACTCAAACCACCAAATGGTTTGCAAACCGTTTGGTCACCAAACAGTTTGGTGAAACCGTTTGGACTCAACATTGAAACCGTTTGACCTAGATATTTGGGGAGGTGTGTGCTTATGATGATGTCATCATCATAAAGCTCCAAAATCACGAAATATACTATGATTTCCATGCAGATTGGATCAATCAACCAAACTTAATTTCAGAAATGCAGAAATGATCACCAATTGATAAGGAATTGATTGCAATAATAAAATTAAGGGTTCAAGTTATAAAACCCACCTCCAATTGAGCTCCAAAGCTCCAAGCTCACGGAAACAATGATGGATGAAACTCCTTTCACTATTGCAAGGGTCGTCCCCAAGCTTTGAGTGAAAAGAATTGGTTAGAATTTAAGAGGGGATCGAGATATGAAGAATTTATGCATTGATTTTTTATTTTCACCATGGATTCAAGGTGAAAGGAGGTCAAGAACCTTACCAACAAGTTGGGGGTCGTACTCCTGCTCCTCCACAGATCCTTGGTCGTTTTCCAAGCAATGGGAAAGAAAGGAATCCGAAAAAGCCTCTGTTTTGGCTTCGAAAAGGTACTTTTATAAGAAAATTGATGAGAGAGAATTTTTTTTATAAAAGTCTTTTAATTCCAAAATTGTTGCCACCATTTCCTCCTTGGTTTCTGGCATGCAAGGGCATATCTATCCCCACCAATTTCCCTTCCATTATCCATAAATTAAGGGAAAAGAAATTAAGCACCTTAATCCTTATAATAAGAATATCCATATTTGAGTGGAAATTCTTTTTCTTATTATAATGGTGAGTGGAATTTCACCTCCTTAGGATATGCTCGTGCCTTTGCAAGGCCTTAAGCTCATCCACACACATTTGAATTCAACCATTTTAATTTTGGTTGAATTCCCTTTAATTAATACATTCATTTTTGCCCTAAATTGAATTAGGGTTTCACTTAGGATTAAATCTTGATTATTTTAATATTAAGATTCTCTCTCCTCCAACTTAATTCAAATGAGGCGCCCCTCACATTTTATTTGCTCTAAATGATGCCAAGAGACATTAGCGACCTTATTGAAGTGGTAATTTGCATATTGAACCCTAGGTTTTTGGTAATTTGCACATTACACCAAAACTAGGTTTTAATGCACAAAGATTGCTTTACAAGCTTAATCTTGGTGCGCAAGCTTGTGAAAAACATACCACCACATCATATTAATTCTTATGATGTCTCAACATCAGAGGAACATCTTATCATGTAACATTTTCAATTTAAACCCTCAACTTGGTTAATTTGCACTTTAGTCCAAAATAAGCAAATATTACTTCAACATTGTTCAAACAGGACCAAAATTGAAACATAAGTTTCTCATGAGCCCTAAATACTTTTCCCAAGATAAGATTAAGTATTTACTCAACCTTATTAGGCAAAACATCTAGGGTTAACACATAACCCAGGTCAGGGATGTTACAAATTATCCACCCCTTACAAGGATTTCATCCTCGAAATCCCAAGAAAAAGGAGGAACAAATTTATTCATTTGTCATACTCTCAAGTCTCCACATAATATCTTAATATCATGTAGGTATCATGGATCTGTAATCCACACAAGGTTCCTTTCATTAGTTCAACCTTATCAATGTTTATGTTTATGCAAAGCATAAACCCCTAACATATGATGTCCATATTATTGAAAGGAAAAAGCATAAAAGAGCGTACTTCTATCATCACCCAAGAATATTTATCAAAAGGAAAAACATATATATCTAACAGACATAATTCACTCAGTAATCTTTTATTCATAAAGTTTACTTAGCAAACTCTATGTAATTGGGAATGTTAATTTAGATTTTCTTTTTTGTTGGGAATGTTCACATAGCTTTTCCTTTTAGTTGGGAATGTTCACATAGCTTTTCCTTTTTGTTGAGAATGTTCACATAGATCTTCTTTTTAATTGGGAATGTTCACATAGCTTTTCCTTTTAGTTGAGAATGTTCACATAGCTCTTATTTTTAGTTAGGAAAGTTCACATAGCTTTTCCTTTTAGTTGAGAATGTTCACATAGCTCTTCCTTTTAGTTAGTAATTTTCACATAGCTTTTCCTTTTTGTTGAGAATGTTCACATAGCTCTTCTTTTTAGTTGGGAATGTTCACATAGCTTTTCCTTTTAGTTGAGAATGTTCACATAGCTCTTCTTTTTACTTAGGAATGTTCACATAGCTTTTCCTTTTTGTTGAGAATGTTCACATAGCTCTTCTTTTTAGTTGGGAATGTTCTCATAGATTTTCCTATTTGTTGAGAATGTTCACATAGCTCTTCTTTTTAGTTGGGAATGTTCACATAGCTTTTCCTTTTTGTTGAGAATGTTCACATAGATCTTCTTTTTAGTTGGGAATGTTCACATAGCTCTTCCTTTTAATTGAGAATGTTCACATAGCTCTTCTTTTTAATTGGGAATGTTCACATAGCTTTTCCTTTTAGTTGAGAATGTTTACATAGCTCTTCTTTTTAGTTAGGAATGTTCACATAGCTTTTCCTTTTTGTTGAGAATGTTCACATAGCTCTTCTTTTTAGTTAGGAATGTTCACATAGCTTTTCCTTTTAGTTGAGAATGTTCACATAGCTCTTATTTTTAGCTGGGAATGTTCACATAGCTCTTCCTTTTAGTTGGGAATGTTCACATAGCTCTTCTTTTTAGTTGGGAATGTTCACATAGCTTTTTCTTTTAGTTGAGAATGTTCACATAGCTCTTCTTTTTAGTTAGGAATGTTCACATAGCTTTTCCTTTTTGTTGAGAATGTTCACATAGCTCTTCTTTTTAGTTAGGAATGTTCACATAGCTTTTCCTTTTAGTTGAGAATGTTCACATAGCTCTTCTTTTTAGTTGGGAATGTTCACATAGCTCTTCCTTTTAGTTGGGAATGTTCACATAGCTCTTCCTTTTAGTTGGGAATGTTCACATAGGTCTTCCTTTTTGTTACATTATACTCTCTAGATTGTTTCAGAATGACTACTTGATCAGAGTAATCAAAAGGATAACAATCTAAGAGTTTCATACTTGCCTTATCTTCAATAATCATATACCTGGCCAGGGTATATAAGTATGGAGATTAGGTAGTATGCACTTTATTTGCTATCATATTCCTCACTTTTCATATCATTATACACACATGATTTTCCATTTCCTAGATTTTCTCCAGGCATCACTTGTATATCTCATCTTGTATCACAAGGATAAGAGAGATTATAAAACATTTTAAGAAATACTGAATAAGATGTAGATTCTCATCTTCCTTGTGTCCTTATAGGACTAGTCAAAGGAAGTTCAAAAACAACGACTTTTATATCTTTAACACATAGATTAGGAAATGAAATATTAGAATGAATTTATTTCATCTGACCTGTGTGGGACGTCTGTCCACGTCCTCTATTGTTACTAGAAAATTACCTCCTTTGTGGTCCTTGTTGACTCTGCCCCTGAGGTTAAGTCATTATTGAATTCCCTCCTGGACAATCCTTTACTAGATGTCCCGGTTGTTTACATTGATAATAGATCCAAGTTGCGAAATAGGGTTTGTGAGGTCCAATTACCGATGTTGGTGCTATGTTGTAGGCTCTATTTGGAACATTACTACAATCCAAACCCCTACTTGACATCCATTGTGTCTGGGCATGGAATCTCGATGATGCTGCTGATGTAGAAAATCTCGGCTTCTTAAAACTTTCGGACCCTTGTCCTTGAGACTGAGTGTACACCTTCTTGCCACTAGTCTGTCATTTCTCAATTTCAGACCTCTCTATCCTCCTTACCGACTCCAAAAAGGTGGCAAACCTCTCCCTGTTCTCTAAAGCAGACACAAGAGTGGTCAGTTCAGCATTCAACCCTTTCTCAAAATGTCGAATTCTTTCCTCATCATTAACTGCCATTTGCGGACAAAACCGCAACAACTCCATGAACTTAGCTTCATATTCGCTAATGTTCATCTGTCCTTGTTTGATCCTCTCAAATTGAGAGATCTTCTGATCTAGATACGCCTTAGGGAAGTATCTACTGACGAATTCTCGTCAGAATACCTCCCATCCAATTTCTTCACCTGGTCTCTTATCTTCATCTATCATCCACCAATGACCAACACTTCCTTTTAGGAGATACACAACATGTCTTACCTTTTCAGCTTCAGGAATATCAAGGATCTTGAAAGCCTTTTCCAGCTCTATCAGCCACAGATCAGCATCTGCTGGATCAGATGTACCAGCATAATCTATGGCTCCAACCCGGTGAAGTCTCTCAAAAGTCTTGCCGGCTCCATAACCCTCATGATGGGCTGGTGCCCTAGGTGCATGTATTTGCATCCTATCAGTCATGTGAGTCATGGCAGCTATAAACTGCCCAAACATGGCTTGGAAGGCTGGGTTCCCCATGTCAGCTTAATTGAACTGGGGCTATTCAGGTACAAACTCCTCTCTATCATGGTCTCCTGCACCTCATCCTGGTGCAGTAGTGCTGCCCTCAACAGCATGTTCTTCATGTGGTCCAGACATCTTCAAGTTCTTCTTCTCCTATGTGAGCAGAAGATATTATTAGATAAACTGGAATACACTTAGAACAGACTCTACAACCTTAGTCCTATGTCTCTATAGACTCAGCGAACCTAGAGCTATGATACCACTTAATTGTGGCATACAACTCTCCAAAAACATAATTAACTAATGCGGAAGCGTTCACTAAGCAGCGGGTTACCAAAAATCACTAAAAATTAAAACCTTTTTATCAAAAGATCGATCAAAGGAAAAACTTTCTCACATAGAACCAAAACAACATTATTACATTCCTATTCACAGGTACATATTCTGTATCATCTCCTTTTGAGAATTACAAGCATTAACTGTCCTGTCAAGCTAAACACAGGCAGTATAAAATCTCGAGGCACTGAGCCAAAATCTCGAAAGAACTAACTACTACTCCGAGGACCTGAGAGTACACAGACGACACATAGGATTCTATCTATATCTATACAATACATAACTGCCAGTGTCTCCACCTGAGACTTCACTATTGTCCCAGCTGTTGTTGTTGCTACCCTTCACCTACTGAAGGATTCCTGCCTCCTCGTCCGCGTCCACCTAAAAATGTGATTCCCACGGGGGTGAGACAATTGTAAATTGCCCCAGTGAGAGATATAACTCTCTGCCAGAAACATTATTATTGCAACTTAAAAAGATAAATATATACAAGGAATTATATTTGTTTGGTAGCAATTAATTCAATGTCTAACAGATTAGAACATCATTCTTATCAAAAGCAATACAACTATAATTTGATAGAACAACATGGTACTTATCTTTTAAGGAATATGAAGAACATGTATAACATTTATTCACTATAGAATCATCACCACAACATTAACTCTCTTTAGGCTTAGATCATATATATAATGCCTGGCATTGTCATTGGGGAGTCATGGCTTGTAGCCATACTCTTTTCAGAAAGTGTTGGGATCTTAGTCCCTCAACTCATCAAGTACATTTCCACTTTTTAATAAGTTCATTATCATGATTATAGAATCTGGGTATTTGAACCCATAACTCACCATAGAACACTTATTTCCACTTATTAGGTAACTTAATACCTTCATATCATCTGACCCAGGGACATTATAATTCTTGCTATACAAAGCATTGCACATAGTACACAAAGCTCATAAACAATCTAAAATAATTAGCATGTCATGTGACACACATGACTTATTAATTGTAGGTTACCTCTCACTAAGAAACAAAGCATATGAAGGCTTATATCAGTATACAGAACATCATAGGTCATACCTGGCTATGCTCATCATCTCAACATATATGCATGATTAGTGATCATGATACCATTACATATCAGTACTATGCAATACAAGGGTTATCTTATTACATTCATAACCCATTAGTCTGTATTTGAGCTTCACATAGGATTACTCTATGTTAGAACTTCACATAGCAAGGAATCAATATGGATAACATAAGTATTCAATCATACTTATTTATTCTCATCATTCATCATTGAATGTATTATCAACACACAACATGAGTTTCTCTCTCATCTTTGCCAGAATATGATTACATCATAGTTTATAGGTTTGGAATAACCTTTTCATAAGGCATGTTAGCCTACATTCAACAGAGTGCATTACATCTCAATGTAACCATTGACATGACACATCTCATGTGTCATTCATCCAATTATCCTGGACTTATAACACATCAAGGTATACCAGTTTTGGGGTGTTGGATGTGATATCTATCATATCTTGATGTATCACTTCCATCAACACCTTTATCTTACTTGAGTTCATACACTTAGTTTGTATTAGGGTATTCCCCATCCTAATACTTTATGCACCAGTTCATCACAATTATCATGTAAAGTATTGGTCATTAGTCACTCACTTAGATTATACAATCGTTTCCAATACTATGGACTCCTCCTTAAGTTAGGAACTATTAATATAAGGATATCCATTATTAACCTTTCTAGGTGTTACATTTGTCATAACATTAATCACTATTCCACTATTAGGAATAGTATTCTCCACACTTATAATTTGACGATTCACATAGCATATTCAATATATTTATGGATTTCACATAGTATTACTCTTCAATAGAGTTTTACATAATCATCCTTCTATATCAAAGTTTCACCTAGTATTATGTGAAACTAGGATTTCACAACACATCACCCAGTGCTAGGTCTTCACATAGGATTAGTGGCACTTCCCTATATTAGGGTTTCATACACCATACCCCATTTTAGGGATTAAGGTTTTCTATTCACATCCAAGTAAAGTTTCTCTTACCTCATACCCAAATTAGGGTTAAGATGTGCAATTCCCATTAAATTAGGGTTTCCTTCATTGTTACACTCAGTTAGGATTACATCATCACCCTAGATTTATGATAACACTCAGCTTTTCCCTAGATTAGGGTTTCACTCATAGCTTTGCTCTAATTAGGGTTTCACACATATCATTGCTCTAATTAGAGTTTCACACATATCATTTCTCTAATTAGGGTTTCACACATAACATTTCTCTAATTAGGGTTTCACACATAGCATTTCTCTAATTAGGGTTTCACACATAGCATTGCTCTAATTAGGGTTTCGCACATAGCATTTCTCTAATTAGGGTTTCACACATAGCATTGCTCAAATTAGGGTTTCACACATAGAATTGCTCTAATTAGGGTTTCACACATAGAATTTCTCTAATTAGGGTTTCACACATAGCATTGCTCTAATTAGAGTTTCACACATAGCATTGCTCTAATTAGGGTTTCACACATAGCATTGCTCTAATTAGGGTTTGGGCTCATTGATTAGGGTTTCATGATCTCATTATTATGGATCAATCCTTATCACATAGTTTACTCATAATGAGAGAATTAGGGCTGAATTATATAAGCATTCATCTCTCTCATTCTCTCTCTCATCCTCTTTAGGATGTTAACTATTCCAAGATTAATTTAGGTCAACTCTTCACTTGAGTACACATAGCTAGGGTTAACCTTCACAATCATCATGGGTCTACATCTTTAATAATCACATAGCTGATTGACCTTTGATCATATTAGATGTCCAAATGGTCTAATCAATTAAACCATCAATTATATAAAGATTTCAAAAGGATTGACCAATTAAACCTTCAATTCCACAAAGTGATCAATTGGGTTAACCATTGAAATCTTCAATTGCATTAAGTATCTAAATAGGTACACCATATTAGACCTTTAATTACATGAGATATTCAAATGGATTAACCATGTTGATCTTCACAAAGTTAATTACATAGACCCTCAATGATCTTGGATCTCATAAACCAATTGGTTGAAAACCATTTGAACAAGTTGTACTTGAAACCAATTGAACAAAATAGATGTTGAAACCGTTTGCACTTTGGGTCACCAAACGGTTTGAGATCGTTTGGTCCCAAACGGTCTTGATACCGTTTGGTCCCAAACGGTCTTGAGACTGTTTGGACTCAAATGGTCTTGAGACTGTTTGGACTCAAATGGTCCTGAGACCGTTTGGTCCAAACCTTCTCAAAACCGCATGGACCAAAAAGGTACTTCAACACTCAATCGACTCAATGTTTCAATCCATGGACCAATTATAAATTGAACCACTAAAGTATTCATCAATTGGACCACTGAATCATCATTCAATTAGACCTTCAATTTAGGGTTTTGAACCCAATTGAACTAGGTTTGATAATCAGGAAACCATCACTAAGGGTTCAAAATCGAGGATCCATCAATGGTTGACATTGTGGAATCAAATCAATTCAAATCAATAAACATCATCATCACATGATATGACCTGACCTCAAATGGTCTTGGATGACCACCAAACGGTCTTGAGATTGTTTTGTTGATCTCCAAATGGTCTTGAGACCGTTTTCCCATTCCATCATAAAAAACCATGACATCCAATTAGGGTTTTGGACCATTGGATTGATTCTCAAATCAGCACTTAGTTGCAATTCAATTTGGTACCTTTGGACCTTCAAACACTAAGCCATACTTAACCCTAAACCTCCAAACGGTATTGGGTGACCCCCAAACGGTCTTGAGACCGTTTGGGTGATCCCCAAATGGTTTTGAAACCGTTTGGGTCAATCAACCCAAAACATCATCTCAACCAATTTCAAAATCAGCACTTAGCCGATTAGGGTTTGCAATTAAGGAATCAATCACATTTGAAACCATCAAGGTGAACCAATTGGAACCATTGGATCAAGATCCAAGTACCACATCATATATCTTCAAAAGGTCAACCATCTCTAATGGTCAACCATTCCAAACGGTTTGGAACTCAAACCACCAAACGTTTTGCAAACCGTTTGGTCACCAAACGGTTTGGTGAAACCGTTTGGACTCAACATTGAAACCGTTTGACCTAGATATTTGGGGAGGTGTGTTCTTATGATGATTTCATCATCATCAAGCTCCAAACTCACGAAATCTACTATGATTTCCATGGACATTGCATCAATCAACCAAACTTAATTTTAGAAATGCAGAAATGATCACCAATTGATAAGGAATTGATTCCAATAATAAAATTAAGGGTTCAAGTTATAAAACCCGCCTCGAATTGAGATCCAAAGCTCCAATATCACGGAATAAATGGTGGATGAAACTCCTTTAACTATTCCAAGGGTCGTCCCCAAGCTTTGAGTGAAAAGAATTGGTTAGAATTGAAGAGGGGATCGAGATATGAAGAATTTATGCATTGATTTTCAATTTTCACCATGGATTCAAGATGAAAGGAGGACAAAATCTTACCAACAGGTTGGGGGTCGTCCTCCTTCTCCTACACAGCTCCTTGGTCGTTTTCCAAGAAAGGGGAAAGAAAGGAATCCGAAAAATCCTTTGTTTTGGCTTGGAAAAGGTACTTTTATAAGAAAATTAATGAGAGAGAAAATTCTTTATAAAAGTCTTTTAATTCCAAAATTGTTGCCACCACTTCCCCCTTGGTTTCTTGCATTTAAGGGCATATATATCACCACCGAGTTCCCTTCCATTATCCATGAATTAAGGGAAAAGAAATTAAGCACCTTAACCCTTATAATAAGAATATCCATATTTGAGTGGAAATTCTTTTTCTTATTATAATGGTGAGTGGAATTTCACCTCCTTAGGATATTCACGTGCCTTTGAAAGGCCTTAATCTCATCCACACACATCTGAATTCAACCATTTTAATTTTGGTTGAAATCCCTTTAATTAATACATTCATTTTTTCCCTAAATTGAATTAGGGTTTCACTTAGGATTATATCTTGATTATTTTAATATCAAGATTCTCTCTTCTCCAACTTAATTCAAATGAGGCGCCCCTCTCATTTTCTTTGCTCTACATGATGACAAGAAACATTAGGGACCTTATTGAAGTGGTAATTTGCATATTGAACCCTAGGTTTTGGGTAATTTGCACATTACACCAAAACTAGGTTTTAATGCACAAAGATTGCTTTACAAGCTTAATCTTGGTGCCCAAGCTTGTGAAAATCATACCACCACATCATATTCATTCTTAGGATGTCTCAACATCATAGGAACATCTTATCATGCAACATTTGCAAATTAACCCCTCAACTTGGGTAATTTTCACTTTAGTCCAAAATAAGCATATATTACTTCAACATTGTTCAAACAGGACCAAAATTGAAACATAAGTTTCTCATGAGCCCTAAATACTTTTCTCAAGATAAGATTAAGTATTTACTCAACCTTATTAGGTAAAACATCTAGGGTTAACACATAACCCAGGTCATGGATGTTACAAATCGGCTCATGCTTGAACCGATCGGCTCAGGTGTCCCAACCAATCGGTTCAAGTGTGAACCGATCGACTCAGGTATCCAACTGATCGGTTCATGCTTGAAACAATCAGTTTAGCTGGTGCAGTTGGTTGTTTTGTGAAAATTTTTGAACCCTTCTACTCCTGCTTTAATCCCGGCATTGCCTGGGGTAGAGAACCCTATCCCATGACCCTCCTATATATAGGGGTATTGGGGGCTTCTCACACACAACAACTCAGAACACCAGTTGCTCTGCAAAGTTGTCACTCTCTGGTTGTGGTAACTGAGAGAGCCCGAGCAAGTGCTACCCAATAAGGGAGGCACAACAAAGGAAAGACAACTGCAGAAAAGCAACTGGTTGCAGGAGAGTGTGTCGGTGACTAGTATGCCGACAGGAGGGTGTGACTCCTTTCGATTCATTGTGGGACAAGGAGATCAGAGTTCCAGGTGGTCTGTATGGACTACTTCAGAGGTGGGAGACTTCTGCCGCTCGGAGGACAATTGTCAATCCTGATAGTCCCGGTAAGACCAGGAGTTGCACAGATACCGTCTAAGACCAGAGGTGAAGACTGCGCAAGCCGCTAGGTAACGTCACCGAGCAAGCCTCGAGACAAGGTATGTTTCTAAAAACCATCCTTCTTACTGTATAGACGTTGACGTGATTACTTTATTCTGGGTTTGGGAGAAGAATTTTTTTTTCTGTTTCCTTCTCTGTCTCCCCCAAAACCCAATAGTGGTATTAGAGCCACATCAACTGCTCTATACTTTAGGATTATCGATATGATCAATTTTGGTTTGTCACCTTTATTTATTGCATATGATGCGAATAAAATTGGCTTTTTGCATGTCCAATACTAAATCCACAAATCCCAATATACATATATGATATGTAATATGAATGCACTCGATACGTGTCGCCCTTAAATGAGTTTTGTGGTGGATGTATAGTGTGGTTATGGCCAATAAACCCTATATATGTGTGCTTGGTTGAATGTGGTTGCTTACATCTCAGTCTGCACACTGATTTCCTATCTCTTATTCCTAATGTAACTTGACATAACTCGAGATTTCTTACCTACCTTTTCTCCCCCGAAATGTAACTTGGGGTTTCCCTATTTAAATGTAAATCGAATAGACCTTTTTATTTCCTGTTATGTCAAAGAACGGAGGACAATCTGACGACAACTGAGATGATCGGTTCAAGGTGTGAACCGATCGGTTGGCAATCCAGATGACTGGTTTGAGGAGCGAGATGAGCAGGTGGTAGCCATGAGGAGATGTATGATGACTAGGCAAACCGATCGATTGGAGGAGCCAACCGATTGGCTGGTGGCACCCAGACGACCGACCAGGGTGAGTAGGTCATTCATGTGATGAGTTGATCAACTTTGATGGCTATATCACTTCATCGTGGACAAGTTGCATGTGATGTAGACCTAGATGACTGTGATTCTTCTTGGCTCGAGGAATCACATTAGGATGTCCATAATCATCACTTTTAGCATTTTGCATGTTTTCTGTGGGATATAGCATGTATATGATACGTACTATATATTGTGGTGATTGGATATGTATATGTACATATAAAACCAAATCCCTCATTTGAATATTAAAGTTTTAGATGCCTTCCAAATGTGACATACTTGAAAACCTTGATCGGACAAGTGTGGGCATGCCCTAGTGTGGTGTACCGTCTATCTCGTGGAAGTATGAAGGATGAATATATGGGTCTGTCCTAGCAGGGTGCATATTCACCGTGTTGGCTTTGGGTCGGACTTAACAAGGTGACCTAGATAGGATCTAACACCTTGAGGCATGGAGGTGATCATGGAAAGGAGTTGCATATGACATCTTTCAAGAGTAGCATATGATGCAATTGGCAAGAGTTTCCTACCTAGAAGATCTAAGTTGTGGGTGACAGCCCTAGCTGGTCCATGACTCAGAGGATTTTAGGATCTTGACCCATTACAAGATTATACGCTGCAATCTTCCAAATTGATGGTGAGGGCTACCAATTTGAACAAAAATATTGGGAGCGATAATTAATTAAAGTCCTAATTATATCGTCAACCTTTCAAATCAACCAAATAAGTCAAAATTGAGCTTTGGACTAAATTGCATATATTTCCTTTTGTAGTACAAATGACAACAAACAACAATCACTTTTCATTGTGATCGTTCCTTGAAAAGGACAAGCTGAATGGGACTAACTTCCATGACTGGTTTAGGACATTGAGAATTTTTCTTACTCAAGAGTGAAAGCTCTATGTCCTGGATACTCCATCTCCAGAGGAACCTGCTCCTACTGCACCAAAGGTAGAAATGGATGCTTATAAGAAGCATTATGAAGATGCCATTGATGCAAAGTGCTTGATGGTGTGCTTCATGAACCATGAGTTGCAGAGACAACATGAGAATATGGGTGTCATTGAGATGATTCAACATCTTAAGAATATGTATGAAGATCAAGCACGATAAGAGAGATATGATGTATCCAGGGTGTTGTTCAAGTGTGTCATGACAGAAAGAGATCCAGTTGGTCCTCACACGCTCAAAATGATTGGGTATGTAGAGAAACTGACAAGACTGGGATTTCCCCCGAGTCAAGAGTTGTCTACTGACGTGATAATGCAATCGTTGCCAGAATCCTACAGTCAGTTTGTGATGAACTACAACATGAACAACTTTGACAAGTCGTCGACAGAGTTGTTAGGCATGTTGAGGACAGCCGATGCACAAATGAAGAAGGACAAGCCTAAGTCTGTGATGATGATCAACAGTAAGAAAGGCAAGTCCAAGCACAAGGGCAAGGGCAAGCCTAAGAAAGGTTCTGATCCTAGCCAGCAACCCAAGTCATCTTCAACTCTCAAGGCCAAGGGAGGCGTAACCAAGAGAGGCAATTGCCACCATTGTCAAAAGCTAGGACATTGGAAAAGGAATTGTCCACTCTATCTGGAAGAACTAAAGAAGAAGGAGACGACAGACGTCTCCACCTGAAGGTGTCATGAAATAAACTTAAAACACTTTTAAAGTATATGATACCAAAATATAAAGTGTAAAGCACCCAATACATGGGGCAAGTGTTGCCGCCATAGATAGGAGTACTTTAGTTTATTTTCAGCCTTGAAGGCATGTAATAGAGTTATGAACTGCTATTTCATATTTTCCAATGGATAGAAACACCTTATTTTTGCATATTGTATGAAAATAATGGCAATTAATAAAGTTGATGTTTCCTTGTGGCAATGCCTTGTTTATCTTGTGGTACTTGGTATGCATAAGATAAAATGATACCTAAAAGTTACTGATAACTCAAACAATGAATTAGCATTATCATGAGAAATTCATCTCTAGTTTTCATATGATGGATAAATCTAGACTCTTTTGGTTATAGAACCAGTAAGAGACATGAATCTCTTGAACATGATAAATCGATCTTCATTAGTGGTAGTGGGAGAATGATTATCCTATTAGGTATAATACATGTGATGTATTTACATACCTATTAGAGTTTATGCTAGTACTTCAAACAATGTTTAGAGAAATACCAAATATGAATATATTGAAGTGTTCAAGAATATCATAGATGAAGTATGAATTTGGTAAAGTGTTAATTCTTGATGAGATCAATGAATGAAATACTTGGACCAAATGTTTGAGATCCTTATGAGTAATTATGATTATGTATCATAGTGAACTCATGATTAAGGCATGGTGATGTCTAAATCAACAAGGAGTCATACTCTAAGGAGTTAGAGAATGATTATAAAATAACTAATTTCTTCTTAAATAAAGAATACCCCACACTAATAAAGGACATTAAGAATCACAAGGAGTTGTGAGTTCTTATATCCTTAACAGATACACCTCGATTATCTATGTGACGAGTTGGTCATGTGATGAGTCAACTATCTAGATGAATATGAGGAACCGAATTTTGAGTTATGGTTTATGACCATTACATCCTAAATAACTTCCATGTGAACCATAAGGTATGACCTTAATGGTAGAACCCATTGGGATGAAATATATAAGTGTGAATGAGTCTTAAGTGTTAAGACACATGGATGACATTTTGAGAAGGATGATGCTTGTTGCAACTTAATGACTACGAGATTTGTCATACATATATTAAAACCACATTCCTATAAGGAAAAAAATAAGGATGTGTACGTGACACAACCTATAAGGTTTATGAATCTATTAATGCAAATGAAGTCTATAAGTTACAATGGACTAATCAATGTGATTGATTAAGTACAAGCAACTCAGAGCTGGATCTTTACTTTGATGATATGGTCAAAGGGTTTGACCGATATGTCAAAGATAAAGAAGGGATCTGTGATTTAGTGGGAGCGTATTCACATTCCACATGTTGATGTGAAATGGAAATGTTCTAGAATGGAAATCCAAAGTGGAAATTATCTTTAAGGAAGATAAAGATGTTTCCTATGTAATAGGAATAGAGATCTATAGAGATATTTCTCAAAAACCTCTTGACCTGAAAAGAGAAAGCATACATTGGCAATCTATACTGAAGGGTTCAGTGTGCACAGATTCAGTGGGAGAAAACTTGTTCATGTTGCATGGAGTTAGTATCCCAAGGCCAAGTGTCCAATTCTCATGAAGATTGGGAACACTAAGAATAGATATGGATCTATCATGTATGTAATCATCCCATTATCTTGCATGTATGGACATAGCAAGAATAAAATGCATTCATCATCTTGTATGTAGGACATGAAAATATGGTGTGCTCATCCTGATAACTCGTATGTGGGATATGATGAGTGGATGTCTGTCTAGTTCCAGTAAGGGTTACTGGAATACCATAAGAACTTGATAAATACTTGAGAAGTACTAGTTCTATGGAAATAAGGAAGGGATCACTATAAAGAATTACACTGATGAGAACTTCCGAAAAGGACAGAAAATTAATCGCAAAATATATATGGGATATATAAAAGTGAATGTTTGTTGAGAAATGGAAACATTCCAATAAAGTCGTTTAAAAGGAAAAAGTCGAGTATCCATGTGTTAAAGAACATTAGTGGATACTATATGGATCTGGAAGTTCTTGAGATGAACTTATAGATATTTCAATCTTTGATGACAAGTAAGGATTACTTGGTCATGCAATGTGGCTAAAGGTTAGCAAAGGAATACTAGATCGCATATTACGACAACTCCATCTCATACGTGTGACGTACAATGAAGAGATGAGAGACATGCAGTTAATACTGACTTTGGTAAGGTGCTTCCATAACTCATTATGCTATCACTAGAGCATAGTAACATGTGGGACATGTTTGAAGATCACTATGAATATGTATCAAGGGTGATTGGCTCACAATGCAAGTGGGAGTCTGTTGGTATGTATGCCCTAAGAGCCAATCATGGGATGATAGGTGGGATACATTAAGATTTATTTGATAAACATCAAAGGCAAGCCTCCAATTATTTCTAATTCAGTCATATGAGATAATGATAGAACAAATTGAATGTCTAGAGAATGACATTACTCAATGGCATATGCTTTCAGGTTGAGGACCTGAACGATGAGGTCATACAAATGTTAAGATTTTGTACATTATTATTATGTCCCTAGTCAGATTTCATTGTGGAAGGTAGATAGCCAACAATGACACACAAGACTATATTGTGGTGTTGGTTGATGACAAAATCTCGTTAATCATGATATGGAGATATCAAACCAAATACATAGGTACTTATTAGAGAACAAGTGTACCGGATAGACCCACCGTGAGTTTGACACATGGAATCATGACATGGTAGTCACAGTCAGTTCTCACAGTGATGGTGGTGAGTGTGATTCTTTGACCTAAAATCACTACACTCAACACATGTCGTTGCTCACACTTTGACATCATCAAATGCAGTCCTGAAACATGGGTTGTTATAAAGGTGATGATTGGGTGGCTTTGACACATGGGGCTTTTGAGGGGTGAGTGATAGATATGGGATTTGTCCCTCTTGAGGGAGTTTGATATCCATGGCCACTTGATGAGTAGGATTGAGATAGGCGTGCATGCATGTGTGAATCAGTATGTGATATTGATGTCATACATATCTCCTCCAATCTACTCTGAGATCAAGAAAGTGAATGAACGTTGACAGGATGATTGTTTCATGCCTTGAGTTCATTCAGGATGTCAGCGACAAAGGAATTATACATTCACTGTAACACCATTCACGGATTGTAAGATTGAAAGTTGTTCTCCAACTTTCCTTTTCACTTGGGTAGCACTGATGTGCGACTAGGCACCGCTCTTTTCTTGTGAAGTCATAAGTGTTATGGACTTTCACTGCCTACGTGAAATGGGCCTGCAGGGTCACACACATAGGATTTAACTTGGAAGAGGAGTTTATTGACAAATGATGTTTAGATTGATTACTAAAGGAGTTTAGTAGTTTAATTAAACCCTTAATCAATTGATAACTCAAAATCATAGTGTTCAAGGTGTTGGACCAGATGATTAAGAGTATCAGATTGATTGGAACTGCAATTGACTGATTTGCACAGTCTACTGCCCAACCGATCGGCTCACAGGGTTGAACCGATCAGCTCAGGTTGATGAACTGATCGACTCAAGTGGTGAGTCGATCGGCTCATGTGTCAATGAAACGATCAGCTCAATTGTTGAACCGGTCGATTCGTGTGACCAACCGAGATCGTTTAGAAAGTCAGAAGACTCTTTTTGCAAAAACATATTTGTTTCACTTGTAAAAATTTGATTTGGACAAGGACTAGTATTTGATTCGTCGGAAACATACATGGAAAGTCAATTCAAGTTGGACCAGGACCACGAACCGATCGGATCAGGTGTCCCAACCGATCAGTTCAGGTGTGATCCGATTGGCTCAGTTCTCCAACCGATCGGTTCATGCTTGAAACGATCGATTCAACTGGCGCAGTTGGTTGTTTTGTGGAAAATTTCGAACCCTTCTACTCCTGCTTTAATCCCGCATTACCCAGGGTAGAGAACCCTATCCCATGACCCTCCTATATATATAGGGATATTGGGGGCTTCTCAGACACAACAACTCAGAACACCAGTTGCTCTGCAAAGTTGTCATTCTCTCTAGTTGTGGTAATCAAGAGATCCCGAGCAAGTGCTACCCGATAAGGGAGGCACAATAAGGGAATGACAACTACAGAAAAGCAACTGGTTGTAGGAGAGTGTGTCGGTGACTAATACGCTGACAGGAGGGTGTGACTCCTTCCGATTCCTTGTGGGACAATGAGATCAGAGTTCCAGGTGGTCTGTGTAGACTACTTCAGAGGTGGGAGACTTCTATCGCTCGGAGGACAGTTGTCAATCCCGACAGCCCCGATAAGACCAGGAGCGGCACAAACACCGTCCAAGACCGGAGGTGAAAACCGTGTAAGCCGCGAGGTAACGCCGCCGAGCAAGCCTCGGGACAAGGTATGTTTCTACAAACCATCCTACCTACTGTATAGACGTTGACGCGATTCCTTTATTCTGGGTTTGGGAGAAGAAAATTTTTGTTTTTGGTGCCTTCTCTGTCTCCCCCAAAACCCAGCAGTAAATTCTAAGAGGTTCATCTCATTAATTAAATAAAGATTTTACACATTATAACTTATGTTGAGTGGAATCTTTGATCCACTAAGAGATAGTTGCTCTCATCCCCTGAACATTTCTATCTAGGTAGAAGGTTGGGATTAGGGTAATAACATATTCTTGATAGTTGGTATGAGAGCTAAACATGGAGCCTTGATGTAATGGTTAAATATAATTTTGAATCTCAAATGATCCTAGTAAACCCTTAAATACATGAAAGTGAAATTAAGATGTCAAATGATAGGAAACTATTATTTCTGATATAATCATCTCCTGTATATCTAGATATAGTGGATGAGGTTCCCCTCTACCTAGCCTTGGTGGATCTAGGAATGGACTAAAGGATTTTCCATAATGCTAGAGATTCATTCTTACATATCATGTCTATTGACCTGAGAGTTATACATTGTCCATATGTTGATAATGACCAAATCATTCCATTCATATGTTCGTAATATTTCTATTCAAGATTTATTTCAAGCATTAGGTACATGTAAAGGATTATTTCTATCAAGTCCTAGCTTGATCTAGTTCAATTCGGAAGCACTGCAAATGTGCTTTTGAGGAAAACACCCTAAAACCCTTAGTATGATTTTTGTAATCAATTTTATTGATGTAATGATGTGTAACTACGATGAGAAAAAATCAAGAGCCCTTAATTCAAAAATTTAATCTCTTCAATGACATTTTCCAAAATTCATTAATGGATGTTTTTTGGTCGAGTTTTACCTATGACAAACTCGACCGATCCCCTTGATTCATTTTGAGAAAATTTAGGACTGGTCAAGTTTACCATAAATAGAACTCGATTGATCCCTACACTGACCAAAATTGATTTAAGAAGTTCAATTGAGTTTCATCCAGGATAAACTTGATTGATGCTTCAAATTAGCTTTGTCACATAGTGCAATCGGTCTAGTTACCTTTATTAAAACTTGATCGACTGCACTGTACAGAATGTACAACAAAAGTGTTTCTAGCCATTGGGATGTTGCAAACATCAAAATTGATCTGTTTTAACACTCCAAATGACTAGTTTTTTTTCTTAAGTGTTCGTAGACAGTAGTGGACACCCCCAACTATAAATAGGACCTCTTAGAGTTCATTCCAAAGTTTCTCTTTCATGCTATTCAAGATCCTACTATATTTGAATGCATCTAGTCCACTAGAGCCCCCTTTCTCTCTCTTATTTACAAGGAAATCATCAATATGAGTAAGATAGGTTGTTTGTGAGATAGTACTCCATTGTACTCTTGTAAAGCTCTCAATGTTTCACTCTCCCATCTCCTTTCTTCAAGTGCATTATTGGTGAAATCTTCTCCAAGTGAAGGAGAAGGTGCAAGCTTCTTAGATCTATATAAGAAGGTGCAAAAAGCTTTTTCAAGGTGAAGGAGAAGGTCAAGGCCAAAGATCTAAGAGTGGAGTGGGTAAATCTTTTAAGGAAAAAGACTTAGTGCAAGAATGGGTTCTCCTTAGTGAAGGCATCCAACTTCTTGCAAGAGTAGGTAAGACCTTGGTGAGGTAGAAGACTCTATCTCTTGGATATGTAAGTCTTTGGTTGTAAGGTTTTTGGATCCCTTAATCTCAAATGGAAGCTAGGTGGCCTGGAAAAGGAAGGTCATCTTGTATGCCTTATAATGGAATATAAGTATACATGGGTTGCAAAATCCTAGATCATGACCTCTCTAGGTAGTGGACTAACTTTCTCCTAGTTTGGAGATTGGAACCACTCTTCATAGCTTGTTCTTGTATTTGTTTCAATCTCTCTCGTCCTTTCTATGTATGATTAGATTGCCATCAAATACACTATTTATAATTGAGCTAGTTGAAGTAACTTAAAGGTCTAACAAGTTTTGTGTGAGTGGTATCATAGCCACGGTCATCTCCGACACATATCCTATGAGATGAGATGATGGGCGACAATATACTTTGGTCTCTCAACTTGGAAGGTAGTTTCTTCATGAGAACCCCAATTTTCGATGAGACAAACTTCCTATATTGGAAGAGGCAGATGCAATTCTACCTTCAAGGGATGAGCTATGACATGTGAAAAGTAGTCATCCTCAACTACAAGGAGAGGGAGGGTGATGTATCTACTTGGAATGAATCTACACTCAAGAAGGTTCAACTCAATTCCAAGGTGATAAGAATCATCTATGTTTCCCTCACCCCCTCCAAGTTCAACTGGATCTCATATTAGGACACAACCCATGAGATTTGGAACAAGTTGTATGTCACCTATGAATGCACAAAGCAAGTAATGGAGTCAAATATCTACATTGGCAAAGGACTTCTTGAAAACTTCAAGATGGGAAAGAAGGAGAGAGTGGTCGATATGTACACTAGACTCAACACCATCATTAATGGGCTTGCTTCCTTGGGCCACACCATTGATAGAAGGACATTCAACTCCAAGATATTAAGTTCTCTCCCTAAGAGATGGGAATCCAAGGTGACCTCAATTGAATAAGTTAGAAGCCTTGGTGACATATCCACTGAATAACTTATTGGCAACCTTCAAGCCCATGAGCCAAGACTAGACAAGCAAGAAGAATATGACAAGAAAGTGGAGATGGAATCAAAGAATATCAAAGACAATGCCTTCAAATCTCAAGTGGAGGCAATGATTATCCAATAAGAACTTACTTGTCGGTACTCTCCTCCCTCCTCAAGTGAAGTTGAAGGCCCTAGTGACCATGAAGCAAACTACTCCAAGGTCAAGCACTTCAAAGGAAAGTCTTCCTCATCCTACACTCATAGATGCTATGAATGTGGTCAAAAGGGGCATCACAAGAATGATTGTCCCAAGGCAAATAAGGCCTACCACAAGAGAAGCTACAAGAAGAAGGATGACTACAACAAGGAAGGCAAGTACAAGAGGAATGATAAGAAGAATAAGAAGAGCAAAGAGGCATCTCATGCCTCATGGGAGGAGTCACACTCTAGTGATTCTAGCTCAAATGAGGGAGAATGCTATCTTACGCTCAAGGCCTCTACAAGTGATTAAATTGGTGAGGTGACGTGACCTAAATCACGCATCCGAAAGGAGGAAAACTCAGAAGGATCAAACTTTAAATTTATAACCCAAAACCTTCAAGGACCCCCACAAATTTATTATGGGGTCGAACATTGATACGTGGGGAAGTTTCAGACACTTAAGATATCACTCTTAAGTCAGTTAAGCCAATATGATAGTTGATAAAAGTATGGAGCTAGAACTAATCAAGCAGATTGTCATGAAATAAAATGAAACAAAGAAAAGAAAACAAAACAGAGTCTATCAGATTCTACTAATCAAAGAGAAGGAGTTCCTGGATATCTAACCACAAGTTGGACAGTCTATGCACCCGTTCTCGAGCATAAAAACCCTCAAACACCCCAACAAGCAACCTACATCTAAACATGGTACATACTGTGGTATATGTTCCTATGGAGTCATACCACTCACTTTCACGTAGAGTGACTAAAACCCATCATGATATGAAACCTCGCGTGAGGATGAAAAATCAACACCCTAGAATATTCTAGATACCCTCTCAGGTGAAGAATGTTCTGAGATGCTATGAACAAGTGTGATCTGAGCAGAACCTAGTAGTGGGCCCGACCGTGTTGGGCTAGGCCCGGTCGTGCCCATGTCTACGGTTCTGCACAGATCACCTTGTACTGTCCTCTTTTAAGATTCTGATATAAACTACCTTCTCTTATATATTTCTAAAACCAATCTCTCGATATAGACAGAAATAGAAGTTCAAGTAAGAAAGAGATCAACCAAACTAGAAATCATAAGCAGAAAGAGAAGGTAGAACATAAAACA
Organism: Alisma plantago-aquatica; assembly: GCA_963693085.1. NCBI lineage: Eukaryota > Viridiplantae > Streptophyta > Magnoliopsida > Alismatales > Alismataceae > Alisma > Alisma plantago-aquatica. The sequence goes on from OY856410.1 coordinate 530,315,470, forward strand.
TACTAGATCTGAAACAAAACTACTTGCTTAAGGTAAAAGTAAATAAATATGCCCAAAATGGGTTACATAGCCAAGAAGAAGCTCAACTAGCCATAGACAAGTATAGTTGGCACCAAACAAAGATGGAAGAACGTTATTTGTACATAAAAAGGAGAAAATTAGAAGAAAGGATAAGAAGAAGAGATTTATCCTGTAGAGGAGAGGTAGATCTTATTGGCTAGTTGAGAAACTTTATCTATGAAAAGATATAAATTATTAAAAGATAAGGATCTAGGGTTATTTTGGGCATATTAAGGCTATAGTGACAAAAATCATAAATAAATGCTTAGCATAGATGCCTGAATTTGGGTGTTATCAGGAGGTAAATGGGGTAAGTGAGGTAAGTTCGAATGAACTTTCTATGTTAACCCTCATTGGTATGTTTAATTCTTCCCACATTTCTTATTCCAATTGCAAGTCTAAGAAGAAGAGGTTAGGGAAGATCATTGATGATTTGTATGTTAAGATAGAAATCCTTGAACAATATGAAAAATTACAACTTGATAGTATTAATTATTTGCAAGGTCAATTTCTTGATCTTGAGCTTCAATACAATGGAGATGAAGTAGTAAATGGTATCTACCTTAAGAACATGAATGGTCTTAAGGAGGAAAATAAAAAATGCCTTGATGAACTTGTTTTGTTAAAACTGAAAATGAAAATCTTGTTGCTAAATTTGATGAACTTAAACTTTCTTATGATGCTATTAAAGTCGAAAATATAGTTTATCTTGCTTAAAATTTAAAACTCTAGATTACTTGCTCAAGCTAATGATTTCTATTCTAGACCTTTATTTCCAAGTAATGAAATTGCTAGCATTATGATAAATGTATATTTATCCCTTTTATTTACATCTTTTAGATATCTTTTTAAGATTTTTTTATTTATCTTCTTAGTTTTGTTATTAATTTTATTATTTTAGATTTTTTGATTTATTTGGAGTTTTAATTATATTTGGTTGTTTTTTTTGTAGGAAATAGATCAATGACTAATTTTCCTTTGAAGATATTTTGCACAAATTCCCACAATGTCTGATTTAAATATATATATATCTCACACCAGCATTGCCATAACTCTCACATCCTAAGACAGAATTTAATGGACAAGTATGCGATAGAAAGGAAATTAAATTATCTACAGGAAAAATATATTTTCGGACCACTTCCTAACTTATGAATGACCCAAAAATATGCTCAAAATCGTTGTTGTGGAAATCTACAATAAAAATAATGCGAGCGATCAACAAAATTAAAAGCAATTAACCATTTCCTCTATTGACCAGATCCAAAATGTTTTCAACCACCGGAAAGGAGTCTTTTAGAGAATCTTCTATGTAGGGTTTCTACCCCTCCTCCTATAAAAGGAGGGGATACTCCACTAAGAAAGGGGTCTCAAGTTATTTTTGTACGCAATCAATAGCAGAATTCTATCATTTCATCTTAATTTAATCTTCCTTTCAAGAGCAATAAAGATCAGTTCTTTCATAAAGTTAGTTCTTCTATTTCAATTCGGAATCTCCTCTCTCTGGTTCATCTTTTTCTATATTTCTCTTAGAGAGAGAGAAAAAGCAAATGAGTAAATTAATCGTCACCACCTTAGACTGTACGAAGATCTGAAATTACGGTCTATAACTCTTTTTCTTTCTTTCCTAATTTCTCCCATCGTCACCATGAGTAGTGAGTAGTTTCCTTATCGAGTCAAGGGGAATAACCCCTTATCCATGTGATTATAGGATCGAGTCTTTACATGACTATTTATATGGATGGTTTTTGGTTTCGAATTCACCGATTTAAATGATGTAATTAATCATTTTTATCACTTGTTAATCCCGGTGTATGCGACCGCAGAAACCAGAATTTAGAATAACTAAAATGAATTCATGGGGATTTGGATGTGACTGTAGAAAAATTCTCTTTACGATGAAGAACAAGGACACGTGAACACTAGGACCAATGTGTTCACGTAGAGTTTCTCTTTTGTGTTTTATTTATGAATATGCACTTACCTACTTCCTTCTTATTGGCGTGTATCGTTCGATTTTGTTTTCACAAGGGCTAAGGTGGTGAAATCCCTAAGCCTCGATGCCTTCCTCTATGATTTCAAATCTCTTTTGATTTATTGTTTTCAAGTTCGCCCTTCAATTTTCAATATTTTACTTTTGTTAGATAATCTTTTATGCTAACAATTTCTTCCTTGACTTTCTCTGGTTTAGAATAATCTTTTATTTTACTTGCATTAGTGTAACCTTTTGTTCTTCTTGCAATTTCCTTTCTTGCATTAAAATATTCAACCCCTCTCAAATTGGACTTTACTTTATTCAAATCTTTTTAAAATACCAAAAAAAATAATTTCAAAAATGAATCGAGTTTAGGAGAAATAGATCTTAAAAATGTTGTCCTGTGGGATCGACCCTTCTATACTAGCCTTAATCAGAAAGTAAAAAAGGATTAAACTCTAGGATAATTTTTCTAATGAAATTGATGTGCAAACAACGCGTCTTAGGTCCTGTTTGGTAGAGTGTAGTTGCACTTCCATACATTTACTGCCAAGAAGTCATGGGTATTTGGTCTCTCTTAGATATGTTTCTGGTCCTTTGACATTCATCACAAGTAAGGAAAAAATGGTATGAATCTTTAAATAGAGTAGGCCAGAAGAACCTAGATTGTAAGACCTTCCTAGTCATATTCTGAGAACTCATGTTCTCACCAGTGGGGCTAGCGTGGCATTTCTCAAGTATGTCATGAGCCTCTTCCTCAATAATGCACCTGTAATAAAGTCCATCTGAACATAATCTAAAAAGATATGGATCATTCCAATAGTAATGTTTTACATTATGTAAAAGTTTATCCTTAGAATGTCCCTTATATTCGGGGTGAAATACACCTGCGCCTAGAAAATTTACATAATCTGCAAACCAAGGACATTGAGATTCCATCTTTAATAGTTTATCATTGGGAAGGGAGTCATTTATGGGCATTCCATCATCATCGAAGAAATCAAGGTGACTAATATGGTCGGCAACAACATTTTTAGAACCCTTTTTGTCTAAGATCTCTAGGTCAAATTCCTGAAGTAGAAGGACCCACCGAAGAAGGCAGGGTTTGGCATCTTTTTTGGTCATCAAATATCTAATGGTTGCATGGTCTGTGTAAACCATGACTTTGGAACCTACAAAATATGAGAGGAATTTGTCAAAGGCATATACTATGGATAGCATTTCCTTTTCAATAGTTATGTAATTCCGTTGGGCTTAATCCAAGGTCTTGGATGCATAGTAGATCACATGGTGCTTATTATCAACATGTTGTCCTAAAATAGCACCAACGGTGTAATCACTTGCATCACACATTAACTCAAAGGGTAGAGACAAATTTCGGCCCTAATGGTGGGAGTAGAAATGATGACAACCTTCAAACAAATAAAACTGGCCATGCAAGCTTTATCAAAAACAAAAGGAGTGTCTTTTTGGAGGAGATTGGTTAGGGTTTTGGTGATATTAGAAAAATCACAAATGAATCGTCTATACAAACCTGCATGCCCAAGGAAGGCACGAACATCCTTGACAGAAGAGGGTGGTGGGAGTTTTGATATGACCTCGATCTTGGCTCTATCTACTTCAATGTCACGATTGCTCACCCTATGGCCTAAAACAATTTCTTCTATCACCATAAAGTGATACTTATGCCAATTGAGGATCAAGTGTGCTTCTTCACATTTTTCTAAAACTAAGATAAATGATGGATACTAGATTCAAAACTATCTCCATAGATAGAGAAATCGTCCATAAAAACCTCCATGGTAGTTTCTGTCAATCCAGCGAAGATAGAGGACATGCACCGCTGAAAGGTAGTTGGGGCGTTGCATAACCACGAACGGCATTCTCCTGAACGCATAAGTCCCAAAAGGGCAAATGAAAGTCATTTTCTCTTGGTTGTCTGTGTGGATGGGAATTTGATAGAAACCTGAATAGCCATCAAGATAGCAAAAATATTGTTAATGGGAGAGGTGTTCTAATACTTGATCCAGGAAAGGAAGGGGGAAAGGATCCTTCCTAGTGGCCTTATTTAGTTTCCTATAATCAATACACATCCTCCACCCTATGGTTGTGCAAGAGGGAATAATCTCATTATTATTGTTTTTCACGACCGTGGTACCCCCTTTCTTGGGGACAACCTGAACTGGGATAATCCAAGGAGAGTGGGAGATGGGGTAGATGATCCCTAAAATCAAAAGCTTGATACCCTCTAGATGCACCACCTCTTTCATGTTGGGGTTCAATTTCATTTGAGGGTCTCTAGAGGTTTATATTCTTGTACCATAGGAATTTTATGCATACAAATGGATTGATCTATTCCTATCAAATCAGCCATCTTGTATCCTAAGGAAGATCTCCTCTTCCCAAGTTCTGGCATTAGCTTAGTTTCCTATTCATGGGTGTGATCAGAGTTAATGATGATAGGATGAAGCTTTTTCTCATCAAGGAAAGCATACTTAAGACCTTCAGGTAGGGGTTTCATGTCACGTCCCTTGGGGGTTTCAGGTTTTGCATCCACAATGGAGACCATTTTTAGGTCTTCAAACTCCTCATCATGAATCTCCTCAAAGGTGTCGAGATGACGTCTAAATGTCTCTAATTGAAAATCTTCAAATCCAAAATCAATAGGGGTTACAATGGCCTTTTGGAGGGGATCTTCAACTACTTCCCATTCTTGTCTCAATTGTTGCATTTTCTCAATACAATCAAGAAGATAGACCTCTTCTTGGAGGCTTAGTCTGTGCATACTTTCAAATACCCTAAACTTTAGGGTTTGTTTGCCTAGGTGCAAGAAAATGGTTCCAGCCTCAACATCAATCAAGGCACGAGCGGTGGCCAAAAAGGGACGACCAAAGATGATGGGGTACCTTAAGTATTCCTTTATGTCCATGATGACAAAGACACATGGGACATAAGAATCTTTCCAAACTCTTACAGGTATGTCTTCAATGATCCCCATTGGTTTTTTCATGGATAAGTCAGCTTATTGGATTGTCATGGCGGTGGGGAGCATGTCAACAAAACCTAGCCTCCTAAAAAGACTATAGGGCATAATAGAAATACTCACGCCTAACTCTCCAAGACCCTTCTTGCACGCATTATCACCTATCCCAAAGGAGCCAGGGTCTTTCTTCTTTTTAGGCATCTTACTTTGCATAATATCAGAGGTCGTTCTAGCAAGCATCACCGTCTCATGCTCGTCGGTGTGGTATTTCCTAGTCAAAAGAGATTTTATATATTTGGAACAAGATGGCATGTGATCTAAGTCATAAAGAAAGGGAATATACACATGTAACTTTTTCATGGCCTCCCTAAATTTCACAAAATGGGTGTCAAGCCTAGTTTTCTTTAGGCGGGCCTAATAAGGGAGACGAGATTTGTAAATGGGAATTTCTGGCTTGTCGATTTCCACAGGTGGGACAACATGAGAGGGAATGGATGGAGTGGGAACAGTGGAGGTAGCTGAGGGTGGGGTTTCAATGATCACTGTATCATCATCCTCAAACTCCAAGGGAACAACTATGGGTTTCTCTAGGGGAGGGGTATGAATCTTCCCTAAATGAGTGGAAACAACCTTTAGTTGTTCGCAATGTTTTGGGTTGCTCTCGGGCTGTCTGGAAAAGGTCCCCGTAGGGGGTTTTTTTGGGCAAAGAGACAAGCGAACTGAGAATCAATCAATTTCTAGTGTGCTACTATGATTTTCTCTAAGGACAAATGGGTTGAATCCATCCCCACCAAAACATGTGATTCCAATCCTGTGAAGAAGCTCTTCAAAGATATCATTTTTCCTCGATTTGGGGTACCTCGTACCGTAGTATCTGATGGAGGCTCCCATTTTCTAGAGAAGAGCTTTGAGTCCTTGTTGAAATGGTATGGAGTCCACCACAAGGTTTCCACCCCTTATCACCCTCAGACTAGTGGTCAGTTTGAGGTGTCAAATATGCAAATAAAGCTTATCCTAGAGAAAATGATGAATTGTACTAGGACCAATTGGGCTTTCAAACTCAATGATGCCTTGTGGGCGTATAGGACCACCTACAAAACTCCCATAGGCACCACTCCCTTCAAATTGATTTATGGGAAATCATGCCATCTACCCATAGAATTAGAGCATAAGGCCAATTGGGCCATCAAAACTCTCAATTTTGACTTAACTGCTGCAGGTGAAAACCATTTTTTACAAATACAAGAGTTAGATGAGCTTCGAATGACTACCTATGAAAATGCTAGAATTTACAAAGACAAAACCAAACTATGCCATGATGGTCATATTAGGCAAAAGGACATTAGGGAGGGCAATCAAGTTCTAATTTAGAATTATTGATTAAGACTTTTTCCTAGAAAACTTAAATCTAGATGGTATGGACCCTACATTGTCAAGCGTGCCTACCATCATGCACTTTTCTTCTTTGAGACAAGGTTTTAGGGGAATTTAAGGTCAATGGACATCGACCTAAACTGTACATCACTATTAAGGATTTCCTACCTTATGAGGAACATCAACTCTCCTTACTCGAAGACCTCGACTTGCATGAACCCTCACCTCCCCCTCCAGAGCATGAAATAGCTCCATGATCCAACTCTGTCAGGCCTTTGACATAAAACTAGGTGCTTATTAGGAGGCAACCCACTCATTTAATTTTTGCAAAATTCTTCTATATTTGTTTTAGCTAACACTTGTGTTTCAATTTTAGTTGTTTTTTAAAAAGGAAAAAAATCAAGAGCCAACTACCCCCATCAGGCCTACCCTGACCCCAACTCCAGTTATCAGGGGAACTACTACTACAATCCTCATTCATCTTCGCACTTTCCTCCACCAGAGTGATTTTCTTCTCTCCATCTCCTATTTATGTTTTGCTTGAGATGAGAAAAAGTCTAAGTCGGGGGTGGAGGTGGGTGGTACGATTCTATTCCACCCCCAATCTTTTCCCTTATTTGCTTTATTTTCCCTTTTCATCATTTTTCATGTAGTTGCTTTAGTTTATAACCTTTATCTAGTTGGCCAATTTTTTTTCTAGTTGTAAAAATTTCCATTATCTAGTCAGCCCATTAAGTAGACATATATCATTGTACCCCAAATTGAATTTAGTAAACTTTTTGCAAAATCTATTACAAATTGCCATGTCTGAAATCACCATGTCACCTAGGACCCCTAATAACATCACTCCTTGGAATAGTTGGCAAGTCATAAGTAATCGATCAGAACCAAGCTTAATTTTTCCCTATATTTAAACACATGGATTATCTTGTTATAAAATTTGTATGATGTGAATTAAGGAATATTCTAACTAGAGCAATGACACTAAAAAAAATGTTGAAAGTTATAAGCACTAGAACAGCTCTTTGTTCCCTCTATTTTTCTTCTAGAAAAGAGAAGAAAAGAATCACCACCAGACAAAAATCAACTCTGAGGTAGCATGCTTCTAAAAAATAAATTCCATACCCCAAAAAGGGGTGTACCATCAAAAGATGCCAAAGCACACAAGAAAAAAAATTGTGACCAATGTAGCCACAACGCCGCAAGTCAAAGTCTCGAGTCGGATAGAGGAGGAATTAAAGAAAAAAATATTTTGTTATTTCTTCTTCACTTGTTCACACCCCCTCCTTCTTCCTATTCTTGTGCAAATAACTACAAAAATATTCATAAATTGAGAGTGTCAAAGTGACAAAAGAGGAAGCATATTTTTCTACAAAATCTTGTTTTGTTTTTGAAGCAAGATGTGATAATTATTTTGATAGGGAATATAGAACTTTATTGGGTCAATTGGACAAAAATTGGAGCTAAGGATTATAGTGATGTTACAAGGGTGAGGAATGACATATTGGGAGTATAAATTGGATTTTATTTGCTTGAGGACAAGCAAAGATTCATGTTTGCGGTATTTTGATAAATGTATATTTATTCCTTTTATTAACATCTTTTAGATAACTTTTTAGGATTTTTTTATTTATCTTATTAGTATTGTAATTAATTGTATTAGTTTATATTTTTTTATTTATTTGGATTTTTAATTATATTTGTTTTTTTTGTAGGAAAATAGCTCACTAATTTCCCTTGAAAGATATTTTGCACAAATTCTCGCAGTGCCATATTTAAATATATACCTCGCACCAAAATTGTCATAACTCTCACATCTTAAGGTAGACGTTAATGGAAAAGTATGTGTTGGAAAGGGAATTGAATTATCTACAGAATAAATATATTTTCGGACTGCTTCCGAACTTATGACTTATCGAAAAATACTCTCAAAATCTCTATTGTGGAAATCTATAGCAAAAAGAATGTGAACGGTCAACAAAATTAAAAGCAATCAATTGTTTCTTCTATTGACCAGATCTAGAAAGTTTTCAACCACAAGCTAGGATTCTTCTAGAGAATCTTCTCTGTAGGGTTTCTACCCCTCCTTCTCCTATAAAAGGAGGGGAGAATACACTAAGAAGGGTCTCAAATTCTTTTTGTACGCAATGAATAGCGGAGTGTAATCTTCCTTTCAAGAGCAATAAAGCACTTTCATAAAGTTGGTTCTTTTATTTCGATTCTAGATCTCCTTTCTCTGGCTCTTCTTTTTCTATGTTTCTCCTGGATGTTGGCTAATTGGACATCTACAAATCCCTTTGTTTTGATTATAACAAACATTTCATTCTTATTAATCTAACGAGCTACTTGAGTGTGCAGGACTAAGATGGATGGCAAAGCAACTAGGGAAAATCCCCAAGCTAAAATGTTTATATTTTCATGCAATGTAATCATTGTTGTAAAAACTTGTACAAATATATAATGTACAAGTACTTAGAATTGCATGTAAATCAAGCATTAGATTTTCCCTAGCCAAACACCATAGTTAGACACGTCATTCCATTTAATTAGGATCACCTTTGCACACTCACACATATAATTAGTGCCTAAATTGAAACCTTGAAACAGGATCATTCTCGGTCGACAAACTCCTCGACCGAGACACTCTCGGTCGACAATCTTATCGACCGAGAAAGATCCAATGTAGCCGTTAGACACAACAGACAAGTTAGTTGGCAGTTGAAGAAAGACGTTGCAAATCACTTGTTCCAGAGAGCCTGTCGGTCGACAAAAGTTCGACCGAGTAGGTGTCTCGGTCGACCATTTGTCGACCAAGATGGTCTCTGACAGCAACTGCAGAATAAATTAATTAGCCGTTGTTAAAGCAACAACTTTGTACCTAACGGCTAGTTAAGCACTTAGAAACCCCTAGAAGTTGTCTAGAACGTCCTTAAGCATACTTAGGCCATTCCTATAAATAGGACAAGCCATAGGACACTAAAATCAACTTGTTACACTTGAGAATACACTTGAGCATACTTGAGCAATCTATTGCAAGCAATTTGAGCACAATGATCTTTGGCATACTTTCTCCTTAGCTCAATTTCGTGTCCTATAGGCTAGATTCTCCTACCCACAGCAATCACAAGTTCACACACTTGGCTAGGAGATCTATATGCTTGATCTAGGCATATCAAGCCTTGGGCTTAAAGGATAAGTTGTAATTTCCTTTTTCTTTCTTGTTCCTTTTTATCTTTTGTACTCTCCTTGCTACTCCTAGGGTTGGAGGCTGCGGATTGGAGAGGGTTGACTTCTCAGGTGGAGAAGGGGACTTCAAGCTACTTCAAGAAGGCTATCGCAAGGGAAGCTACTTCAGAAGGCTGGTGCAACGGGAGTTGGTGCATCTACTTCAAGGGAAGGCTGCTTCAAGGTTGGCGATTACTTCTAGGTGAAGGCTGCTTGAAGGGTTTGGGAAAAGAGATTGTATTTTATGTAAATTCCTTGCGAGGTAATAAAATAAATTTCTTTTCAAATCCCGGTTGGGTAAGCAACCGGGTAGTGGATTGACGGCTATAGTATTTGCTATAGTTGGAACCACTCTAAACCTTGTGTCTCCTTGTCCAATATTTTCATTGTGGTTGTTTGAGTTTAATAATTATTAAAATCTTTATAAAACTCTATTCACCCCCCCTCTAGTAGTTTTCAATTGGTATCAGAGCAAGGCTTCAAGGAACCCTAACAAGGTCTTGAAGAAATGGGTGATGGAATGCTCAACAACCTCAACATTGAAGGGACTCTTGTTGCTAGGCCGCCGGCATTCGATGGAACAAACTACCAATACTGGAAGAGAAGGATGCAATTCTACTTCCAAGGAATCAACTGGGATCTATGGAGAATGGTATCTACTCCTTATGAATTCCCTCAAAATGACTTTGCGGAATGGGATGCAAACACGATAAAACAGGCCCAAATGAACGCAAAAGCTGTAAGCATTTTATATTGTTCTATTTCTGTAGGAGAATTTAATAGAATATCAAATTGTGATACAGCATATGATATTTGGCATAGATTGTCCATCACTTATGAGGGTACAACCCAAGTCAAAAATTCCAAAATTAGTCTGCTTAAAACAAAGCTTGAACATTTTCGTATGGATCCAAATGAATCTATTAGTGAAATGTATTCAAAATTCTCTACTATTGTTAATGGTTTAAGTGCCTTAGGAAAACCTGTCCTTGAGGAAGATCAGGTGTCAAAAATTCTTCGATCACTTCCTCCAAAGTACAAGCCAAAGGTGACAGCCATTGCAGAAGCAAACGACCTCACTCGCCTCAAAATGGAACAACTCATTGGTAATTTAGAAGCTCATGAAGCAGATCTAGAAGAGGAAGAAAGAAGAGAACGTGAACACCAAAGTGGGAAGAAGAAGGATGTGGCTCTCAAAGCCTCAAAAGTCGTCACACAAGAAAGTGAGGAGTCAAGTGAAGAAGAAGAAGAAGCCTTAATCGTCAACGGTAAGAAGTACAAAAGGTTTAAATCTAACAAAATTTCTAGTTCCTCTACTCCCAGGTGCTTTGAATGTGGGAAGAAAGGGCATTTCAAAAATGAATGTCCCAAAGCAAAGAAGGGAAAGAAAAGCTCACATAAAAAGAAAGGAGAAAAAGCCTATAAAGCTACCTGGGATGAGTCAAGTGACAGTGAAAGCGGAGAAGAGGTGGAATGTCTAATGGCAAGAGAAGAAAATGAAGACTCTCAAGAGGTAAGCCTAGTTGATCTTCCTAAAGAAGAGTTAATTACTAGTTTACAAGAAACTCATGATAAGTATGTTGATGCCAAGAAGAAACTAAAGAAGGCTATAAAATCAAATAATGAGCTCATTGCCAAATTAGATGAACTTTCTTATGAAAAGAACAACATTGATCTTGAAAATGTATCTTTAAAAACATCTTTAGATGATTGCACTAGAAAGCTACTCAATTTGGAAACCAATGTTGATCTTCTATCAAAAGAAAAGACTGATTTGCTAGCTAAAATACAAGATTATCAAACTCAACCTATCTTGTGCAACCATTCGGACTATGATAATATTGTAAAAGAAAAAGATTCATTATTTTCTGATTTAGACCAAGCAAGAAAAGATATACATAAGAAGATGAATGACATTGCTACATTGCAAAGAGAACTTTATAAGTTAAGAAGAAAAGATATTCTTGATAACATATTGAGAGATGGTACTGTCTTCAATGGAAGAAAAGTTTTGGGATATGTTCCAAAGAAAAACCAACCCAAAAAGACCCAAACTATGTTTGTACCCAAGAACACAATGACTAGAAAGAGAAATGAAATTAACTCTATTACTTGTCATTTCTGCTTACGTCTTGGACATTATTGTTTTTCATGCCCCTACAAGACTAAGGAGTCCGACTTAGTTTGGATCCCAAAACCCCAAACTTAGAAGAATGGAATGTAGTTGAGATATGACCAAATGCTTAATTTTGCTATTTATATTGTCTTATCTCAACAAAAGGTGCTATGCTTATTTGTTATTATTTTTTTCTGCATTGCTGAAACAGAAACTCTGTCGGTCGAAGTATTGTCGACCGAGCTCTGGGTCGGTCGAAGTATTGTCGACCGACTGGATGTCTTTAACAAATCAAAAATTTACAGCACCTATTTCGATCGAAAACTGGTCAACCGAGAAATTTTCTGTGTTTTTGCTTGTGATACAGTAACCTGCTCGATCGACAAATTGTCGACCGAGACAAATATCGGTCGAACAATTGTCGACCGACTGGTTCTCTGTATCAGAACTTTTATATACATAAGCACTTAAAAAGTTTCTAACCATATCGGACCATCACATGGGTACCAAAATCTACATTCTAATGCAGGAATGGGTAGTTGACAGTGGTTGCTCCAAACATATGACCGGGAACAAGGACGTATTTCAAACTTTTGAAGAAAAGAAAAGTGGAACGGTCACCTTTGGAGACAATGCTAAGGGCAAAATCGTTGGAATAGGTAATGTTGGAACAAATCTCGAAATTAAAAATGTTCTACTTGTTGATGGATTGCATCATAATTTAATAAGTGTAAGTCAACTATGTGATAGTGGTTATGATGTGTTATTTAACAAAACCTGCTGCAAATTATTGATAGAAAACACTACAAATGTCGTTTATGAAGGAAATAGAGTTGGAAATCTTTATATCCTTAAACCAAACTCTATGAAATCAGTAGTAGGTAAATGCTTGCTTGCAAATGAAAATACCTTACAACTATGGCATAAAAAGCTGGGACATGCTAGTTCACATGCTATTAAAAAGTTAGTGAAATATGATCTTGTTCGTGGATTACCTGCTTTGTCTTTTGATCAAGTTGAAAACTGTGAACCCTGCACAATGGGAAAGCAAACCAAAACATCTTTTAAATCAAAACATGTACTTAGCACCAGTAGATCCTTAGAATTAATTCATATGGACTTATTTGGACCAATGAGGACACAATCTATTGGTGGTAAACGATACTGTTTTGTTATTGTTGATGACTATAGTAGATATACATGGGTACATTTTATTGCAACTAAAGATGATACTATTCATGTCTTTATGCAATTCTGTTCCAAGATTGAAAATCTTTTACAACATAAAATATGTACCATTAGAAGTGATCATGGTGGCGAATTTGAGAATCATACATTTGAAACCTTTTGTACATCTCAAGGGTATACTCATAATTTTTCTGCTCCACGTACCCCACAACAAAATGGTATAGTTGAACGGAAAAATCGATCCCTACAGGAAATGGCTAGGACCATGATGCTTGAACACAACACACCTAAAACCTTTTGGGCTGAAGCTGTAAACACTGCTTGTTATGTGCTTAATAGAGTAACTGTTCACTCTCATTTGAAGACAACTCCATATGAAATATTACACTCTAGGAAACCTAGAGTTGACTACTTTCATACTTTTGGCTCCACATGCTACATTTTAAATACCAAAGATGATAGAGATAAGTTTGATTCTAAATCACACAAAGCATTCTTCTTGGGATATTCCACTTCTAGCAAAGCCTTTAGAGTATATAACACTATCTCTAGAAAAGTTGAGGAATCCATTCGTGTTTCTTTTCATGAAGAATCGAAGTCTGAAAATCTAGATATCATTGATCTCACTAATCAATTCGAAAATATAACCATTTCCAATGATAGTGAGAAAATTCCTATATCCGATCCCCAAGTTGAAACACAACCTACACCTAGGATTATCAAGGATCATCCCCAAGAACTAATTATTGGAGATCCAAATGACAAAGTCAAAACTCGGTCTTCCTTCAAAGATGTTGCAAACATGGCTTTTGTTTCTATCATTGAACCTAAGAAGATATCCGAAGCTCTTAAGGATGATTACTGGATAATAGCCATGCAAGAGGAGTTAAATCAATTCACTAAAAATGATGTATGGGATTTAGTTCCTAAACCACAAGATAAAACTATCATAGGAACTAAATGGGTGTTTAGGAATAAGCTCAATGAGGCAGGAGAAGTCATAAGGAATAAAGCTCGGTTAGTAGCACAAGGATATAATCAACAAGAAGGCATAGATTTTGATGAAACATATGCACCCGTAGCCAGACTTGAAGCTATTAGGATGTTACTAGCTATTGCTGCCCATAAAAATATTAAGCTATATCAAATGGATGTCAAAAGTGCATTTCTAAATGGCATCATACACGAAGAAGTTTATGTTGCTCAACCACCTGGCTTTGAAATACCAGAAAAAGGTGACCATGTTTATAAACTTAAAAAGGCACTTTATGGTCTAAAACAAGCACCTAGGAATTGGTATGAACGACTCAAGACATATCTTTTTGATAATGGTTTCTCTATTGGAAATTCAGATTCTACTTTATTTTTCAAAACATATGCATCTGATTTCCTAGTTGTGCAAATATATGTTGATGACATTATTTTTGGAGCTTCTAATGATTCATTATGCACACAATTCAGTGACATTATGCAAAAAGAATTTGAAATGAGCCTCATGGGTGAACTAACATTCTTTCTTGGTTTTCAAATTAAGCAAACACCTGCAGGAATTTTCATAAGCCAAGAAAAATATACTAAAGAACTTTTAAAAACGTTTTGGGATGGATCAATGCAAACATCCTACTACTCCTATGGCTACCTCTATCAAAATTGATAAGGATGAAAATGGGGAACCTATTGATGATTCCTTATATAGAGCCATGATTGGTAGTTTGCTATACTTAACTGCTTCTCGACCGGACATTATGTTTTTCGTTGGTCTTTGTGCTCGATTTCAATCCCAACCTATGCAATCTCATTTTCTAGCGGTTAAACGAATTCTTCGATATCTAGCTGGTACTACTTGTTTTGGTTTATGGTATCCAAAAGGACAATCCTTGGATTTTAAAGCATATACTGATGCGGATTATGCTGGTTGTCGACTTGATCGCAAAAGTACTAGTGGTGGATGTTTCTTATTAGGAAGAGCCTTAGTATCTTGGTTTAGCAAGAAACAAAATACGGTTGCCCTATCTACAACTGAAGCTGAATATATGGCAGCCGGGTCTTGTTGTGCTCAAGTGCTTTATATGCAACAGGTATTAAGTGATTATGGTTTTAATCTTTCATCTACACCTATTTTTTGTGACAACACGAGCGCCATAAACTTAGCACACAATCCTATTTTACACAGCCGGGCAAAACACATTGAAATCCGTCATCACTTCTTAAGGGATCACATCTCAAAGAATCATGTTTCCCTTCATCATGTTGATACGGAAAATCAATTGGCTGATATTTTTACAAAACCACTTCCACTAGATCAATTCAACAACATTAGGAAGCAACTACTTATTACTCCTTTGGAAGATGTTTTCTTTGATATCTGCGGTTCTTAACACGAATACGTTTACTTATTTTATTTTGGCTTTTCAATGGACATCTTTTTCATTAGATTTGACGGGTTATCAAATTAAGGGGGAGAAGAAAAATAAAATTTTCAAATGGACATCTTTTTCATTAGATTTGACGGGATATATAATTAAGGGGGAGTTTTTTATTAAAACGGTTATCTTTTTGAAATGACAAAGGGGGAGAGATAAATCAAACTATAACTTAGTATTTATGAAAAACTCAATCAATGAGTTTCATAACTATACTCTTGGCTTTACATTGAAAGTTGCTATATTCCCAACTGAACTGGATTTCATGTTCCATAATTCATTGGGAATAATAAGCACACATTTTATAAACAAGAGGAAAAGCTACATAAGGTAATCTAAAGGTATGAAACTCATATGTTTTATATTTCCTTTATTTATATTTTGGAAATGTTTGTCATCTTCAAAAAGGGGGAGATTGTTGGCTAATTGGACATCTACAAATCCCTTTGTTTTGATTATGACAAACATTTCATTCTTATTAATCTAACGAGCTACTTGAGTGTGCAGGACTAAGATGGATGGCAAAGCAACTAGGGAAAATCCCCAAGCTAAAATGTTTATATTTTCATGCAATGTAATCATTGTTGTAAAAACTTGTACAAATATATAATGTACAAGTACTTAGAATTACATGTAAATCAAGCATTAGATTTTCCCTAGCCAAACACCATAGTTAGACACGTCATCCCATTTAATTAGGATCACCTTTGCACACTCACACATATAATTAGTGCCTAAATTGAAACCTTGAAACAGGATCATTCTCGGTCGACAAACTCCTCGACCGAGACACTCTCGGTCGACAATCTTATCGACCGAGAAAGATCCAATGTAGCCGTTAGACACAACAGACAAGTTAGTTGGCAGTTGAAGAAAGACGTTGCAAATCACTTGTTCCAGAGAGCCTGTCGGTCGACAAAAGTTCGACCGAGTAGGTGTCTCGGTCGACCATTTGTCGACCGAGATGGTCTCTGACAGCAACTGCAGAATAAATTAATTAGCCGTTGTTAAAGCAACAACTTTGTACCTAACGGCTAGTTAAGCACTTAAAAACCCCTAGAAGTTGTCTAGAACGTCCTTAAGCATACTTAGGCCATTCCTATAAATAGGACAAGCCATAGGACACTAAAATCAACTTGTTACACTTGAGAATACACTTGAGCATACTTGAGCAATCTATTGCAAGCAATTTGAGCACTGTGATCTTTGGCATACTTTCTCCTTAGCTCAATTTCGTGTCCTATAGGCTAGATTCTCCTACCCACAGCAATCACAAGTTCACACACTTGGCTAGGAGATCTATATGCTTTATCTAGGCATATCAAGCCTTGGGCTTAAAGGATAAGTTGTAATTTCCTTTTTCTTTCTTGTTCCTTTTTATCTTTTGTACTCTCCTTGCTACTCCTAGGGTTGGAGGCTGCGGATTGGAGAGGGTTGACTTCTCAGGTGGAGAAGGGGACTTCAAGCTACTTCAAGAAGGCTATCGCAAGGGAAGCTACTTCAGAAGGCTGGTGCAACGGGAGTTGGTGCATCTACTTCAAGGGAAGGCTGCTTCAAGGTTGGCGATTACTTCTAGGTGAAGGCTGCTTGAAGGGTTTGGGAAAAGAGATTGTATTTTATGTAAATTCCTTGCGAGGTAATAAAATAAATTTCTTTTTAAATCCCGGTTGGGTAAGCAACCGGGTAGTGGATTGACGGCTATAGTATTTGCTATAGTTGGAACCACTCTAAACCTTGTGTCTCCTTGTCCAATATTTTCATTGTGGTTGTTTGAGTTTAATAATTATTAAAATCTTTATAAAACTCTATTCACCCCCCCTCTAGTAGTTTTCACTGGAGTGGAAGAAAAAGCAAATGAGTCATTTAATCATCACCGCCTTGGACTCTATGGAGATCCAAAATTGTAGTCTATGACTCTTTTTTTTTATTTCCTAGTTTCTACCATCCTCACCATGAGTAGCGAGTATTTTTCTTATCGAGGCAAGGGGAATAACCCCTTAGCCATGTCATTATAGGATTGAGTCTTTACACACCTATTTAGATGGATGGTTTTTAGTTTAGAAATTTCCGATTTAAATGACATAATTAATCATTTTTATTGCTTGTTAATCCTAGTAGATGCGATCATGGAACCAGAATTTAGAACACCTAAACTGAATTCATGGGAATTTGGATGTGATCGTGGAAAAATCCCCTTTAGGATGAAGAACAAGGACACATGAACACCATGACCAATGGGTATCTATAGAGTTCCTCTTTTGTGTTGTATTTATGAATATGCGCATACCTGCTTCCTTCTTATTGTCATGTATCATTCAATTTTGTTTTCAAAATGGCTAAGGTGGTGAAACTCCTAAGCATTGATGCCTTCCTCTTTGATTTCAAACCGCTTTTGATTGATTGCTTTCAAGTTTGCCCTTTAATTTTCAACATTTGACTTTTGATAGATAATCTTTTATGCTAACAATTTCTTCCTTTACTTTCTCTTATTTAGAATAATCTTTTATTTTCCTTGCATTAGTGTAACCTTTTATTTTTCTGGCAATTTCCTTTCTTGCATTAGAATATTCAACCTCTCTCAAATTGGACTTTACTTTGCAAAGCTTTCAAAAATATGAAAAAGAAATAATTTCAAAAATAAATCGGGTTTAGGAGAAATATATTTGAAAAATGTTGTCCTGTGGGATCGAACCTTGTATACTAGCCTTAATCAGAAAGTAAAAAAGGATTAAACTCTAGGATAATTTTTCTAGTGAATTGGTGTGAAACGACGCATATCACATTACTCTTGATAGAGATTCCTTTCATACTAAAGCCCTCTATTTGGAGGCTGACTTATTGCATTATCAAGATGACTTAGCTAGTTTATCTTCTACCTTCATTACTCTTAGTGATGGTAATCACAAACTTAGAGCTTCCTTCGAAAGTTCTTAAAAGGAAAGAAATCCCTCAATTAAGTTCTAGATCAGTCTATCAAACAAGTTAGTACTAGTGGTTTGGGATATGAAGGGAAATCTCCTAAGAGAAAGCGTAAGGGAAAGGGTAAGAAAAAGAAAAGGGGGCCTCCTATATTCCATGGAGAGTTATCTGGCTGTAGGAACCCTATAGTTTGTGTGCATTTCAAGAGTGGTGACCATTACTCTACTTATTGTCCTTATAAGGAAAAAGGGATCTGATACATAGAAGAAATGGGTTTCCAAACTAACTCCTTATCCCAAAGTTTTAGTTGGGCACCAACATCTTCCTTTCTTGCAGGTAAAAGGAAACTATACTTATGATAGTGTCTTCTCTAAACACATGACATGTGAGATTAGCCATTTCACCAAGTTTACCAAAAAGAAAGGAGGTACATTGTACTTTGGGGACAACAAGAAAGGTAAATTTATAGATGAGGGTCATTTTGGTGATTCACTATGAATCAAGAATGTTCTTCCTATGGATGACATATATCACAACTTAACTAGGTTTAGTCAACCTTATAATAATAGTTATCTTGTTCTTTTCATCTCACTAGAATGCTTGTTTCTAGATTTCCTCTCTTACAATGTTATATATAAGGTAAATAGAAGTGGAAACCTTTATGTTACTGTCCTTGATTCTCTTAATCTTATTCTTTATAAATGGCTTGTAGTTGATAAAATAATATATCATTATGGCATCATAGGCTAGGTCATGTAAATATCCATCAATTGAAGAAGTTGACCAAAAAGGAGTTTGTCAAAGGACTTCCCAAATTGGATTTTGAAAAGGATGAGGAATGCAAACTTTGCACACAAGAAAACCAAACCAAATCCTCCTTCAAATCCAAAGGAGTACTTAGCACCAATATAGCTCTTGAACTTCTCCATGTTGATCTATTTGGACTTATGAAAACTCAACTACTTCATGGTAGCAAGTATTGTCTCGTGATTCTTGCTGACTTTTCTCTATTTATTTGGACCTTCTTTCTTGTTTCAAAAAGTGTTACTCCTGATATTTTCTCAAATTTTGGAAATAGGTTGAAAATGACGCTTCTTTCCATATCGTCTCTATCCATAGTGAGCATGGGGGAGAATTTAAAAATGATATGTTTGAATGGTTTTGTGAGGAATCTGAGTATTCACACAACTTTTCTTCCCCTCGTACACCTCAACAAAATGAAGTTCTAGAGAGAAAGAATAGGTTGTTACAGGAGATGACTGGGACTATGCTTCTAGAGTACGATACTCCAAGAAGTTTTGGGCAGAAGTTGTTAGCATCTCATGTTTTGTGCAAAATTGGGTTTTCACTCAGCCATCTTTAAAGAAAACCTCCCATGAGTTATGGCGTGGTAGAAAGCATTACATCGACTTCTTTCATGTCTTCAGTTGTCCTTTTTTTGTTTTTAACAACAAGGATTCACTCGATAAGTTTGATGTGAAATCTTACAAGGCTTTCTTTCTCAGCTATATCAATACCAATAAGGCTTTTAGAGTATTTAACATTGAACTGTCTAAAGTAGAATAATCTATCAATGTGAAATTTGTTGAAACTAACCCCTCTACTTCCAAGATTATTGTTAATGATGGTTTTGTGCATGAGGTGATACATATCTTGAAAGATATCGACATCATCAACAAAGAAAAAGAGATGGTTATAGAAGAAGAAGAAAAAGAAGACAAAAATAAGGATCCCACTCCCCTATTTTCCATGAATCATCCTAAGGATCTCATCATAGATAATCCTTTTGAAAGGGTGAAGATGCGGGCTGCATTCAACAAAGAACAAGCCGACATCGCCTTCATCTCATAACTTGAGCCAAATAATGTCAAAGAAGATCTCAAGGATGATGAGTGGATCTTACTCATGCAAGAAGAGTTAGAGAAATTTGAAAAGAACAAAGTGTGGACCCTAGTGCCAAGACCAAGTGATAGGAAGATGATTGGCACCAAGTGGGTTTGTCGCAACAGGCTCAAAGAAAGTAGTAAAGTGGTAAGAAACAAAGCAAGGTAGTAGCTCAAGGCTACAATCAATAGGAAGGTATTGATTTTGATGAAACTTATGCTCATGTTGCTAGACTTGAGTCAATTAGAATGTTACTTGCCTTTGCTAGACATAAAAATTTCTTTCTTTATCAAATGGATTTTAAAAGTTCATTTTTAAATGGTAGAATTGAGGAGGAAGTATAGTTTCTTAACCTTCTAGATTTGAACATGACAAGCTTTCTAACCACATTTATTTGTTGCAAAAAGATCTTTATGGACTCAAACAAGCCCCTAGATCTTGGTATGAGAAACTAAAGAACGTTTTTGTAGATAATGTCTATGTCATGGGTAAAGTAGATTCTACTCTATTTCTTAAACACACTTTTAGAAATTTTGATTATATTATCTTTGGCAGAATTGATCTTGATCTTTGCTAGGAGTTTAGTTCTCTTATGCAGAGTGAGTTTGAGATGAGCATGATAGGTGAACTTACTTTCTTCCTTAGCTTCCAAATCAAGAAAACCAAGGAAGGTAACTTCATCTTCCAAGGCAAGTATACAAATGAACTACTCAAGCATTTTGAGATGGAGAATACCAAGTCGATGGACACACCCATGTCTAACACCCCCAAGATAGATAGAGATGAAGAAGGAGAAAAGTTAGATGAGAAGTAGTATAGAGGTATGATTGGTAGTTTACTATATATTACTACCTCTAGACCTAATTTCATTTTTAGTGTTAGCTTCTGTACAAGATTTCAATCAATCCCTAGGAAATCTCATCTTATAAAGGTTAAGAGGATTTTGAGGTATCTAGCCAAAACTCAAAATGTTGGACTATGGTATCCTAAGTCAAGGGACTTTACTCTTACTTCTTATAGTGATGCTAATTATGTAGGTTGATTGATTGATATAAAGTGCACAAGTGGCACTTGCTTCTTCCTAGGACCATGATTAGTTTCTTCATTTTCTAAGAACAAGATATTGTGGCTCTTTCAACTATGGAGGTTGAATACATTATCGCTGGATGTTGTTGTGCCTGTGTCCTTTGGATGAAGCAAATGCTCTAAGACTTTATTGTGTTTTATGATGCTTCTCCTCTCTATTGTGATAATACTAGTTCAACTAATTTGTCTTATAATCCTATATTGCATAAAATAGCTAAAAATATAGAAGTCTGTCACCAATTTCTACCTAACCACATTGACAAGAAGGATATTTATATCACTCATGAGGACACAGAGAATCATTTTGCAGACATTTTCACAAAACATCTAGCTACAGAGAAATTTACAGTCATTAGATCAAAACTGCTTATAACTACTCTTGATGACATTGACAAGCAATCTAGCTATATGTTATCATACCTATATGTTTCTTGCTTAAATTTGATCATGTCTTAACTGAAAGTGCTATAATTGACCTATTTTCATGCCTTGTTTTGCTTGTTTTCATCTATCTTTTGAAAAAGGATGTTTTACTAAAAAAATAGCAGCCAATTATGAGCTAAATGTGCCTCAATATGTATAAAATACATAATAGGATAGAAAAATAAATTTATATAGTACTCTAGAGGCTTAGACTTAAATTCCTTATCTTTTGAGCAGATTGATCATTCGGTCAAGTTTATCTAGATACAAACTCAACTGATCGCTATCCAATAACTAAACTGAAATGTCGGTTTGGTCGAGTTTCTAACACACATAACTTGACCGATCGTGCAATTGTACTCAATTTAAAAGGGGATTGACTGACTTCTCTCCCTCTCAATAAGAGAAAGTCGACCAACACCCGATCTCCAGTGCTTTGTCCTCAAACCCTAGTCTAAACCAACCACTTCTTCTCCCTTCCTAGCCCTAGAACAACCTTTCTTTCCCCTCTAACCCACGACCTAGGTGGTTTGATGAAATAGATTTTTTATTTCCTCTCTTGTTTGGTGGTTATCTTCTCAATCTCCAACCTCACTGCCTCCAACCCTAGAAAGAGATCTGCCCAGCTGGAGCAACATTCACACCAATTTTTCCAAGGCAAATCTCCTTCAATAATACCTCTTTCATCTCACTTCAAACCTTAAATAGGTATAAGGAACTCCTTTCTAGTAATCCCTTTACATTTCAATCCTTATTTCAACTTCATTTTGCAACAAATGAGATGATTAAAGAGGTAGCTAGGGTGCTTAAAGCACATCGCCTAAGTGATTTGTGTGTTGAGCATTCGTGCTTTGTAAATGCTATGTCGAGCATGAAGGTGGTCCATGAATTGTATGCCACTTTGACATGGAACTACACCACCCTAGCCCCACAACCTAATACCCAAGTCGTTTTGACTTTGATGATCACTAGTACCAAGATCACAATCTCAGAGAATTCTATGCATGTCTATTCTCTGGTACTGACATCATTGCTTCTTGGGTGGCTTCTTATCCACAATACCATAACCTTTTGGACACTAAAGGTTTCTATAAGACATTTGATCCGGTGCTTACCCTTCCTGACATCCATAAGTTCCTTAGGAAACCCGACGTCCCATATAGGAAGAAGTCAATCCTACCCTCCTCTTCCCTTGATATCAAGACAAGACTGATCACCTTAGTGGTCAATTGCAATATCCATCCCAAGAGGAATCAAATAGAGATTGCAGAGACGTGTCATTCATCATGTATCGTCTCTTGAATGATTTCAACATCAAGTGGGCACGTTACATTATGCATCATACAACCTCCTTTGACTTTGGGAAGAATATCACTGACACCCATCTCACATATCCAAACATGATCTATGACTTGTTTGGTCACCATTGTGAAAAATCTCTCTATCATGACCTTGGTTATAAACCAAGTTGCAAAAGGGGGTTTTCACTATGGAGACAACCATAAAGAAGACCTTTCTACCTACCTCTTCTTCCACCACATCAGGTGCCTCTACCTCAACTCAGGCCCCTCAACCACCACCTTCCAGACTTGACCGTGCCTCATTTTCAGTATCAATTGAAGCCCTCATGGGATATATGATACATCAACAGGAGTATAACCTTAGGGTTCAGGATCATCTCCACTAGGACCTCCATCAGATCATGTCACATGTGAACCTATCCTACAACCATACCTACCCACTTACCAGGCGTACCCCGACACTGACTATGCCTTTTATCCATACAGTTAGTTTTACCCTGAACCCCACCTCATGCTACTTCCTATGCACCCCCTGTGGTTGTTGAAGGTGGACATTCCCCTACCCTTGGTTCCCTTCCTCTTATAGCTTTACCTATTAGCCCCACTGCCACTCTTCTTGTTGTTTGTGATGGAGTTTCTACTCCTACCTTTCTACAAGCCAATCATCACATGCATGTGGAATGTCTTGGGCAGAGAAGAATGACAGGTGGCCTGGTACGCATGCTTTTAGGAATCCTATTGATGAGGAGATTCCAAACTAGGACGTTGAGGATGAGGTTGATGCTAAGGATTATGATGGCTCTAATGATGGTAATGAAAGATCTTCTAATGGTGATGATGGTGAGGCTCCATCGGCTACCACTGATGCACCATCCAATAGAGATGAGGACTATCAACTCGAGGATGAGGATGAGGAGGAGGACATAGTTAATGTAGTATATGTCATAGATTTATAGTTCTGTAGTGCATTAGAGTGCTCAAATATATATATCTTTTTGTAGATTACCATGTATTAGACATCTGGACACTATATCTGAGGCATACTATTTTATCATATCATGGTTTTTTGTTGGTTTGTAATTTTTATTCTGAGAGGACATGTTTAATGTTGTAATATTATTCTTATATTCCTTAACTCTTTGGTTTACTATATCTTATGAGTTATTGGTATGTTACCACATTTTTTATTATGAATCTAGATTGCGTGTTTCTCTGTGTTTTGTCTCTGTTTGGTGTGTGTTATGTGTTGTTGCTTGTATATTTTGTTCATGTGGTGAAGACAGGTTCTTTATAGCTCTTCTACCCCCATGCCTTTTTGATGTGACAAAGGGGGGAAAATGAGCTCAGCCATATTCAATTTATTTCTTATGTGATCCTTTTCTTATCAATTATCCGAAATATCATGTGACTTGCTAGAGGACCATATAGTATATATATGCTATAATTGTGTTTTGGAAAGACTAACCATGAAGGTACATGTAAGTATGAATTTAGGGGGATAAATTTACATTTTTTAATCATGTAACCCCTTTAAATTCACAAGGTAAAGGTTTAACTCTCACATCCTTCTCTAAGGTAAAGGTTTAGTTTTCATATCCTTTTCAATATGTTGAGGAATGGTTTGTCATTGTCAAAAAGGGGGAGAATGGTGACATGAGAGTTATACATTGTCCATATTTTGATAACGACTAAACTATTCCATTCATATGTATCTAATATGTCTATTTGAGATTGATTTCAGGCATTAGGTACATGAAAAGGATCATTTTTATCAATTCCTATCTTGATCTAGTTCAACCAAAAGCAACGCAAATGCACTTTTGTGGAAAACACCCTAAAACCCTTAGGATGATTTTTTGAATCATGTTTATTGATGTAATGACTTGTAACTAAGATGACAAAAAATTGGAGCCCTTAATTTGAACGTTTAATCACTTTAATGACATTTTCTAAAATTCATTACATGGTGTTTTTTGGTCAAGTTTTACCATACTGTAACTTACTAAAACTTGGACACATTCTATTTTTGGCCCTTTTCTGAACTTTTCCTTACCTTTCTATCCTTTTTGGCCTTGATGTTTAATTAGTTGAATTTATAGTGGTTTGGTGAACATTTATTCACTATTTATACCAAAGAAATGATTTATGCACAAATACCTCTGTGAAAGTCTATTTAAGGACCTTAGTTAGTGTTCTAAACCTAAATCCAACTTTGTGATGTGTTTGTAAATCAGAAAATGAGCCTAAGTTTTAAATTTGGTTCAATTTGGATGTTATTTGTGCAAGTTATGCAATTTTAGGGACATTCTAGACTTTTATGCAATTTTCCCAATTGGGAGGTTATCACATGCATTATAATACTTAAATATTCCCTTACAGTTATCGAGATTTTAAACCATTAGGAACCTAGTTGCACCTTGGTTTGAAGGTGTTTCTCTCAAAGGGCATTTTAGGGATTACCCTCTTTAAAAATGAGCTTATCTTTAAAAGCTATCAACCAATGGGGTTATTTCTTTGATTGGAGGACAGTGGGGATGGCCTAGAACTCCATGTGCTTTTAGAACTAACATTTGATATTCAAGAATCCTATATGAGCTGTCCTCTTGCATAGCCATGAAGCCCTATGATAAGGACACATGGAAAGTCCCATAGACAACTCATGCTTGCCCCCTTCTTTATAAAGCCATATCTACCCCTTTCCACCTCCCAATTCGAAAACTCTTGCTCTCCTTCTCTTTAATCCATATCATATCATAGTTCCTACTCTATTTAGACACAAAGGTTCTGTCCCAAGGTAAAAGAGGGTGCTTACCTTGGTGAAGAAGGCTCCTAGGGTTCTGAATTTGCTCTATTTAGGGTTTCTAAAGCTCCTTCTTAGTGATTTGGACCAAAACTTGCACATTTCCTCCTTTCCTTCCCTATTTTCATGATTTTCATCTTCCTTCCACCTTGTTCTAGGTCGTAATCATGGTCTTCCTTGTGAAACCCCACCTAGAGCCCTTAAACACCTTATCTCCATGTTCATTTGCTAGGGTTTTTCACCTCTAAAGTGGAGAAGGTACTTCTTGCTAGAGATAGGAACTTTGTTAGAGAAACCAGCCTCTCTAGCTCAGGAAACTTGTTGTTTGAACCTTTACACTTTCCTAGAGGCGAGTTTTATGACCTCCATCTCATATATTGCTTACGACATGCTTAAAACTCATGCTTCTATGTTAAAAATCGATGATCTCCATCTCTTTACCATGTTCTTCTAGGGATTTTGTTTCTCTCTATTTTACCTTATCTATAAGATATAGTTTGGTTACCTATGTAAATCCAACCCTTATCTTGAGTCAAATGGTTTTTTCTCCTCTCTCTCAGTCTTCCTCTCTCTCGAAGATTGCTGACATGTCATTTCCTGATTGGTTCAAATTGAAAAATTCATATCTTTTAATCCACTTATCCAAATTTGACAAATAAATATGTTTTGGAATTGGAAAATTAATCTCTATCTAATAGAAATATTTTAAATGTCTGATTTTGAGGTTTTACTATGGGTGCTTTTTGGTAAATGAATTTAATGCACAAAATCCATAAAAAGTACATCATAACTCCAAAATTAACATCAAAATATGTTTTATTGATAAGGAGAACCTAATAAGTTCATTAATGAGGTTTTTAGAATCTAAATTTGGTTTTTGATAAAAATTTCTACAATTATGGTTTCTATACATTAATGTGCATTATGTACTCGAATACATGTTAATACATTGAAAATAGGCAAAGTGGAACTTGGACTCAACTAAAGTGGTGAAAGTTAGTAATTGATAACAATAAGAGAAGTATGTGCAATCCCTATTTATGTATGTGCATTCCTTACACCCTATAATTGGATAACTGCAATCAAATCCTATATTTTCCTAATGAGGCTTTAATGAATCCTATTTCCTCTATTCATGATTCTTTTGTTAAATTGCCTCAAAATCAGTAATGAAATTTTTTTCCTTGGGTCTTGTACCACTACCATGTTTCAAATATATGATTATTTTACTTCCCGTGATTTCTTTTCTAGCATTTTGATTTTATGGACTATTTATCTATAGTAGTGGTACTTATGTACAACCACCCATAGATAGGGCATGCATTAATTCTCCCTGGGGAATGTCTTATTCTCCCCCATAAAAAATATGTATAGGTGATTGGGAATGTATTAATTATATCCTCACCTATAGGTTGAGGTCCGGTAGGTGTCTCAACCCTAATTAGTTAATGTAGTCAATATTAACCAAGCATGCAATTCCTTTACTATTTTAATTTTATGGCAAGAATCTATTCTTATTATACCTCATACTCTTGTTCTCTCCATCTTATGATGAAATCTTAGCCTTTAATTTCACGTTATTCCTTATCTTTTGTTCTTGTTCATTATTTGACACATACCTTGTTTCCTTTCCCTCTTGCTGGGTGATTTCCCAACCACCCAGGTTTAGATCGAGGTGTTGAATATGACCAAGGAGAACATAGCTTCCAACATGAACCTAGCTCTTGTATATGGTGCTTGGAGACAAATTTGAAGTAGTTTAGACTTCCCTCTACTTAGATTCTTATGTTCTATCATACATGTAAACCCTTATGGGAGATTATGATGTACTTTTGTAATCTTTTGTGAAAATTGAATATATTCATTTGTTTAATTCTGTTGCTATACTTTGGTTGTTTTGAATATCATCTTTATTGAAATTTGAAAATTTACACCTATTTCAGCATACCTTTGGGTGTGTTCAGAATGGATGTTTTATGATTCTATTTTTTTTTGTAGGGAGTGGATCCCCTCTCAGGTCCCACTCCTTACAATATGGTATCAGATCCCATGGTAGTTAGAATATGACTATTTCAACTTTGTCTCCCTAATTAGAAACCTTGCCTCATATAGTTCCTCTTTAAGTGACATTTTGTCCCTAGAATTGATCTTTTCTACACTTGAGATGATGATAGATTGATTTAGGATCATAAGAGTTTCGCACTAGAAACATGTTTAGTTAACCATAATGTGATGAGCCTATTAGGTATCTATTAGAGCATAAGTTGAAAGAAAAGGTGTCTAGAAAGGATCAGGGTTCGAGGGCTAGTAAGATTTTCCTTCGCACCAGTAGCTTGGTTTACAAGGACTCCCAGATCCATATGATACCTGCCTGGCCTAAGTTGATACTGAGTGTCAAATATAGCATGCTTTTAGGAAATAGTAGCCTTGGATATCCATGTTGGATATCATTGAGAACCTTAATATGATGACCATGTGACTTGTTTGAGTATGGATACCCAATATAGCTCCCTTATGTCCCATAAGATCACATGTTTGGACAATTCATCCCAAGAACCTCGACCTTGAAGTTGGTGTTTAGTAAGAAATAAGAGTACTTATACTCACCCTTTCATCTCTAGATTAGTTTTGCTTGGTAGGTCACAACTTTTAAGGATTGGAGAATAGTTAGTCTGATGATGTTTGGGTAGTTATATTTTGAGGGAAATCCTTTTTAAGGAAATGGAGTCATGTAACATACCGAAATCTAGCTACACTGACTCTAGAAACCCTAACTCCATGATTAGGAGGATAGTTTGTTTGGATCCTTAGTTTTGACCAAACAAGTTGTAGTTGTAACTCCACATTCTTGTTGTTATCCTAAAGAACATATAACGGTCATCTAATGAATAGTTCAAATGTTTGAACCCTAATGAATATCTAATGTACATAATATGAATAAATCACATATAATACTAATAGTGGGTACACATGAGGCTAAACATTTATTGGACCAATAAACCCTAATGAAATTATGAGCACAATAATTGCAACCTAATCTTGTATTGAATGCATACTAAGAATGTATAGATGAAGAATAACAATCATATTGACCTAAACCCTAAGTTGTAATCATATAACCTTAACCTATACATCCTTAATGACATTCTTGATACATTATTGGCATTAGGTGTCATAATCAGATAGCATACTTTAATACACATAAATGATATATAATCACCTAATCATAGGTTAATCAAGTCATCAATATGAAATGCATATCACCTTATTTTCTAATACACACCGAATTAATCACCTAATCATTACTTAGTATGTGAATCAAATCATTAATATGTAGTATATCCCACCATGATAACTAAAATACATATAATGACTTCAATATGGATAAGAAGTAATTGATCCACTCAAATATGCATAATCAATAACAAGAAGTGAATAAATATAAGAAAATTATTCATTATGGCATTAATGTAAAAAAAGGTAATGTGAAAATGTTTAATATAGAGATATTGATGTGACATTATCTGGACTAATTGTAAAAAATTGGATAAAATGCCTTATTTCGTGCAAAAAATCTATTATAATTCAATATGTTGATAATGGAGACTAATACCACATTATTAAGGGTAATAATCGAGTATGTTGAGATAATTGAGTAAACCCTAATTGTGCTAAAAGTCTTAATGAGATAAATAAGAAATATATAGGACTTTGTGTATAATAATAAAATATAACTCTTTTGGCAACAAAGAAAATATAACATGATACAATTAAAAGAATAATGAGGATGATACAATATCATAATGAATATAATATTAATAGGCCAAAAATGTTAATTGTGTTATATCTAATAAAAAGAAATCTTAATCATGAAACCCTTAGTGATCAATGACAACCAGACCTATGAGAAGTATCATGTAAATAATCTGAACTCCCAAGTTAAAAAATAAATAAGGGGTTTGAGTTAGTTAAAGTTTTGGTAGAATTTTTATGGTTTGAAGAACTAGGGAATTAAAGATAAAATATTGCATACTCACCCTCCTCTCTTTGCTTGTGATTTTGAGGATAAAATCTTCTTTAAGGGGTGGAGTGTTGTAACATACTGAAACTTGGACATATTCTCCTTTTGGCCCTTTTCCGAGCTTTTCCTTCCCTTTCTATCCTTTCTGGCCTTGATGTTTAATTAGTGGAATTTATGGTGGTTTGTTGAATATTTATTCACTATGTGTACCAAAGAAAGGGTCTATGCACAAATACCTTAGTGAAAGTCTATTTAAGGACCTTAGTTAGGTTTTCTAAACCTTAATACAACTTTTTGATGTGTTTGCAAATAATAAAATGAGCCTATGTTTTAAATTTGGTTCAGTTTGGATGTTGTTTGTGCAAGTTAAGCAATTTTAGGTACATTTGGGACTTTTATGCAATTTGCCCAATTAGGAGGTTTTCTTTGCAAATTATCACATGCATTATAATCCTTAGATATTCCCTTACCATTATCTATATTTTTAACCATTGGGCACCTAGTTTCACTTTGGTTTGAAGGTGTTTCTCTCGAAGGGCATTTTAGGGATTACCCTCTTTATAAATGAGTTTATCTTAAAAAGATATCAACCAATGGGGTTATTTATTTGATTGGAGGACGGTGGGGATGGCCTAAAAGTCTCCATGGGTTTTGGAACTGACATTTTATATTCAAGAAGCCTCTGTGGGCTGTCCTCTTGCATAGCCATGAATCCCTAGGCTAAGGACACATGGAAAGTCCCATAGACACCTCATGCTTGCCCCCTTCTTTATAAAGCCATATCTACCCTTTACCACCTCCCAAATCGAAAACTCTTGCCCTCCTTCTCTTTAATCCACATTATATCATCATTCCTACTCTGTTTGTCCACGAAGGTGTTGTCCCAAGGTAAAAGAGGGTGCTTACCTTGGTGAAGAAGGCTCCTAGGGTTCCAAATTTGCTCTATTTAGGGTTTCTAAAGCTCCTTCTAAGTGAATTTGACCAAAACTAGTAAGTTTCCTCCTTTCCTTCCCTGCTTTCATTATGTTCGCCTTCCTCCCACATTCTTCCAGGTTGGAACCATGGCCTTTCATGGTGAAACCCCACCTAGAGCCCTTAAACACCTCATCTCCATGTTCATTTGCTTTGGGTTTTTCACCTCTAAAGTGGAGAAGGTACTTCTTGCTAGAGATAGGAGCTTTGTTGGAGAAACCAACCTCTCTAGCTTGGGAACCTTGCTTCTTGAACCTGTCCACTTTCTTAGAGGTGAGTTTTATAACCCCCTTCTCATATATTGATTACTACATGCTTGAAACTCATGCTTCTATGTTAAAAATTGATGATCTCCATCTCTTTTTACCATCTGCTTCTAGGGTTTTTGTTTCTTACTATTTTACCTTCCCTAGAATATCTAGTTTGGTTACCTATGCAATTCCAACTAAGATCTTGAGTCAAATGATGTTTTCTCCCTCTCACTCAGTCTTCCTCTCTCTCGAAGATTTTTGACTTGTAATTTCCTTATTGGTTCAAATTAAAAAATTCATATCTTTTAATACAATTATCCAAATTTGACAAATAAATATATTTTGGAATCAAAAAATTAATATCTAACTAATAAAAATATTTTAAATGTCTGCTTTTGATGTTTTATGAAGGGTGATTTTTGGTAAATGAATTTAATGCATAAAATCCATAAAAAAATACATCTTAATCATCATAACTCCAAAATTAACATAAAAATGTGTTTTCTTGATCAGGAGAACCTAATAATTTCATTGGTGAGGTTTTCAGAATATAAATCCACTTTTTGCTAAAAAGTTCTAAAAATTAGGGTTTCTATACATTAATGTGCATTATGTACTCTAATACATGTTAATACATTGAAAATAAGAAAAGTGGAACTTGGACTCAAGTAAAGTGGTAAAAATTAATAATTGATATCAGTAAGAGAAGTATGTGCAATCCCTATTTATGTATGTGAATTCCTTTCACCCTATATTGGGATAATTGCAATCAAATCCTATATTTCCCTAATGAGGCTTTAATGAACCTTATTTCTTCTATACATGATTCTTTTATTAAATTGCCTCAAAATCAGTAACAATATTCTTTTTCTTGGGTCTTGTACCACTACCATGTTTCAAATATATTATGATTTTACTTGCCACAATTCTTTTCTAACATGTTGATTTTATGGACTATTTAGATATAGTAGTGGTACTTATGTACAACCACCCATAGATAGGGCATATATTAATTTAGCATGGGGAATGTCGTATTCTCCCCCATAAAAATGTGTGGGTGATTGGTAATGTATTAATTCTCCCCTCACCTATTGGTTGAGGTCCGATAGGTGCCTCAATCCTACTTAGTTAATTTAGTCAATATTAATCATACATGGAGTTCCTTTACTATTTTAATGTTATGGCAAGCATCTATTCTGATTATGCCTCATACTCTTGTTCTCTTCATCTTATGATGAAATTTTAGCCTTTACTTTCATGTTATTCCTTATATTTAATTCTTGTTCATTATTTGACACACACCTTGTTTTCTTTCTGTCTTGTTGGGTGATTTCCCAACTACCTAGGTTTAGATCAAGGTGATGAACATGACCAAGGAGAACATAGCTTCCAACATGGACCTAGCTCTTGGAGATGTTGCTTGGAGACAAATTTGAAGTAGTTTAGACTTACCTCTACTAAGATTCTTATGTTGTATCATACATGTAAACCCTTATGGGAGATTATGATGCACTTTTGTAATATTTTGTGAAAATTGAATATATTCATTTGTTTAATTCTGCTACTACACTTTGGTTGTTTTGAATACCATCTTTATTGAAATTTGAAAATTTACACCTATTTCAGCATACATTTGAGTGTGTTTGGAATGGATGTTTTATTATTCTAATTTTTTGGTAGGGAGTGGATCCCCTCTCGGGTCCCACTCCTTACACATACACAAACTTGACTGACTTGATGCTTTTTTAGAAAATTCAGGTTTGGTCGAGTTTACCGTACACAATACTCGAACGATCCCTACACTGACTATATTGATTTAAGTGGTTTAGTTGAGTTTCATCCAATATATCTCAACTAATGCTTCAAATTAGTTTTGTCGCATTGTGCAATCCGTCAAGTTACCTTTATTGAAACTCAACCAACTAAGCCATACAGAATACGCAGAAAAAGTGATTCTAACTGTTGGGATGCTTCAAACATGAAAAACAGATCCATTGCATCCCCCCAAACAACAAGAACTTGTTCCTAAGTGTTTCTGGACACTAATGGAAACACCCAACTATAAATAGGACCACTTGTAGTTCATTCCAAGGTTGCTCTTTCATGCTATTCAAGATCCTAGATATGGTTGAGTGCATCCAGTCCACTAGAGTTTCTCTCTTGTTTCTAAGGAAAACTTCCATATAAGTTAGATAGGTTGTTTTTGAGAGAGCTACTCCATTGTACTCTTATAAAGATCTCAAAGTTTCCTTTTCCCAACCCTTTTCTTCAAGTGCATTGTTGGTGAAAGCTTATCCAAGTGAAGGAGATGGTACAAGCTTCTTCAATCTATAGAAGAATGTGCAAAAAGCTTCTCCAAGGTGAAGGAGAAGGTTAAGGTTGATGACCCTAGAGTGGAGTGGGTAAATCCTTCAAGGAAAAAGTCTCGATTCAAGAAGGGGATCTCCTTGGGGAAGGCATACAACTTCTTGCAAGAGTGGGCATGACCTTGGAAAGGTAGAAGACTCTAGCTCTTGGACAAGTAAGTCCTTGGTCAAAATGTTATTTCCTCCCTTGACCTCAAAGGGAAGTTGGGTATCCTTGGCCCAGAAAAGAAAGGTCATCTTGTATGTTTTATAATGGAATATAAGTATACATGGGTTGCAAAATACTAGATCTTGACCTCTACAGGTAGTGGACTGACTTTCTCCTAGTTTGGAGATTGGAACCACTCTACATATCTTGTTGTTGTACTTGTTTCAATCTCTCTTATCCTCTCTATGTGTCTAGATTTCCATCAAATTCAGTATTTGCAATTGTGCTAGTTGAAGTAACTTGAAGGTATAACAAGTTTGGTGTTAGTTTTTTAGCTCTATTCACCCCCTCTAGAGCCCTTTGATCCAACAATGTCTTCTTGAAGGGATACCCAAAGCCACCCATGTAGAACAAACTAGGGGGACTTTTCATATTTTGTTCGCTAGGTTATATTATCTAGACTTGATCTATACTCTATCAATTTTGGGTTGTGTAGGAAACAAAGAAAATGTGAATCAAATCATAAAATATGGACTAGAATAGTCAAGTACTATGATGTCATAGTTCTTGGATCCAACTAAATTATGAAATCATAGCACAATATATATTGCATATGCCTCTAGAAACTCATAGCAACAATAAACAAATATGACTTTCTGGACTCAAGAACAAAAAGGATAAAAGGAACAAAGAAGTTGGAAGAATAATGAGGCTAAAAAGAATGAAGAAGTTGAGAACAAAAGGAGTCTGAGAAGAACAAGGAGGTTGAGAAAGGAAAATGGAAGAAAATAGTAGATAATACAAAGAAGAAAACATTGACTAACTGACTGGTAAATTTCCTAATACGGGGAAGTGGTAAGAATAATGGAAAGTTGTCATAGAATCCATTCTCAACTTGGCAATAAATTCAACATATCTACTACCTAGGAAAATCCATATAAACAAGCATAATCCAATATATGATACTTTTGTTGATTTTATTAAGTTGAACCCTTTGAGGATAAGTGAGAAGTCTAGGATAAATATGGATGCATGGTGTGTTTATATGGATAATACATTTAGGTTTTATAGAAACTATGAACAACACAAGGTCATCTCTGCCACCTACCAATTCAAAGGCACAACTAAATTGTGGCAGAAAATCTATTTCCATGAGACAAATTTTGCTTGTTATTTGGGATGCCTACAAGCCTATATTAACTAATTTTTTATGCCCATATATGAAAGAAAATGACAAATAAAAACAAGTTCTTTCCCTCACCCAAGGAGATATATCTATTTCTTAATATAGAAGAAACATTCAAATTATTGAATGTCACATAGAACATTACTAAAGAGGAGTGAGTGCACCATTATAGAAAGATACCATATTACCCTAAAAGCTTTTGTTTCCTACTCCAAACCTCACAAACTTTATAAATTCTTATGACCATGCCTTGTCCATGTGAACAACACTAGGTACAAGAAAGTGTAAAATCCCAAGCATGGCATACCTAGGACTAACAAACGATGTCCTAGAAAATTATGAGAAATATGAAATATTTCATAATGAAAATAATGGAGACTTGAATAGAAATAGAATGTAGGGTCAAAGTAACATGAATAGTGGACCAGCTCAAGGAAATGGTCAAAACCAAATCTTGTGATGCTACAACTGTTGTGGTAATCATGGGGAAAGGTGAAGGTTTGAAAAACATTCTACCATTGTTTCAATAAATAACAAAATTATAAGAACTATTACCCCCACTGACATCCTTCATGGGCAACCAATGCCAACCATACTATTAACTCGAGGAGAATCAAGGAAATGAGAACTATATTAAATGTAAGCTTGAATTTATTCAACTCTTTTCTTATGCAACAAAGATTTTGTGATCTTGGATATACGATATTCTTGTATGATGGATATATGATTTTCCTGTTGTTTTGGATCTAAATCACCTATCTTGTGACCTAAATTCTATGGTCTATTTGATCTATAGATCTAGTATCTTTTTTATTTACAAT
This sequence comes from Alisma plantago-aquatica, assembly GCA_963693085.1. Lineage (NCBI taxonomy): Eukaryota > Viridiplantae > Streptophyta > Magnoliopsida > Alismatales > Alismataceae > Alisma > Alisma plantago-aquatica. The sequence continues at coordinate 530,350,992 of OY856410.1, forward strand.
ATTACCATCTTAATTATAAACTCAAGTTGTTTATACATTCAATTGTGTGATTAGTCTAAATGTGACCTAATTAGGATAGTTTAAGTATGAAATGGAATATTAGATCCATTAAAGTAACTATGAACGTCAAATTTTGGAAATTGTTTAAGGGTGGAAGAATGTAATGAAGTAAATGTTTGTATATAATTGAATTAATGCCCTCAAAAAATATTGTTAATGTGTATATTTAGTAGTTGCAATCATCATTGACTTAATATGAATTCTATATTTAGAAAAGTATCAGCTAAACCAATTATATACACATATTTTTGTGAACCCTATCCTTGACTTAAGTCTTGATCCTCTTTACTAATTGATACATCTAGCTTGCTCAAAATATTTTGAAAATTATTTAATGTATTCATGTGACCCTAACCAATTTATATTTAAAACTAAGCTTCCTACTTATTGTCATGATTTTCCAAATTTTATTCCCTACAATTTTCCTTTTACCCTTATTTTTTCCTTTTCTATCATTTTTCCTCTATTGTGTGATCATATGCATTCAATCATTCTAATCCAATAGTGACCATGTGCTTGGACCACATGGGATGCAGTCCAGGTAAGCATTGGAATTATGGCTCATAAAATAGCCATTAGGTCTTTGGATTTGGATCCAATAATCATTAGATAATCCCCTACCTCCCAACTATTTGAGGAATGTGGTGTGAGTGATTTTAAGATCTCCTTGTAAACTCCTTACCCTCATGGATAATTCTCAACCCCTTGTTTCCCTTTTCTAGGTCTCTGTCTTTTGAATACAACTAATGAGACTTAAATCCAATTGTAACTTCAAAATCACTTGAATAGGATAAAAAAGGATATTTTATGCTGAAATTAGGATGTATCCTCTATGACTTAGGTGTTGATTATCCTTTAGATATGATAATGAAAATAATGTTAATATAATTTGGAACTGGATTATAGTCTCCAAATACTTGAATTTGATTGATCAAGGATGAGAAAGGTCTTGTAGGTTTAGTATAAGGATCACACGCCCCAAGTTTTGGTCATTATGAATATATTGTTGGAATTCCATATTTCATAATGTTTACAAAGACTGACTTGGATACTTTGAATCTAAACCCAACTAAATTTGTAGTTTGAATAATCAAAAGGTATCTGTACTTCTACTTGACATGACGAGTGTTATTGATTGTATTGTTTGATATATATTCTTCTTCAAGTGCACTTTTTGGATATTATGTTTTTTATTCTATTGTCTTGTGATGATTAGTCTTCCATTTGATTATATATATACATATAATTGAATGTATATAAATTACATGCATATATATTATTTTTATATATATTTAGATCAAACCTTGAATATAAATAAGAAAAATATTTCATTGTCATTGTATAGCATGATTCATGCTAAAGTATCTATATATTTGAACGCATGTATCCCACTTAATGTAAAAGTGATTATCTCTTTGGAAACATGTATCATACTTAATATGGAAGTGGTTGTATCTTTCCATACACATGTCACACTTCATGAGTAAGTGGCTATGTTTTTGGAAATCTATTTAATAATGGAAGAAATAAAATTAGGTTGATAAGTTTTTTATGTCATTTTTTCAATATAAAAAAGTGTTTACTCTTTTTACAATTCTTCACCGTGCATACTTTACCTTTTATAAGATGAACTATGTTGGTTTAGTGCTAGTGTAACATTGTGTTTATAGTGACCAAGAGTCCATTTTAATGATTTTATGTTACCACATGTGATCCAAGATCTTTTTTCCTCTCTCAATTATGATATTTGTATAACCATACAAATGTCATTAGGAATTTGCATATGTGAAAGGAGTTGTTCAGTTTAGTTTGTAAGTTTAGCTTTCATATGTGTCTCTTATGTCTTGTTCCTCTTTCGTCCAATTAATCAATTCTAAAAGGTTCATAATATTAATGAAAATAAAATTTATTTCATGTTTATGCATACATGCGAACTACGCAGGAGGAAGATTAACAGAACCAACCCCATAAGTGTAACCCCATATAGATACATACCAATTAGAGGGGAAATTAAGTCATGCAACAATTTAGAATGTGTGACAGTATAATTTTTTTTGTGGCACACAACCTGGGTTTCAATTCTAGGTCTCCTCACTGGGGATCTCATGCCTTTACCACCCAGCTACTACCTCAGTAGAAATAAAGTTTTACATCAATTATTGCATATACAGTGTGAGATCTTTAAGCCACTCAGACATGGTTTCTCTAATAACATTAGGCCCATTCAATTTGTAGTATAATGGATAGAATATGATAGGAATATAATTTCATTTCTAGATGGAATACCATATTTGTTTGTGATAATATCAAATTGGAATTTCATTTCATTGGGAATACAATACCATTCAATTACAGATACGCAATACCCCTAAGTATTTGCATGGGACAAAACCCTGTCACACACCCTGACTCCCTTGCCTGACTCTCGCACCTGGATTTATCTGCTCCTAACATTCTACTTCTATCTATAATGGGAAGCCTCATAGTGGATGTAGAATCATCCATCATCAACATTTGTATCCTCATTGTGTCATGTAGGTTAGCTTCTAAATATCCCATCTCCCTTCTTATGTTCTATTTCTTCTTCTCCTCCATCATCTTCTACATTATCCATATAAAATCAACAAAACCTCAGGCCATCGATCAACCACATAGGTGTTTATTTTAGGTTTATCATGATTAACACATGAAGGTTCATGTTGTAGGTTCTTCTACCATCTTACAATTCTTCTACCTTGGTAATTATACCTCAGTACTTCTACCCTCTTTCCATTCTTCTATGCCAACATCTTCTTACCTCTTTGAACATCTCAATCTATTTGGCTAATCTATTTTTTCTACACACATAATGTGTGCAACGGTTTATGAGAGCTTCTAGTGAATTTTACAAACATATATATTGTATTCTTATCCATCGATTATAGTGACAACTTCCACCTGTGATGATCACATATCATCTTTTTGCACATGCACTGATAAAATTGAAAATCCTATATTTAGTTGCATCTAAACATAGGATGTGCGGAAAATCATCTCGTCATATGCAAATACCTTTCTTTCCTTTCTCTTTTCACATCCATTGTTAATTCTTTTTAGAGAATGAAATGTGGCATTAACATTGTTTGCTCAAGTAGTGGGAATGAGATTGAACATAGCTATGGAAATTAATTTGCCACTTACAGTTGAAAGTATTAGTGAAATATGCCCTTGGTTTCTTGATTACAATAAGTCATGGTTGTGCATAATTAGGATAATTGTGATTTATGTAATTGAAAAAGAATGTGGCACAATTAGTATTAGCATGTTTGCATTCAAATCTAGAAATCTCAGAGGATGATGATAAGGGATAGATATATTAATTTTTTGTATCTAAATTATGTCATCATCATTATTTTTATGTCCTCATCACCTAGTGAATCATGACATAAGTTGCCAATTCCAAGACCAAAGGATCCTCCTCAAAAATTGAAGTAGGAGTGAAACAATGAATACTTGACCCGTTGACAAAGTGGGTATTGTACCATAGGTGGAGCATTGTTGAAAGCTTATACTGGGACCACATATGGATCATCACCCATGAATATAACAGGTAGAGGAATATTATATATGTTCTTGTTGAAGACATGTAGTGTAATTTCATGGTATTCCAAGGGAAAATTTGGGTTATCCAACCTGAATGTACACCAAGGTTTCTCATAAGAAGGTTCCATCCCCAAACAACACAATAATATTGTCTTCATTCCATAGGAACTAGACATAGGAATAAATTATATTCACTTACTCGTACCCAACCTTGAGTGGAAGCAAGTTCACTTCCTTACCAATGAATTGGTAGGATGATGTTATTGAGGGCTCAATGACAAACTTTAAGGGACATAAGTGATCACCTAGATTCATATTTTTGTTTTGGGAAAACTTAGTGGATTTGACGGAAGATGATGAAGATGAGGTTGTTTTTATTCTTTTGAGTTGTATTTTTTAAACTCTTATAGTGATGGATTGGTATACAGGATACATATAAAGACCCATGTACTACCCTAAAAGTTTGGGCTATGTGTGTGCATGCATAGTGGTAAAACGTTTTCACCTCAACTGCATGCTTAGGTCACATAAAAGAGCAAGACGATGATGCAAAATTTAAGCCACATGTTCTCATGTCAGAGACCTAGAATATTTTGATAAAGTAAAAATTAGGATTCTTGCAGTTGACCAGTGGTTCTAGTCATTAATATAAGCCAAGAGAATCCAACCTAATTGTGTTTCATAAGCATGTGTTGGATTACGATAGGGAGAAATGATGATAAAATGGACTTAGCGGTCACAAGAATGTGGAGTTGATGTATTTGTTACATAACATTGTTTAATAATAGAGAAAAGAGGTTCTCTCACTAGATATAGACGGCTAGAAACATATTGATGGTTTCCAAAATTAGTGGCACTTCCCAAGCACTGCCTTTAGGGTTACAATGTTTAATTCCTTGTTTAGTACAATATGTAATATCAGTTATCATATATCCTTTGCACAAACTAGAAATGTTATTTTTCTACATTCTTGTTCGTAAGCATAATAAAATTGTGATGTTTTATAGTACGATTAACATGTATTCTAGATCTGAGAAAAAATCAAAGTTGTCAAACATTTAGAATGCACGAGGGTCAGGCTAGGTTACCCTCATTTGTAGTGGTCTTAACCTAAAACCAAATGTTATGATAAGATATAGTCTAGGTATGGACCTAGATAATGTTCGACAAGTTAGATAGATTATGTCCTACTAAAATATACCCTTTATACATTTTGAAAACAGACATTGTAGTCCCTACATTACCAAAAAAGTGACATTTATATAGATGGTTATAGTTAACCATTATTTTAAAATTTTGTCTACTCTATATTATAAGAAGTATAAAAATTTTGTAGACATTATTTGGTTCTAGATAGACATTACCTATCTAGATATAATTCTGATATAATACATTAAAAAATAGGGTCTTGATCGACTTTCTTGGGGATCAATATTGACCCTGGCTAGCCAAATCCGGCCTATAGCTAAATCCATATATATGATGTGTTTATTTCCCATATAAGGGTTGGGTTGATATGAAAAATATATGTTTCATCAAAAAATACCAATACATGTAGATACATATAGTTCATTGATAAATTAATTCTTACATATTCATATATATCATATATTATAAGGTCTATAACAAAATATAGCTTGTAAATTTATCTAAAGAATAAATCTACATGGAAAAATCATGTTTTTGATGTACTATTAGGTATGAGGGTTCTTAAGAATATAGGATAAGAGGTACGACACGGAATTTAAAATATGTGAGAAGCTAAATAAGAATATTGGAAAACATGAAGGGGAAAATGGGATAAACATTTTGAGGTAGAAAATAAGGGGTGGGATCCCATTGGATAGCCCACATAAAACAAGGGACAAATGTGTAAACTTGCAAAATGGTGGGGGAATCCCCTTAGTAAAACTCACTAAAGTGTTGGTAGTATTATTGGAATTAGATAACATATGTATCATGCAAAAGACGTGAAAAAAATGATAGTAATATCATTATTAGTCTGCATCGACATCATCAAAGCCATGTTTTTTCACTAGTATAGAAACTACCTCTACAGTCAGTTAAAAGGACTCTATAATGATAATTTCTTACTGACATCTTAGTGGGAGACACTACAATCAAGTGTCTCGACGTTGGTTATTTGGGGATGCGAAAACTGACGATGGAGATCCAACCTCAGTTGCTTTGATAAAAGAAACTGACACAATTAAGTGTATGTGTCTTCAGTTTAGATATGACAATCGACGTCGTACTGTCATACTAGGTCACATTTTAAACTAGTAAAGGTCTCTGTGTTGTCAGTTTTTACCATAAATCAACACCATTTTAGCAATGTAGCCTTCAGTTACAATAAGAAAAATTGAGATTAAATGATACCATGTCAGTTTCTTCAATACAACCGATGTCTAGTACCCTATAGACTGTGTTGTCTAGGATGGCCATTTTGGGGTAGTCCTACAATGTCAGTTTTTGGCCAAAAACCAACAACTCACACAAACAATTTGGTATTTTAAATACAACTGACAACTAGGGTTTTTATGTAGTAGGTTTATAGACCTATTATCTGGATGTTTAGTAGGATGCAGAACCTACAGTTCAATATAAGTACAGGTTCTATGTTGTGTTCAGCTTAACAATAGGTCAACAAACCTACAAAATCTACAATAACGAACACAATCCATCCAAATACAAAGCCATTCTCCAATTCCATTCTCTTCACATGGACAAACATAATTATATTCATTCATCTTCACATTCATTTTGACATAGGATACATCATTCACACATGCACCAATTCCATTTCATGACAAGTAAAAACACAATTCTCATCATATTCATTCATCTTCACATTCACACACATGTATATGTTCATCATTCACATATGCACCAATAAACTACTTCATATCAAATTTAAAGCTTCAAGACTTCATGGCACCACATTTATATAGAAATAATGACATCAAAGTTTAGAAAACACATTCTTTATCCTGATCAAATTCAAAGTTGACTTCCTTAAGAAAGGATTGTTCCCATTGTTCCTCCATAAATTTCATAAATTGATCAATACGAGTAATAAACTCTAGGGTGTAGTGATTTAGAATGGACTTCCACGATCAAAGAGAAAATAAGTTTTTAGTTTAGGGTTTACATATCAGGCTTAGGATTTACATATTAGGCTTTATCATTTAGAGTTTAGGTATAAGGGTTTACATATTAGGGTTAAAATTTAAAAATTAGTTTATAGGGTTTATGGTTTAGAAATTAGGGTTTAGGGTTAATTAATGAATGTGTGTACCACCAATCTCATTCTTGAACACCTAGTCTCACTAGTAAGTTTATAATGTGTATTTAGTTTTCAAGAAAATTTTGGCATCATTTTCCTGCAGTTCTCCATGTACACATGTACACCAATGTAGATGGGCAAATAGCCACCTACATATGCACTTAGAGAACAAATGGAGAAGTTCTAATGAAAACCTTAAAAATTGAATACACAATATACACTTACATCCTAAATGAGATTAAGTGTTCAAGAATAGTCCCAAAACTGGGGGCTATCCAAGATTTACTCCTAATGATTAAATCTCAGACAAGTTTCTAGGCCAACAGACAATTGTATACATGTGATCTTTGTGTCGTCATTTATATCATATGTGCCGAAAAATATACATTAAGATAGACTTAGAATAATACATGCATTTTCAATAAAGTGTGGTCCAAGTTTCATATTAATATTTATGTTCCATCCACAATCATGCGCAAAGAAGGTTAAGGTTCATCAAGTCATGAAATTAGACATCCAAATCTACATCTAATGAATTCATTTCATAATTTAAACAAAATCCCAAACAATTACCAACAACACAATTAGCATACATGTTTTGCATATTTTTCAAACGCACAATGTAAACACAAACATTCCAAGTATAGCATATACTTTTTTTCATATGCATTCATACACACAATGCAAACCCAAACAAACACTACCTTTGGAGAAATGTTTAAAAACATGTAATGAAAAGGAGTAAATGCTCACCTTTCACATTAGTGACAACGATGGGCAAGCCAAAAAGTGGAAACATGCCAGCTGAGGTGACAGTGGAGGTGGTGGCTGGAGGTGTATGCGGCTGCTGGAGGCAGAGTAGGATGGAGGATCTTGTGGCTAGAGGATGCAGAGCAGGCAGTGACGACAGTGGTTGGAGGTTGCTACAACTACAGGAGTAGGAGCAACTAGCGATGATGGGAGAAGGAGTTGTGAGCGGGAGTAGGAGTAGGAGTAGCAAGAGTAGGAGCAGGCAGCCAGAGTAGGAGCAGGGAGTAGGGGTAGGAGTAGGAATGACAAGAGCAGGAGTAGGTGGTAGGAGTAGGAGTAGGAGCAGAGGGAGGAGCAGGAAGTGGATGCATCGGCAGGAACAGTGAAAGATCTTACATGGGAGGTGATTAGAGGTTTTGATAATTTTGAAGTTAATTTAAAACTTAACTTTCAAAATAGAAGTTGACACAAAGAGGAGGCAGACGATTTAGAGTAATTTCACCCTTCTAATTGAAGGATATCAGTCCATTACCCAATTATCCTTAATTGGGATTTTACAAGTGATTAATTTTATTACCTCTCAATGAATTACAATAAAATACAATCACTTCACCTCAACCTCTTCTTTATAAGGATGCGGAAGAGAACTTGAGGGGAGTATGATGATCCACCTCCACCACCTTGATGCAACCTTCACCTCCTTGAAGTAGAGTCAAGCACCTTGGAGCAGCCTTCACTCCTTAAAGTAGCTCCAATCGCCTAGGAGCAGACTTCACACCTTGAAGTAGCTCCAATTTCCTAAGAGAATCCTTAACACCTTGAATTAGATCTAAGAAAGATACCTTGGATAGCCTCCCACACTTGGAGTAGTCAAGGAGAAAGATTACATCAACTTGAAGAAGTAGATTGGAACAAGGAAAGTAACACCAATGTAGTACAATGCTTTGATCCTATATCAAGTGTTAGACCTCCTAACCACTTAATATGGATGTTGCTAGATGGTGATAGGAAATTTTAGATATAGGACACTAACTAAGAGCTCAACAAAGAAAATATCAAGTGTATTTCAGATATGTTACTCTCTAGAATGATTTCTCAAGTGTAGCTTATATGTCTTGGTGTCCTAAGGTCACCTCTATTTAAAAAAATGGGTTGTAGGTGACTATGGTACTTTGTGTAGGAATCTAAAGGGTTATAGGATGATATATAGCCATTAGAGTTGGATAAAATTAGGTGCAACAATAAACTTAGTCTAATGTAGAAAGAACAATCCATAACCCGGTTTGGTCGACAAGTTTTTTGACCGACCTTGTCTCCGTCGAGAATTTTTTTGATCTAGCCTGAGTTGAATGTGCATATATTCCAATCTCTATCCCCAACTACAAACTACTCGGTCTAACGGTCATATGATTTGGACTGAAGATGTGTCAGTCGATTATGTTTTTTACCAAAAATATTTTGAGCACAAATGTATAAGATTTCGATTGATGCTCTAATTCCTCGATTGAGGTGGTTCTCGGTCGACAAATTTATCGATCAAGAGGTTTTCGGTTGAATTTTTCTTGATTGAAAAATCCCTATGAATGAGTGCATAAAATTGTGGAAAATCTATCAATTTATTTTTCAAATAAAGGATAGTGACTCTAGACTCTAAGGGATATCTTAACTAAGGGTTCTAGGAGGGTAGAGAAAATATAACGCTTGATTTTAAATGTCTTCTAGGAACTTGTACACTATACATTTATACAAGTTATTACAAGTTGTACGAACATGTAAATACAAATATTTGATCATATTAACTTTATCTATACATTGACTATTATCTCCTTGAACCCTAAAATACTCAAGTAGCAAGTTAGATCCACAAGAATAAAATGTTTGTCATCATCAAAATATAGGATAAGATAATGTCCAATTTTGCCTACAATCTCCTCTTTTTGAAAATGGAAAACATTTCTAAAATATAAGAAAAATAGATATAATACATGAGAAGAACAGATCCTTGACTGGCATGAAAATGTGTGCTAGTATGCTTAGAGCAATATGGAACATGGTATCCATCTCATAAATCAATTTAGCATCAAATTTATTTTTTCATAGATAATAAGATTGTGAAACCATCATGAAGCTCAAGTAATAATTTACTTTATATTTTATTTCTCCTTCTTTGTCATCTCAACAAGATAGCCAAATATTAAAATAGCTCCCCCTTAATAAAATACCCATGTTTAAAAGTAGAAGAGAAAACCAAAGTAAATGTCCAACGGAATTCATAATGTCAAAATACACGCTAGATACCAAGAATATAATCAATTATCTTGAAAAAATATATCAAAGAAAACTTCTTCTAGCAGAGTAATAAGTAACTTGTAATATAGTAAATTGATCTAAAGGAAGTGGTTTTGTAAAAATATCAAACAATTGTTCCTCTATAACAACATGATGAAGAGAGTTGTTATTCATGGCAATATGATCTCTCAAAAAGTGATTTCTAATCTCAATGTGCTTGGCCCAACTATGTAGAATGAGATTATGAGACACATTTATTTCATTGGTATTATCGCAGAAAATCGGCGTAGAGGGAAATATAAAATCATAATCATTCAAGACTTGTTGCATATAAAGAAATTGAGCACAACATGATCATGCAACCATGTATTCAGCCTCAGAGGTAGATAAAACAACCATATTTTGATTCTTACTAAACCAAGGAACTAAGGCTCTTCTGAGTAAGAAACAACCACCACTAGTGTTCCTTCAATCAAGACAACAACTGACATAATCAAAATTGGTGTAAGCTTTCAGATCCAACGGTTGGCCCTTGGAATACTGTAATCCAAAATCTATAGTGTCAGCAAGATATCACAATTTTTTTTAACAGCTTGAAAATGAGAATGCATAGGATTTGATTCAAATCTAGCATAGAGTCCAACAATAAACATAATATCTGGTCTAGATGTGGTCAAGTATACAAAGTACCAATCATGGCTCTATATAAGGAGTCATCAATGGGTTCACCATTTTCATCTTTGTAAATTTTAGCAGAAGTAGCCATAGGAGTAGTAGCATGTTTGCAATTTCCCATGTTAAACTGTTTTAAGAATTCCTTAGTATATTTCTTTGGATTAGAAAAATTCCAATGGGTGTTTGCTTTATTTTAAAACCAAGAAAGAATGTCAATTCACCCATGAGACTCAATTCAAATTACTTTTGCATGATATCATTGCATTGAGTACATAAAGAATCATTTGAAGAACCAAAGATAATGTCATCAACATATATTTGAACAACTAGAAAATTGAATTGATATGATTTGAAAAATAATGTGGAATCTGACTTTCCAAAAGAGAAATCATTATCAAAAAGACAGTTCTTAAGTCCTTCATACCAATTTTAGGGTGCTTGTTTTATATCGTAGAGAGCTTTCTTAAGTTTATAGGTATGATCAAGCTTGTTATAAATTTAAAAACCAGGTGGTTGGGAAACATAAACTTCCTCTTCTTTGGTTCCATTTTAGAAAGCACTTTGTACTTCCATTTGAAAAAGTTTTATGTCTTTATGGGCAGGTAGAGCTAATAACATACGAATCGCCTCAAGTCTAGCTATGGGTGCATAAGTCTCATCAAATTTTATTCCTTATTTTTTATTGTACCCTTGAGCAACCAACCTATCTTTGTTTCTAACCACTTCCCCTGGTTCATTAAGTTTATTTTGAAAGACCCACTTAGTTCCAATGATGGTTTTGTCTTGAGGTCTAGGGACTAGATCCCATAAATTATTATTAGTGAATTGATTTAGCTCTTCTTACATAGGCATTATCCAATAATCATCTTTTAGAGCTTCATTTATCTTTTTAGATTTAACAATTGATACAAAAGCCATGTTTGCACTATCTCTAAATGATGAACGGGTTTTCACTTTATCATTAGGATTTCCTATGATTAAGTCTTAAGGACGAGCTTTTATTATTCCAAGAGTAGGCTGATGTGACTCATTATTTTGATTCTTATTTTGTTCAATTGTATAGTTTTTATCATCTTTTATTGATATGGTTAAGTACTCAATTTGGTGTCTAATGGCATTCAAGTTTTTATTTTCAATTTCATTTTCAGCATTTTGTGGTGTGATTTCATGAAATATTATATGAATTGATTCCACTACTTTCTTATAAATAGTGTAGTAAATCCCAAATGCCTTACTAGAGGTTGAATATCCCAAGAAAATTCCTTTTTGTGACTTAGGGACAAATTTATCTCTATCATCTTTTGTGTTTAAGATATAGCAAGGTGTACCAAAAAGAAAAGTAGTCAACTATAGGTTTCTTGTTAAAGATGTGTTCATAAGGTGTATTCTTAAGTTGAGAGTGAATTGAAACATGGTTTAAGACATATCATGTTGTATTTACTAATTTGGCCCAAAAGGTTTTATGTGTGTTATGTTCAAGTAGGATTGTTCAACCATTTCTTGTAAGGACCAGTTTGTTCCTTTCAACTATCCCATTTTGTATATTGAGTCCTCATGGGACCAAACAAGTCCATGTGAATAATTTCTAATGATCTAGTAATCCTAAGCAAGGCTTTAGATTTGAAAGAAATTTTAATTTGCTTTCCTAGATTACATGGTTTACAATTTTCAGGTGTATCAAAGAAAGTTTGGGTAGACCATGAACTAGATCATATTTAAGCAACTTTTTATTAACATGTGATCTTTCATGACCTAACTTTGTATGCCATAATTGTAAAGATTCATCATTTGCAAGAAGGCATTTTCCATTAATAGCTTGCATAGAATTAGGTCTAAGTATGCAGAGATTTCCTACTCTTTTTCTTTCATAAACAACATCATTAGTGTTTTCTATGAACAACTTGCAACAAGATTTGTTAAAGAGAACATCACAACCACTGTCACACAATTGACTAACACTAATTAGGTTATGGTGCAATCCCTCTACAAGTAGCACATATTTTATTTGAAGATTTGTATCAACATTACCTATCCCAATGTTTTTATCATTGACATTATCTCCAAATGTGACCGTTCCACTCTTATTTTCTTCAAGTGTGTGAAAATCCTCCTTGTTTCTGGTCATATGCTTGGAGAAACCACTATCAACCACCCAATCTTGCAAATATATGAAGGTTTTTGGTACCCATGTGGTGGTCCTTTTTGGCTAATAACATATATATGCCTTATAGATTGTAACATTTTTAGTTTATGCAATGAATCAAGATGACCAACATTTTATATATTTTAAATATCAATATTAATCATAAGTAAATGATTTAATTTGCAAGAAAATAGCTCTGTCAGGCTTATTTTTGGTTGACCTTGACTTCGACCCTGAGGCCCCTTGGTCGAGATCTTATCGACCGAGAGCTAGTTCTTTAAATTTTCAAAATATACAACATTTCTAGGGTGAACAGGATATATCATTTTCAAGTATTTTAATCATTAATGATGCAAGTAAATAAACAAATACATAAAGTCATATATTTACATCTCATTTTAGTTGATATAAGACATATGAATTTTATAATTAAGCTTAGGTCAAATCTCAATAAAGTATCTCCAAATCTCTAAGTTTGGGGTCTTGGAATCCAAACGATGTCCTTCTTCTTCTTGTATTCACAAGAGAATGAGTAATGTCCAAGACGTTAGCAATAGAAACAAGATATAAAGTCAATTTTATTTCTCTTCTTAACATGTTGGGTATGTACTATATTATGGTTGGTCACATAGATGGTCTTGGTTCTAGGAGCTTGTGTTTTTCTAGCTGTAGGCTTTTGAAAAGATTTTTCTTTGGGTACATAGCCTAGGCCCCTTCTCCCAACATGTCTAGAAGTGATTTCCAAAACTCTATCAAGAATATCATAATGCTTTAAATTATCAACATATTTTTGTAATTCAATAACTTTGCCAAGTTTCTTTGTAACATCTAGATTGGCTTGAGTTAAATATTAAAGCAAGGTATCTATTTCTGTAACAATGATATCCTAATCCGAATGAGTGCATAGAATAGGTTGAGTTTGATAGTCATTTATCTTAGCAAGAAATTGAACCTTTTCTCGAGAAAGAAGATCATTATTCTTATCTAAGATAAGCAATTTGGCATTATAATCATCAATAGAAGCTTTCAAGGTATAATTTTTAGAACTAAGACTTTCATTTTCAGAAGTAAGATCATATATGCAACTCCTTATTAATTTTAGAAATATTTTTAATTTTCTTTTGCAATAAACATATTTTGTATGAGTTTCTTCAAGACTATAAACTAGATTAGTTTTAGATAATCAAAGATATGTGCCTCATTTGAGTCTTCATCTTCATTTTCCTTAGCCATGAGATATTCCACTTCTTCCTCTCCACTTTTCTTGTCACCACTTGATTCATCCCAAGCTGCTTTGTTAGCTTTGCCTCCCTTGTCCTTCTTCTTGAACGGTGATTTCTTTCCCTTATTGATTTTACGACACTCATTCCTTACATGTCCCTTCTTGCCGCATTCAGAGCACCTAAGGGAAGAAGAAGAAGAAGCAGTAGAGCATCTGTTAAATTTATACCTATATTTCTTACCATTTACAATGAGTGCATCCTCTTCATCATCTCCTTCAATTATCTCATTACTTTCTTGAATGATGACTTTTTGTTGGGATTTGGTTGTAGCCTTCAATGTGATGTCCTTCCTTCTACCCTTTTGGAATTTTCCCTCCTCTCTTTCTTCTTCTTCAAGAGTGGCCTTATGTGTCTCACAGTTGCCAATGAGCTGCTCCATCATCAATTTTGGTGAGATCATTTGCTTCTTCAATGGTTGTCACCTTTGGCTTGTACTTTGGAGGCAATGATCTTAGGATCTTGGATACTTGATCATATTCACTAATGTACTTGCCCAAAGAATTTAAGCCATTGATGATAGAAGAAAGCCTAGAATACACATAACTTATAGATTCATTTGGATCATACAAAATTGTTCAAACTTTTTCTTAAGCATATTAATTTTAGTATTATTAACTTGAACTGTGCTTTCATGTGTATCTGAAAGTTCATACCAAATCTCATAAGAAGTTTCAAATGAAGATATCTGATTAAATTCACCAATGAATATTGAACAATATAAAATTCATACAACCTTGGCATTGAGTTGAACTTTCTTTACCGTATGTGCATCCCATTTATCATACTCCATAGTTGGAAGCTCATATGAATGCCTCACCATTCTCCATAGCTCCAAGCTTATCCCTTTGATGTTGAATTATATCTGCCTTTTCCAATAAGTGTAGTTGGATCCATCAAACGACTATGTCCTACTCACGTACCTCCCTTCAAGGTTGAGGTTGCTAAACAAATTTTCCCCCATGCTTCAGGACTCGTGGGAGCTCCTTGAAGACCTGCTCTGACACCAATTGAAAGATCTAGAGGGGTGAATGGAGATTTTGATAATTTTAAAGTTAATTTAAAACTTAACTTGCATAAGAGAAGTGGACACAAAGAGGAGACACACGATCTAGAGGGGTTCCACCCTTCAAATCAAAGGATGTCAGTCCACAACCCAATTGTCTCCAATTGGGATTTTGCAAGTGATCAATTTTATTACCTCTCAAGGAATTACAATAAAATACAATCACATCATATCAACCTCTTCTTTATTAAGACAGGGAAGAGAACCCAAGGTGAGGATGATGATCAACCCTCCATCCTTGATGCAACCTTCACCTCCTAGAAGTAGAGTCAAACACCTTGGAGAAACCTTCACTTCTTGAAGTAGCTCCAATTGCCTAGGAGCAGACTTCAGGCCTTGAAGTAGATCCAATTGCCTAGGAGAAACCTTCATGCCTTAGAGTAGATCTGAGCATGCTCCCTTGGAAATCCTCTCACACTTGGAGTAGTCAAGGAGAAAGATTACATCAACTTAAAGAAGTAGATTGGAAGAAGGAAAGTTACACTAATGTAGTACAACACTTTGATCCTATATCAAGCGTTAGACCTCTTAACCATTTAAGATGGACGTTTCTAAATGGTGGTTAGGAGATTGTAGCTATAGGATACTAACTAAGTGCTCAAAGAAGAAGATATAAAGTCTATTTCAGCTATGTTGTTCTCTAGAGTGATTGCTCAAGTGTAGCTTAAATGTCTCAGTTGATAATTTCTTTGAGCAAGCCTGAGTTGAATACTCATCTATTCCAACAACTATCCTCAACTACCAACTATTCGGTCTAACGGTCATATGATTTGGATTGAAGATGTGTCGATTGGCAATATTTTTGACCAAAAATGATTTTGAGCACAAATGTATAATATTTACTTGTACTTTGACTCCTCAATGGAGGTGGTTCTCGATTGACAACTTTCTTGACCGAGATATTTTTAGTTGACATTTTTCTTGACCAAAAAATCCCTGTGCATGAGTGTGTAAACTTGTCAAAAACCTATCAATTGATTTTTCTAATAAATGATAATGACTCTAGACTCTAAGGGATATCCTAACTAAGGTTTCTAGGTGGATAGGAAAAATAGAACACTTGATTTTACATGACTTCTAGGTACTTGTACATTACACAGTTGTACAAGTTATTACAAGTTGTATGAATATGTAAGTACAATCATTTGAGCATATTAATTTTATCTATCCATTGAGTGTGACCTCTTTGAATCCTGAAATACTCAAGTGGTAAGTTAGATCCACAAGAACAAAATGTTTTTCATCATCAAAATAGAGGATAAGCTAATGTTCAATTTAGCCAACAAGCAGGAGCAGGAGCAGATAGTGATTGAGGTGGCGCCAAGCAGAGGTGGCGATGGTGGAGGTTGGAATCACTAGAGCTAGGGAAAATCAGCCAGACAATGAAATAAAGATTGGAAGAAAGTCTATTTTGTGCGTGTGCTATTAGATTTTTCATAGTCATTAGTTGTTGGTAAAAATTGGCACAAACTGAATATTCTTCGATTGGTTACAAAAAACTAAAACCTAAATAATAGACTCAGGCATCAGTTTGTTGTAAGGAACCAATGTCAGCAGCCATTATCTTAAAAAAATTAGCCCAAGTAAGGCCTTTGTCTTCGGTTGTTTCTCAAACACTGACACCTAAATGTAGGACCTAGATGTCTATTTGCTTAAAGAAACCAATGCGAGAGACCCTTATCTGAACAAAAAAAGTTGGTCTGAGTAAAGGCCTCAGTCGTTGGTTTTTTCTGGGCAAACTAACACTATAGAGTAATTTGGGGGAACAATTTTTCCATGGTACAAATTCTCAGTTGTTGGTTTCTTGATAGAAAATCGACACCAATTGTATAGCTTTTTACTATTTTTCCTTAGAATCAACATTTGTTTTGGGAGACAAGTTTGTTCCAGAAGTATTTTGGAGGCAAATTTTGTTTCGCATAAAGTTTTTATCGTCGGTTCTTGAAAAACTAACGGTCATATTAAAATTTTCAGAGGTATTTTTTTTAATTTATATCTTGTTGGTTATTTTATGCGTTAATTTTTTAAAATATAACTGACCTTATAGAAAAAGTAGTACCCATATATTTTCTAAATGGATAAGACTTGATCAATAGTGACGTTTATGGTAATAAATTGATGTTGTTTATAATCTCAATTTTCTTTTGGAACCTATGCCAGAATAAATGACATTAGATGTCAGAAATGTACTAGTATTTGGTGACGAATAAGGAGATAAATAAGTATGGATCTTGTTTGTCATCTTAGAGAACATTGTGAAGGTTCTATTGGGACCTTTCAGCTATAGAGTTGAGGAGTCATTATTTTCCCAATAAGGAGGGCTAGAAAGATGCAATAACGCATATGCTAGAAATGCCTTCTTTCGAGGAGCAATGTGTATCCCTAAATAATCTATGGGTTCGTTTAGATGGATATGCTAAAAATCC
The DNA here is from genome assembly GCA_963693085.1 of Alisma plantago-aquatica. Lineage (NCBI taxonomy): Eukaryota > Viridiplantae > Streptophyta > Magnoliopsida > Alismatales > Alismataceae > Alisma > Alisma plantago-aquatica. The sequence goes on from OY856410.1 coordinate 530,368,549, forward strand.
TAGAGGCAATGCTAGACCTATGATTGTGAAGGTGTGGATCAACACATGATTCAAAATTTAAAGTTTTGAACCTACTAGATTAATAAATCTCATCCCATATGAAATGTCCATTATAGAATTGAGACCCTATCGAGCTAACACATGTGTGTTGGAATAAAGTTTAGTCAATTTTTCCATGTAATTATGGCCTAATTTATATATGGAGGGTCATGAGAATCCCATTTGTGAAATGTAATTCCCTTGAGTAAGTTATTATGCATTATTAATCATAAGATGATGTTAGCCTCATGTATGAAATTATTTCGCCAAGTTTTGTTGTCAAAAAGTGCTATATGACCAAAGTGATTGAAGAACAAGTATTCTTCTGAGACACTAATATATACCCCTTAAATCTAATAAATATTACTTCTATTGTCTAGTCTCATTATGAGTTGCATAGGGGCATGATTTCATTACAAAACCCACACTGCCTCTTAAGTAGTTGTTTGTATTAGTATTTAGTAACTAGTAATCTTGGTATAGAACAATACATCTGATTATTCTCACAATGTGAGTGTTAGGCTTGTAATGATCAATACATACATTAGGAAACTAGGGATCGGTCTAAAATTTGATATTATGGCAAGTATTTAGGAGTTGTGCTAGTGAAACATGCAATTTAGGGGGATCCTTTGAGTAAGTAATGCCAAAATTGGGAGCAATGTTTTCTTTTAATGTGATGAAGCAGGTTTGTGACAATAATATTTTTTTGTTTAAAATGTTGACCAAGTATTGTCTTGTATTATGTGAGAGAGGGTAATACCTTAGTGAACATGCAAACGGAATGTAAACACTTGTTGATGATACCCCCACACACCAAACATTTTAGGCCTAGAGTATCTCTTCAATAAAACTAATTGCAGTTTCTTATTCTGAAGGATATGATTCCTAAGAAAACCATGGTGAATTTTGCCAATATGTATTTCAAACTTTTTAGGTAGTTGCAAGTAACTAGCAAAATATCAGGTTGTACCATTGAGTTATCATTAATCAAAGTAACCTGACTGAGATGACCAATAAATTTTGTATTTTGTACATCTAAGTTATGTTGCATGTTATTAGTAATAGGTTGCCAAAACATAAATAGAAATTTATTATGTGGGACTGGAACACCAATGTATTTGAATGATAAAGATAGCTTTCTTAGAGCAATATCTACATTTTCACATTCAATTATGAAGTTAGTTTTCTTAGAGCAAGATCTGTAATATGTGTACCAGTAGAGTGGGTTTTGTTGAAACTAATTTTAAGGCTAGACATGTGTTGGATTAAGACTATAATACACATGACATCTACAATATTTTATTCATATAGTCTAATGAAAATTAACATTCCATCCACAGATTATGCGATATATTTGACAATTTTGTGTGCCAAACCTTGACTTCCTCTTAAACAATGTTATGTATGGTGAGTGAGTTTGAACATGGAATCTAAATTAGAAATAACAATAAGATAAGACTAATGGAAATTGGGTCTCCCTGTATTAGTTCATTTCCACTTTCAAAATAGTAAGAGGATGATCCATTGATAATTATGGATAGTTGCTAAGTATTGATACAACATTCGATCCACTCAATCTATTGATGGGGAAGTTGTATCCTTCCATGCTTAGGATAAGGAGTTTCAATTAATATTAAACAAAATTTTAAAAAATAAAGTTTCAGAGTGAGTATGGGTATTTGTCCATAGTGTAAGTGTTCATGACCTCACATTCCACAGTATAGGTATAATGTATATTTCTTCCTTCAATGAATATTTCTTATTCAATGTCCAAAATGTTGTCCTTTTGTCTCAATCATGTGGTTAGAGTACATGATTTGATATAGTGTTTATTATTGACAAGGCTAATGGGTCTAAATTGATTCTTGGCTTATATATAACCAAAATTTTATAATTCCTAATACAAAGAATATAAGACATTCACAACATGTGATTAACTAATAATGACAAAGGAAATTCAAAAAGTACTAAGTTCAAACTTACAACAAACAATTCACATTGAGTTCATATGAACATAAACTTTAGTAAATGAAGTCATGTTGTGATAGGATGACATTTGTTTATATTTGCACTTACAATTATTCATCCAAGCTCCATTAGTATTAATTTTGTTTTAGTATTGCTTCTAAATTGAAGTCCTTTTGAATTCCATCAAGGATATTATAGATTTAAGTTTTTTGTTAAGCTCATACTTACCATTAGTTATATATTTTTATTAATGAGGTAGATTAAGGTGTGTATCTTATGTAAATGAATAGATTGTATTGCACTAATAATCCATAATTCTCCCTTTTTAACAATCCACTTCGCTTTATTATTTGAGTAGGTATCTACATGCTACTCCATCACTTCTCCTTGCTACATTATTGGATATATATTCACTCATCATGATCTCTTCTAAAAATAGAGGGAATTTCTCTTACACTATATTCATATCTTGTTTTTTTAATTACCATTTGGCAAGCTTGTTTGAAATTTTGTTAGCACCTCTACCATGGAATGCCATTGAGCTTCCTTGTAGTCTACATCTCCTCCTCCTCATGCTTGCTACTTGAGCTCTAAATTTTGTTGGTGTCTCCCTTTCTCCTTCAATAAATTGATTCGCCACCTTTAAGTTTGTCAATATCTTGTAGTTTGTAAATATCATCTTCTCTTCTTGGAATAAGCCCTTATCTACCACCTTCATCTCTCCCTCAACTCTATCAACACCATCGAATCATTAAGTTCCTCCATGTAGCCACTCTCCCTATCATTCCTCACCACCTAGTTAATGCAATAATTTTTTGGTAGACTTACTGCAACATCTATGTTAATAAACTTGTTGTCCCTCTATTGGAGCTTCTCGTTGAGCTATCTCCATCATCCCAAGGTTACATTGTCTGTTCATTGTTGCATTCATCACATTTTCTTAGGTTTGAAACTCCACGCCTATCTAGTTTGTCTAGTTTATATTGTTTGACCTTTTAGCATGAAAAATATTTTCATTTCTAGCTTTCAATAAGATCCAACATCATAAATGAACAATAATGGTCCAATTGCATCTTCAATCTTGTTCCCCAATGCCAATTTATCCCACTCTATAATTGAAAGCACTTCAAAGAAGTTGATCGGAGGATGTTGAATCAGTCTATGTCATACATTGGTGCTTATTTGGTAGTCCTAGAGGACATGGAGTGTTGTCTCCTCATCATGGCCGCATTGATCAAATCCACCTCTTTGTGTCATTTTCAATTTCTTACACAAATTGTTAGTGAGAATTTTGTCATGTCCCACAAATTAGATGAATAATCACACCTTTTATAATATTGGATTGTTCCTTATCCTCTTCAAGTTGTCTTCAGTGCATGGATCCTTGTTTTGACGATAAGTTAATATGTTCCAACCATGCAAAATTGGCCATATAGACCAACATCCATGTTCTAAAAGTTTTTCCTATATGCCTTGTGTAGTGTTGACATCTTGTTGTTAACCTTGATTGTGTTGGTAGTGAGCCATGCATCAAGATACTCCATATCCCATTGCTTCCTCCCCGACTAGACATAAATTGACAAATCCTCTAGATTTAGTGGAATTGTTTTCCCTGATAGCACAATTGGTTTTTTGACACCTCACACCTACTTATCCTTTTAAACATTGACCTAGTCTCCATTGTAAGAAACTATGCTAGTTCTCTCCAACACCTGGTTCATTTTCCTTTGTATTGTATGCCATAGAAGGAAGCCTTGTGTTCAAGCTCATGTGTTTGTCTTGTTCTTGGATTCCATCATATGAACCCGATGAATATCCCTTTGTTGATAAAATTGTAGGTAGACTTCATGTGAAATTCCTCATTTTGCTTTATCATTGCTTTAATTCTAAGACCTCTATAATCCATTGGTGCAATCTCCCTTTTCCACTAATCAGAGGGCTACATGAGCCTTCCTACTTCATGAATCAGGTAAAACTTCTAATATGTTGGTTGATTCTTTCATAGTCCAAAGTTGTTAAGGCTTCCATATGCATAATGTAGGTTACAAAAAAGCTTAGTGTGGCCTTTTCAAGCATTACTCTACCCACTAGAGATAGTGTTCTATTCATTCATCCTCCAACTATTCTTTGTATCTTGTTTTTCATGTTTGTGTACAACTCTTTTGAGTTCTTCCTATGAATAATAGGGACTATGAGGTGTTTCCCAAAGTTTTCTATCTCGGAAATACTTGTTATGTGGCAAACATGTCATCAAATCATCTTGGTAGTTTTGTGTGCTAAGAATGTGCTCAACTTGTCTTTTGATATCGTCTATTTTAATGACTCCTAAAACTTCCTTAAGAACTTCATCATCACTCTTTCTTCTACTTTGCATGCTTCCCCAAAAAGTATAATGTCATCAACAAATAGAACATGTGATATCTACCTTTTCTTATCTACCACCAGTGCAACATGTCACCTTCCTTATTGTACCTATCTATCTGTATGTTGAATCCAAATATCGAGTCATAGAACAATTGTGTAGGGTTAAAGTGGATCCCTTGTCGTACTCATGTAGATTATATGAATGGACCTAGCACCTCTCCATTTCGTAGAAGTGTATTACTTCCTGAGGTATCACTTGCATAATGATGTGTGCCAATTCTAGAGGCATACTAATTCAAGAAAGAGTGTGTAAGATGGACTCCCAACTCATTCGGTCATATAACTTAGACATGCATAACTTCACAGACATTATGCATCTTAGGTTCTTCCTCTTCACCATTTAATATGATGCCTCATTTATGAGTATCACATTTTTGATGATGCACCTTCTGGATCTGAAACTCGACTGCAATGGTAAAATCAACCCTTGTAGGTATGGATTGATGCAAGTGATAATGAAAATATTAAGGACTTTAACACAAACATTATTTAAGGAGATCTATCTCAAATGTGATCATGATTCAGGATCTTTTACTTTAGGAATCAATACCTCTATTACCTCAACTAAGGTTTGATCCATATATTTACCCCTAGAATAATGTTATACAAAGGTAATTAGAGACCCTATGATTTTAATCTAGCTCTTTTGCAAAAACAATTACCTATACCATTTGGTCCTGGCGCCTTCAGGATTGCATCTAGAATTATTTTTCATGGACTTCATCCTCACCTAGTAGTTGGCATAGTGCTCATCTTTGTTCCCTTCTCAATTTAGGTAGGATGCCTATGTTTTGTGTGCTTTCTTGTTCTCACATACCCAAGTCTTTATCAGTATAAAGTTCTTCAAAGTAATCACAAACCATTCTCTTTAGTTAATCATCCTTATCCATCCTTACCACTTGATTATCATTTAGTCATGTTAGTTTACTCCTCCATCTTCTCTCCTTCACAAGAGCATGGAAGATGTGCATGTTTATATTTCCCTATTTCATCCACCCATAGTGAGATCAATGTTGCCGCTCCATATCATCTCTTCTAATATCCTCATTTAGTTAAACATTATGGTATATGACTTTGTTTTCAATTTCTTGTAAGTAGTATTATGCTAGTGCCCATTGTGTTAGAAAGACTCGATCTTTCATACATTATTTCTTCCTTCATGCACTCCTCTTCATTTCTATATCCCATGTAGTAGAAGCTACCAAGAAGGTTCATGTCACTATGTGAAACTTCCTCCCTCCTTCCACTCATCATTGAGAAACTTTGTGAAATTGGGTGCCTCCTTCCATGTTGTCTGTGTTCTTCCAATGCCCTGGATCTTCCTCCTTGTGTTACTTGTTGTGACTAGGATAGGTTCAAGATCAAGGTTGAGCCTTTCTAGTACTTCTGCCTTTGATTCTCCCTCCAACTTGAGCCACATCAGATTTCCCAACCCCTTGTCTTGCCTCTCCTGAAGGCCTATTTTAAAGGACATTCTCAGTTCAATTGCTTCCAAATAAGTGAGTCTTCATGCCTCTAGTGCCTCTACACACTCGGTGTAGCTTTAATGATCTATCACCTAGCTTTCTATATTCTATTGAAATTCATTGTACACATTAAAGTCGCAACTACCAGTGATGGATCCACCACTTAATATGTGATAGTCTTCAGTTTGTCCCACAACACCTATCTACATGTCTGGGTAGTACTACCATGGATGATGATGAAGAGGTGTTGACCGTCCAGCCTACAACAAACAAATAGGTTGTGACTTCAAATAATTTCAACATTATGGATACTTGTGTTCGACAACAACAAAATTCCTATGGAGAAGATGATTGCATCTACTTTATTTGTGTGGGACAAGCCTATCCCATTGATAATCTTCTTGACCCCATCTATACTATTTCTCGTCTCTAAAACTACTATTATTTTTACCTTATGCTTGTACATGAGTTCTTTAGTGTGTTTTCATTATCTGAGTGATAAATACCCTACATGTTCCATGTTATCACAATAAACTAATGAGAACAGGTGGTTTCAGGGCTCCTCACCCTCTTGTATAACATCTTCTCCTTACACTTGAACACATCTTCCTCTCTTTCTAGGCTTATTCCCTTGCATATCATGTATATTTAATGCCTTATTTTTGTGGATATGGATCCTTGAGTTTCCTCTTCTAGTGATGGTGAATATATTGTGTTGTGTCACTTGTGTTGGAATGGGTTGGCCTACCATAGAATCCCCTCCTATCTGTGGGTTTTTTGTATCAGTTCCCTTCCTAAACATGATCCCCTAATAGAATAACTAAAGAGTGGGTTTTTTCCTTACTCATATCATATGACTCTCTCTGATGTGTATATTGACTCACTTTTTTTATGACCGAGAGAACCCACCCCGGGCGAAGCCGACATAGTAAACTCTCGAGGCATGAGAGAGTGTGGTCCGGTCACCCCCCTCCCGTGCCTAATCATTGTGGATTGCCATTTGCAAAGTGCCTTCAGTGAGGTTCGAACTCGGGTGCTTCATTGGGCCTTACCGAGCTCTTACCACCCGGGCTACTATGGCCGGACATATTGACTCACTTTATTAGCTTGTTTTCTATATTTGGCCTTCTATTTGAATCACCAAGTGTCACGTAGTTGTTTTTATCTTCAATTTTTCTCATGTTTCTCCCTTCCCTCATCTTCCTCTTCCTCCCACTAATATGTTCTAGTTGTACTCTACAACCTTGAATGTGTCCTTAACTTCCTGTACTTCCTCCTCCAAGTCGGTATCTTTAAGATTTTGAAACATGATGTGTGCCAATGTTCATTTGTTTCCATTGCTATTGTGGTAGTCTATATTTCCACAACTTGAGCATTGATTGTCTATGAGATCTCATCCATCCAATTCATGATGGCTCCTTGATTATCTTGATTATCAACTACCATCTCCCCCTACGGCTCTAAAAGTACCCTCCTACAATCCTTCTTGAGATGTCTTGCATGGCCACACCTGATAAATATAAAGGGGATGTTCTCATATTGGATCACATGTTTCCAATCATGGATATATATTGACAAGATCAAAGGATTCCTTGTCAAAATCTCCACTACTAACTGGGTGAATCTCCCGCTTCTCCACATTGTGGTGTTTATATCAACCTTGATCATCCTTCCTAGACCATTCCACATTGTCACTTGGAAACTATTGTGATATAAGTGAATTGGTAGGTTGGGGATGTGTACCCATGCCAAAATCTTTTATGAGTGTGTCTTCTGCAATGATAAGCATGAATCAAACCTTTGAACCCTTAGAGAGGAGATGAACAAAGGCCTTGGGCCTCCTGTAAGATCTTTTAGGTGATCGTCATATTTCTATAATTTTATGAGGTAATTATCATTGTTCATATCAATCACAATATACCCTCCATCTGACATCTTCATCAATTGTATATTATCCCTGAGGGTCATGTAACATGTGTCCTTCACGGTTAGTTTAACTGCTACTGCATTATTCTAAGGTTTCCATAAACCATCTAGAACATCCTCTTTGACTTCAAATGAAGGGTATTCTAGCATGGTTGTTTCTACTATGTCTCTATTGTAGAAAAATTCACAGGTTCCCCATGTCTATATAAATTTATCCATGTTCCCCATCTAATTTCCATTATATGGATACCTTGTATGATCTTGATTGTCCCTATCCCTCTATGTCATTATTGTTCTATCTCCCTATTGTTGTGTGTAGTGTATGCAATAAATGGAATGAGTTTATGTTGCATTTTTGGTGTCATCCTCATCTCTAGTTTTGGTGTTACGCATAGGGCTTGACTAATTCCACCTTGTTACCTCCTGTCACTACAAACTCAATGTGAACCCATGGGTTCCTAAGAGGAATCAAGTTCATCTTCCATATAGGATTTTCACATCTTCTTTGTTGGTGTGTTTTCCTTGGAACCCTAGGTTCCCTTCAGTCGTCACTGCTGCCATATTAACAAGCCAATCGTGTTTCCCCATAATTCTCTTTCTTCATGATTTTATATGGTGAGAGACATTATTATGCTTTGAGAGACTCTTGTTGATTTTTTTATGGGGGCATATTTAATGTGATGAGAAATAATTCTATAAAAGACCATACAACCAATTATATATATTAAATACATCAAACAATTTGGTATCAGATATGGAAAGACAACTATGTTACATGTAGTTATCTCAGTAAGGGGTAGCCTTGAAACAAGGATTATATATGTTAAATTTGATGCAACATCACAATAAGTTATAGGATAATAAATATAGTAAGAAACTAATATATATAAAGCAGTGACCAATTAAACCATATGACCATAATAATAAAGGTGGTTTATATAGTGACATGCACTACTAGGTTTTTTTGGACTATGAAGTTTACATTAAATACATCAATATCAATCACCCTACTTTTTATCAACCAAGGGGGGCACCAACAACATTTCCTTTTGGAACATGGACACTTGACAACACACATAACTTGTTCTAGAATGTGATGAGTGATTTTACCACCATTGTCCTCTATATGTTTTGAGGATAAATTGATCATTAAGGTGTCCTTCCTTAATAGTAGTAGGAGACATCAATTTTAAAAAAGAAGCTCTTATAAACTATACATTAAGAGAAAGTGAGAGGAAAATAGATTTTACAATGTAGCATACTAGAACAAAAATAAGGAGGTTCTTCACAAGTGCAACAAAATTGTAATATGTGACTTTGTTCTACATAAGTCATTGTAATCTGATAAGCTATTTTGAACATAGGTCGATATCTAAGTGTAGAAATTGGGTTAATGTACATGTTCATCTGTGGAGTCTTATAGATCCGTATTTATAGGAAAAGGGTAGAATAAAAAAAATCTCATCCAGACATTTTTGAAGGAAAATTGAGTTGTTGTATTTAATCAAATTTTGTTGAATTGCCCAATTGTGTGATTCATGCACTCTGTCAAAAAAAGTTTACACTCTTCCTTTAGACACTTCATCAAATATTCATTTGAACAAGGGGTGTTTTGTAAATGGGAATCACTCAATGTCTCCATTCCCTATTTAAGAAAGTTTTACCAATTGTGTTTCATCTAAAAAATTAGCTCAACCAACATGTGTTTTGTCTGAAGAAAAGTTCAAATTGGAATACCTTTAAGTCATTCTCAAACTCATAATGGACCCTTAACCATTGAACTTGTAGTGCACTTAACCATCTTTTACAGACTGTTGATGATATCTAGGTTAATTTTGGATATCGGTAGAACTATATAGAGTTAAGTTATTTGATAATTCTATTGGATGCCTTAGTGTATGTGGTTTACACTTGTTCTTTATTAAAATTAAGTGATGCACGTCATCAACAAAACAAATTTACAAGGAAGAAATCCCATGTTTTAACTTTTTTAAACAGCTGCCTACTCACTTGTAAGCAAGCAAGTTAGTTTTAGTATATAAAGGTATTGATCCCATTGAATAAATTTTAGGAGTTTTTATTCAAACCAATTTCTATGAGTAATATTTATGATCCAATTTTGATGAGAGTGATTAAACCTAAAGCATAAATAAAAGTATAGAAATAAAACTAGTTTAATTGGGTTTTAACTTGATTAAAGAGGAGATATTGGGGGTCCAAGGTTTAACCTCCATAGACCACATATATACTTTAACCGATTCAACTCCTTAATTTTTATTAATTAGATCAGGACCGTGCAAGCTTTGTGTCATTTTGAAACACAAAATCTAGCAAAAGTAGAATTCTCTAAAATCCCAGATTTCAGTGTTCAAGGATCATTGTTCAACCAGCCAACAATGTTGTATTATGGATTTCATCAAGAACTTGCATGTTCCAACCAGTGATCAAACTCATGGATCAGGTTATTTCATTGCCATGGCTATAACTAACAAGATAAAATAAATAGATTAATCATAGAGCCATATCACTTAGTTGCATCAGGAGACTATGGTTTCATCCTTGTTAAGATCAATAATCTCACCACCCTACAAGGATATAATTAAACTAAACAAGGAACAAGTACAAAAATCAAAAGGAAAATATCTAATAAATAGAATGTTAGAGTTAAATACAACTAAGATGAAATATGGGCTATGGAGCTACTCCCTATGCCCCAATCTAGAGTGTTTTCTCATACATAATAAAAATAGACACAAAATTAAGTATAGGGATAGAAAGAGTCATGTTGCTTAGATGCAACACTAAATAAATCTCCCTAAGGAATGTGAAAATGTATTTTCCCCCTTTCTTTATGCACCTGATAGCGTCTCTAAGACAACTGAGAATGAGATTATATGAGATGAGATCTTTGTACTTGGACTCCCCCTCCTCTTATAGTGGTAATGAGGCCTACAAAATGAAAAGTCATGGTAAGTCAAGTCTTCAATTCTCTAATATAAACCATATTAGTCTGAGTCCCTTTTGATTAAATGTCTTGCTTTGATAGATTTTCAATCAATTTCTTAATAGCTTTGTGCTCAGTAAGAGGGATTTAATTACATCCATTCCTCCATAAAAAGTGAATGGTCAATGGACAACTTGCCTTTGTACATGTTCAATCGAGTAATCTTTAACAATAATCATTTCTTGCCTCAATAAGCAAAGGAGAAATTCATTGAATTACCTTCCTTTAATATTTTAACCAATAAAATTCTTTGCTCTCTTTGTTGTAGATTTCCACTACATGTGAGTTGATGTGTAGGATATCTAGTTCATGGATTGGCCAATCCATCAAAAAATATATTTTTCATGTAGATCATGAAATTTCCTTTCCAACACATGTTTACGCATTAATTTCTACATTGGGATGCAAAAGATGTGCCTATTTTTGTTTGGGATATATCCAGCACTGTGGAAAAATATACTATGATTCAACGGGTTAGAAAGTCAATGGACCGATTGACCAAGCCGCTCGAAAATACATTTTTCCTCTAGATCATGATTTTGCCTTTCCTACGCATGTTGAAACATTTTTGCAATCTGATGTAAAAGATATGGTCATTTTAGTGCATAATATATATATTAGGCATTGTGGGAAGTTGTGCAAACATCTTCTTGTAGTAATTTTGAGAGTTCTTGGTCTTTAGAGTGATTGGATACAATTGAGATATTTTTCTACAATAAGTGAGTAAATCTAATAAAAACTCTAATTAATGAGAGAAAAGCTAAACTTAACAATTATTTTTAAAATTTGGGAATAATTAAAAAATGTTCCTAAGTAATGATCTAAAAGATGTAATAAAAATGGATAAATATGCATTTATCAAATACCTTGAACTTGAACATTTCTTGTCTGAGAGAAACAGTAGATCATAAACAATACAACAATTACTTTCATCCAGCCCTCCTCTCCTACTGAGAACTACTTGAATCCTAACAACCATTTATGACCAAGCGACCCTCATTCCCTTGAATTGTGAAACATAATTTTCGAATTCCTTATTCAAAATTGCTCACGACTTGTTTCCGTTTCATGACTCATAAAGAAATTGATGTCATACTCCTTCATCTTTTGGTACTCCTACATATTTACATAAGTTTTTGCACAAGAACACAGTTCATTGATTGGATTGGGGGTATGCAAGTTCCTCTAGGTGGAAAATGGGAGTGAATGGAGAGATAAAAGAAGATGATCTTTCCTTTATTCGACTCAAGTTAATTTAGTTTCTTTGTTGCAAGTATATTTATTGCATCTTTTTGCATGCATTTTGGCATATTTTCTTAGTGGTAGGCCCCTATTAAATATGAGGGGTGTGGAAGAAGAGTAGATGGGGAAGAGTTTGCCACCTCAAACTTGGAGTTTGGCCCATTTTTCAACTTTTGATTATTTTTTTAGAGCATTTAGGGGTAAGAAGGTGGTGGAAGAAATGTAGAGAGGTTTGACTTGGAAGACTTGTGTTTGGAATTCAATGCATTGGGAGTAACATGGCATCCATTCAATTTTCTCTATAATTTGCAACAATCAAGAAATTTTTTAAGCTATTTACAAAATTCAAGTAGGGACGCATTGTGTTTGATTACTATCTAACCATTATGTCTTGACATCTTATCCAAGGAATAATTCTACTTAAGGTCTTAAGTTACTTAGATAATTTCTAGTAGTGTCCATTTATAAAAATGTTTGAAGAAGATTCACTGATTGAGGGGGTTCACTGATTAACATGTATACTTGGCCAACTAGATAAAGGTGATGTCATCAGTAAGAAAGAAAATTTTGAAACTTTTAAAGCTAAACTACATAACATGACAAAAATTGCTAAAAAAGGAAGATATGGTGGCCGAAATGGATATGAACAACCCACCTCCACCCCAAACTTAAAATGTTTCTTGTCCCAAGAAAAACTTAACTCCTAGATGGAGGGAAAAATCATGTTTGGTTGCCTCCCAACAAGTGCCATGTTTAACGTTGAAACCCAATGCTTGTATAGTCCATCATGGAGGAGAGGCAACTGGAGATTTTATGGAATTATTTTATTATCGTGGTGGCTTTCCTTTCATCCATTCAGATATCCATGCTTGAATTCTTGCTTCCTACATCCTACTAAAAAAGGTGTGATACATGTCTAATACCAAGGGAACTCGTTGAAGTGACACCTGGTTGATTCCCATTACTTGATGTGCGATAATGAATGGGAACTGGTACTAATCAAAAGGATAATGATTAAGGGATGCAAGAGCAAGGTTCATTGGACGCATGGTCATCCCCTCATATTGGTATTTGGCATATATAACATTGGATATAGTGGTTAGTACTTGTGAAATTTACAACACATGACCCAATTTAATTCTTCTTGATAGACATATGGTATTGTCAATTCATAAGATGCTTGGTAGTCTTCATAGATTGAAGTCTGGTGGGGGAAGGAGGGACAGTTTATGGGGACCACTTGGAGTATAATTGGGGTCTACAAATAGATAAGAGTTTGAAGAAAGGAAGGCTCTTGATAAATTATAGTATCCTCAAGGGGAAGGGATGTCTCTTCTATGATTGAAGATTTTACTTCTAGAAAGGAGTAGACGTGCAATCTCAATCTTTTTTATAGTGTGATTGCCTTCTAAGGATAACCTACACTCGGGAATGTATGGGGCTTTTGAAGGGAATATTTATTGCTGCAACAGAGTAAATTGATTGATGCATTTGAGGAAGTATCCATATTTTTATTTGGTGTACTACTACAGCGTTTGGCAAAGCATTTGGTCAGTCGTTGCTCCAGTGTGGTAAGATGGGTCATTGTATGATTTTTATCCGGTGAAAAAATGGCACTCACAATCATTGCCCATCGCTGCATTAAATGTGAAAATAGAACAAATAGCCAGAGGTTCTCAACCTATCATTTGGTAACAATGATTGCAAAATGACCACCCCTACCCGACAATATTTGAACACTGCCCAAACAATTGCCACCGCTTTGCTAAATGAAGCATACGTGGATCCTCCAAGAGCTTGGAAGTTGAAATTTTAATTCTCTACTCGTTGGGTAAAAATTATAGCCTTAACATCAATTATGGACCTGTTAATGGTGAGAAATGTCATGTTGAAGATAAGAGGGTAATGACGATCCACCTTGATATGTAAAACTACAAATTGCAGGGAATGTAAAATTCCCCAACTTTAAGCAGTGCATCCTCAATGATACCAAACAACATAGTGTTGGAGGACTCAGCAAGCTAGATAGTCATCCTAGTGGGTCTTGCATTGGTAAGGACAAGCTTCCTACAAAGTCTAAGTGGTATGATAGAGATGCTAGCTCTAAGTCGGCTAGCCTCATTTGTCAGTAGAATCGCTTATGGAGCATGTAATTCAAAATGATATGTGGTCTTTGCTCTTGCAAGGCATCCTCCTATGAACAATGTTTGATGACATTCTTTTCAATTTAACCATTTCACATTCTTCAATTATGTATTTGCGATTGAGCATGACCTTGAAGAAGTTAATCCACTGAGGCATTTTTTCCATGGCATCGAGTAACAGGATATTTACATACAACTTCTTCATAGTTTCTTTAAATTTATTTAGCAATCTTGGTATGACACACGAGGCTTGTATATGGGGACATCTAACTCATGCTCGGAATGTTCTGGCCAAGATGTTATACGACTGATGACTGCCTCATCTTTATCTTGCTGGCTTGTTGTAAAAGGGTTGAGTCCAGAGCGAGTTTTCATATCCTTGAGTTGCTCCACATGTTTTATATTCCTTTTTGTCATCCTATAAACATGCCTATAGGAGGGCATTGCGATGAAGTCAATTTAGCCAACTTGGGACTCAATGGGTTTCTAATAGACTTGTTGACTAGTGATTATGATTATTGACTACCAATCATGGATTGATGAGACTGTAGGATGTTTTCTATAGTAGAGAACTTGTCATCATTGGAGGGAGGGGAAGCATGTTGTTATAGTTGAGGGCCTTGATATAGACTCTAGAACTGTTGTTCACGATAGTTGCCTTGATTCTTATATTTTTTTTGTTATTGTAATGGAACCATGTAGGACTACCATATGGGTTGTTCATTTGAAATGATCATTGTTGTGATGCATTTGTTGCACCCACTACATTTCCATAGTGGAAACCAGGATTCCTAGTTTGGTTCTTATTGTAATAGGATTGACAAGGGTATGATTTGGACGGAGTTGAGATTCTCCATCTGATGTCCATTCATGGAACTATTGAAAAAGTAGTTGACATTGTGGAGTAGAGTGTTCATGGCCTTGGTAGATCCCACAAAGATGTTTTGTGGGTTTTACTTTCCATTATAGATAACAAAGTTGTTGTTGTTGTCCCCTTATGTCATACACATTAAGAGAGGACTGCTAACAATCTTGCTTCAAGGAGAGAATCTTGAGACTTTTGGAAGTATATTTGATCTTAGAATATCTTCAGCCTTAGCTTCCTTCATAACTCCACATTGTTCTAGATCCGATTGGGCTTGTATCTGAACACTTCTTTTGACCACTTCCCAGACGTTGTCAATTTTTTTAAATATGAAGTTACCTCCAGATGAGGTGTAAAGGAAAACCTTGGTGTTATCATCAACACCCTAGTAGAAGTCCTCAATCAAATGGATCAAGGAGATTTCGTGATGTGGGAAATGATAGATAAGGTCCTTAAACCGCCTCCAAGGTTTCATTCAAGTTTTTCTAGGAACTATGATGAATTGGGTTATATGTCTCGGAGTTGATAAGTGAGGGATGGGGGAAGTATTCTTCAAGAAATTTATCCTAGAGAGCCTCTCAGGTGGTTATGAAGTCCCCCTCCATAGCATTTTACCAACTATTAGCTTGATCTGATAGGGAATATTTATATAGTTGCAACTTGAAGGCATAAAAAATGCTTGGAATTTCAAACAAGTCACAAAGGTCTAGGAAGCATTGGAGATGGTCTTGGCAATTCTCGCTTGTTCGAGCAGTGGATGGGATGCCCTAAGGCATGGTGATTCATTGCATGTAAGATAAAATAGATAAGATACATTTATCAGTAAGTATTTTATACATTTCACAAGTGTAAGACAAACATTATGTTTAATATAATTACATTCCAATGTATTGCATTAATATATATTGGTACTACCTTTGATATACTATAAACCTTAAAAAATATCTAAAAAAATTGGTAAATAATTGACTCATAAAAAATAGGTATCCAATATGCCTTAGGGTCAACAATTTCCTTTCTTTTATCTATAAACCAAAACATCCATTATGTGTCATGTGAATTTATGATGAATAAAATTATTATTTTTTGCAGTCAATTATCCACTTAGTTAACTTAATTGTGAGAGTCTACCTAATAATAGATAAGAATTTCTTCAAAATGTGTTGACACTTAATTTATTTGTCCACTTGATCATGTGACAAATATCAATAAAAATAGTTAAATATTCCATATATATATATATATGCAAATAAACTTCAAAATATAAAAATTTATTTAAAGATGAACTACATGCATAACCATAGACACCAAAGTTTGGCCAAAAGGCACTAAATGTTTCCCTATAGTGAGATGAAACAATATCAACATATTAGTTCTGCAAGTAAGTCCCAAGGGATCATGATATGTAATATTTGTCTGTGTGGTATTCAAAAAATCCAACTGACTGTGAGAATTCTAACTAGTTGCATAATTAATTTTCAATACCCAATTCAAAAATAAATGAAATTATTCAGACACTAAATGAATGCATATAGATCGATCACAGTCTATCATGATTTGAGGTCATCATACTGAAATTTAGACATCAAATTCCCATAAATTTTAAGGATAAAAATTAGATGGTATCCAATTGATGGTCATTCCACTATAGAATACCTTGCTTGGACATTTTCACTAAGGCCACAGCCCGAGACAGTTTCATAAATTGGTTCATGTCATCCAGAACGAGCTACTAAGCTCAAACTCATGTGGTGCACCTCAAACATGTACCTTTCCTTGATCCTTGATCATAACCATATCACATGGTATTGTACACCAACTAAGATCTTATAGGGGCCTCGGTCAAGAGAGATATCTACATGAACATTTCCCACATTGGGATGGGGGATATTCCACTGCAAGTCATCTAACTTCCTAACTACTTGAATCATTCACAAGTCCAAAAGGCATGGAATTCACCTGGCATGAACCTTTCCTTTCTCACTTTGACTGGTCAACAAATAGTCATTTCATCACATCTTGAGGCATCTATAAGATAGGGTGTGCACCTAGAACGCACCATGCCTCACCCTTTTTGACCAGTCTACATAGTTTTGTTTAAACACACCCAAAAGACTCTAGAATATGGGACACCTACTTGGTGTGTTCCCCGCTTCCACCCATCCTCCTTTTGGGTTGAGAGAGACTCCATTTAAACCCTAAACTTGGATAACCATGGGCCCTCTATAACTACAATCTCATGACTGACATTTGAAAGGTTTGGAACCCAAACTAGAGGCCATGACGTTGTGAATTTGGATGTATAAAAGAGTTTGACGCTCTAGTCTAGAGAACTATAAGAAAATACCATCTCCTTAAGATAATCTTAGTACCCCCTCCCCTACCACAAACCCTATAGAGAATCTCACCTTTTTCTAAGTGTGTAAAACCCACCTTCACCTCCTACAGTGGCCAAGAAAGGTAGAATTGGTCTCAACACAATGTAGACTTCTTCTTCACTCCCTATTTGCATTTCCAAAGTGGTGTAGTTATATGAGCACCCTCAACAAATTATTCTCCATTAATTTTATGTACTAACTTCATTTTTCTATATTCTCTTATCTTTATTGAGCATACAGTACTTTTCCATTTTTATATTAATATCTTACTTACATTGTTGGGATGGGCAATATTGAAAGGTGTCATGGGGTTCTAACACTTCCCAGCCATCAAAAATTCATTTTGACGTCTGTGTTAAAAGACAACCAAATCCCAAGAACGTGCCTTGATTCCATGTCTTATTTTTTCCCTCTTTCTTTTCTCGATGAGATATTCAATTGTCAATTTAAGATTTTAATAGGTGTTGATGTCATACTTGTGCATGCCTCTTCAAAAAGAATATAAGACCTCATGTTGTGGGAGGGATTTTGGGCCCAAGACTAGGACCTCTACTTAGGGATCATGTGACCTACTCCTAAGAGTCATTTCCTGTCTACACATTAAAACGGGGAATTAAACAACCCAACATTCTCCTTTTATCACATGTTTTTAGGAAACTAGTGTTAGGGAATTGTGGCGACCCTGATTTTGGATTTTATGAAGTTAAAATTTCAATTGAGGTATAAATGAATCCAATTGGCTTGATAAGGAATCATGAAAAACATTAGAGTCACAAGAATTATTCTTGGATGTGTTTGATCAAGACTTAATGATTAAGTCTATTGAATTCAAAGTTTATAGAACTAATTATAAGGTAACTCAAAGAATTTCATTATAAGAGAAAATGTTGAAATTATAGTCCCAAACTTGGCAAGGGGATACTTTGTTTAATGAGGAACCCATGATTCAAATTTCTTTTGAATTGGAATCTAGTACTTGAAGTTATAGGCAATTGAATGTATGGTTTTTCTAAAAAATGATGGCGAGGAAACTTTGGTTGAATGCTTCTGTTGACTTTATGGCTATGAGTTTGATGTGTCATGACCAACATGTCACACAAGTTGATTTCAGTTACCGTTCTTAAGAGAGGGAGAGGTAACAAGTCCTCCAAGCATGCTCCTAGTTGGACTTGAGATTGATAGAAGCATGGACCTCTTTAACGGCTCGAGAAATGAAGTGGACAGTGAAGCTGAATGTAATCCCTTTTCCCAGCACCTTGAGATCATATAGTGTGAAGGCAGACTGCGTTCCTTCCCCCTCTCTCCTATTACCCTTCTCCATGCATGGCACAACCAACATCACTGAGTGGGAGAGGAAGATGTAGAAGATATGGTAGAGGAGTGAGTGAAAATGGGTGAAGAAGGGATGAATTAGTATCACTTTGCTCCAAGGAAGTGAGGACAAAGGTTGGGGCGAGGTGGATCCAGGGCCATCCCATTAGGGGGGCTAACCTAGGCTATGTCCAGGGGCCCAACAAAGAGAGGGGGCCATAATTTTAATTTTCCCTGGACTCCCAAACATATATATATACTTCTGTAAAACAAGTTCCATTAGAAACCAATAGGAAAATGACTTACAACCGCATCTCTCATCCGCTTCTGTGTTTCTCTTTTCCAGCGGTGACTTCACATGATGACGCCCCAGAGAAGACGAACAGTCGCACTGCCTTTCTGATATGGTGTCTTTCCAAGCCGTACATCCATCACCTGATTCTACGAGCACTTCCGAGTGCGATTCTAGTCTGATCGTTGAGTTCCTTGCGTCAAGTGTAATACTGATGATTTCTTTATTTTCTTTATTTTGTAATACTTGGCAGAGGTTTGCACTGGGCTTGCTGTGACCCAGAAACATCATTCTTTACCCCCAGTGTGAAGTGGTGATCGTTCCTTCTCAATTTTTTAAAAAGGGCAACTATCGAAAGCATCGATTCAACTTAAAACTTTAGTGTTCAGGATTGCTTTGTAGAGAACACCTCTACTTTGAAATTAACAATGTGAACATTGATTTGTTATTCTGAAAAACATATACTAGGTGATCTTTGTTCTTGTATAAGATGTTTTGAATATGTCCCTTTTAATAGCTAATTTAAACATCACCTACTGTAAATTTCTAAATTAGATTTGAGAAAAATATTTCACACTGTATATCTAGTACATGCTATCATTATGAATCTTCATAGTTAGTCATTTTCTTACGGAGTATGATTGTTATTGTGTTAAAATTTTATCTATTAATTTGTGTCAAACACCTTTTACATTTTACATCTACAGTTACAATAAACAATAAGATGGAAGTCTATTTTCAGGAAGTATATTTTAGTTGTTATTCTTGTCATGTGTTTGCTATTTTAAACAATGATGTTGCAACGATACTACATGAATTTTTAAAATGACACAATAAATTCATCACTAATCTTTTACTTTGGTTATCTTCTATGTTTGGTAGTGTGGTTTACTTAACATGCCTCTGAAAAAATATCTATCTGGAAGTGTGAAAAGAAGAAAGAAGAAGGAAGATGAGCAATTTCTAGCTACTCAGAAAGGTGCGCTTGATAAATTTATTTCCATTATCCCAAAAACTTCTGAAGATGTTGATAATCCTGATCAATCTAATAAAAGTGAATGATGATGATGATCATGTTACTATAGAAGTCAAAAATGTAATTGGGAATAAAAATGCTGATGAGGTTGAGGATGATATTGATGTCTCTGATTCGAATGTTGGCAACTTAGACGGTGTCGAACAACTTCTCCCTCCTTTTGATATTTATGATCCCTTAAATTGGGACAATACTGACAACAAAGTTAGGGATATTTTAGTTGAAAAAGACCCTAAAATAGAACTAAATCTTGTGTTTTCTTTAGATGACAATAAGAGGCACTTCTCATATGCTTATTATTCTTGAGAATTGAGCAATGGAAAGACTCGTGATAGGAAGTGGCTAGTTTACTCAAAACATGTTGATAAAATTTATTGTTTTTGTTGTAGGTTATTCAAATATAAGAACAATAAAAGTACACTAGCTCATAATGGGTTCAAAGACTGGAAACATGTTAGTGAGAGACTCAAAGAGCATGAGAATAGCATCGAGCATCTCACTAATATGATCACTTGGCATGAATTTAAAGTAAGATTTAGCAATGACCAAACTGTTGATAAAGAATTGTAGAAATAAATTTCAAAGGAGAAAGAGTGTTAGAGACAAGTTTTATTAAGAATGTTGTTTGTCATTAAGTGTCTTACTAAATGTAATTTGGCTTTTCGAGGATCAAATGACAAACTTTTCCAATATAGCAATGAAAACTTTTTGGGAATTATTGAAATGCTTGTAGAATTTGATTTGGTAATGCAAGATCATGTTCGACGCATTCAGGATCATGAGATTCACCATCATTTTCTTGGCCATTCAATTCAAAATTGAGTTGATATCTCTTTTAGCCGACAATATTAAGAGTTCTATATTGAACATCATTAGAGGGGCTAAATATTGCAACTTCTTACTTACTGTATTAACAAGATACAAAATATCATGCCAAATAACAATACCCAATAGAAACTCAAAACACTCGATCGAGTAAATCAGACTGTTTGCTTTACTTTGTGTCTTAGCATCATCACGAGACTTGGATAATTCCAATAGAGCCAACCTGATTTGAGGATCTTGAAATCTAATAGATTTTATACTTTTAATACGACTCTCCCAACAAGTATTGGACAATGATTTAACATTCAAACTTGAGATATTATTAAGCAAACACTTCCACCTTTTCGGAGAACTGGCAAATAATGTATATATGCGATGTATAATTTCAAAAAAAAAGAAACAGTCAGAACACAAGAATGAGTCATATCACTAATAGTGAGATTAAGACTATGACAAGAACAAGGAATATATAACGCTCTAGGATTTACCTCGAGTAATGTTTTCCCTTCATATTAGAACTGTTGTCATAACCTTGACCTTTCACGTCCTCCACATTAAGATTAAGAGACTAAAGAGTATTCACAAGTTCATTAAAAAGCCCCAATCTAGTCGTATCATCAACTTTTAGAAACTCTAAAAAGAACTCCTCTATTTTTATTTTCTGACCAGACATGTTCACACATCGTACAATGAGAGTCATTTATTCTTAGTGGCTCACATCAGGAGTATAATCAAGAGGCATTGATGCTACTGTTAAGTTATCGAAAGATATGGTGTCTTTTCTTGAGAAATACAAAGATGAAGAATTTGCTTCTAGTATTGTTGTTGCTACTGAGATTGCCTCTGAGATGAATGTTGAGCCAACTTTTAAAGTTAAGCATCACATTGTTAGGAAAAGAAAAATTGATGAGAATGATGATGATGATGATATTATTCAATCATAGAAAGAGTCTTTTTGAGTTAATTACTTTCTCATAGTTGTGGATTTGACAACCTCTTCTTTGAAGGAGAGATTTGAGAAAGTGAAGATATTTGAAGATACTTTTGGATTCCTATATAGCTCAGAGATTTTAAAATTATTGGATGAAGCTACCCTAAAGGCATGTTGCACTAAGTTTCATGCTACTTTTTCTCATGAAAGTTCATCAGACATAAACTTGGATGACCTTTTTTTCTGAGTTGAAAGTATTATAGGTGAGTTTGCCCGTAGAGCAGAAGTCAGTTATTGAAGTTTTTGAATTTGTGAAAGATGCAGATTGTTTCTCTCATATTTCAATTGCTTATCGTATTTTGTTGACAATGCCAGTGACAGAAGTGTTTGCAGAAAGGAGTTTTTCCAAGCTAAAGTTGTTGAAAATCTATCTTAGATCATCAATGTCTCAAAAAAGATTTAACGGTTTGGCAAGGTTATGCATTGAGAATAATATGTTGGGAAATATTGATGGTGACACTATTATTCAAAATTTTGCATCTAGAAAGGCTTGAAGAAATTTTATATGATGAGTGAATCTTGATAATGAGATATCTATATTTAATTTTTATGTTCTTTTTAGTTTGATTTGTAAGAACATGTTCTTTTATATGACAGTTTTGAAAATTATAACTAAACTTGTGTTTATTTAAATTTGTTATATAAAAGTATACATAGGCCCAGTTTTTATTTTTGCCCCGGGACTCTAAAATGTCTGCAACGGCCCTGGGTGGATCACCCCAGCCATGACTGCCGAACCCCATTTTCTGCGGCCATGAAGGCAGACAAAGACCTCACTGGAGAAGATTTTCGGAGTTCCCCGCCGTGTCTGGTCTTTCCCCACGAGTTCTTGCAGTGGTGCGGGAGGTTGTAGGTGCAAGAAGTAGGCAAGTAGATCACATCGACGGGACGCTCCTTTCCTCAGATCACGGCAAAGGAGGACGGGGACTGACTACCGGGTTGAATTTGGCGCATCCACAGGAGCTTGGAGGAGCCGTGCAGCTAGGGAGTTGACCGCTCGACCCAGGCGGAGCTCCAGAACGTGCCTCCAGCCGTGAAGAGGGTAGGGAGCTCCCTCACCGGCCGTGCTCTCGGGAGCGGGGAGCGGCGTCTGAGCAGAGCCGTGGACCAGAGGAAAAGGGGAGGGGGAGGGCGAGCGGGTAATCGAACCCTCGCTGGGCAGCCCATCGGTGCAGCCCATCTAACGTGATGCTTGGTGTGCCTCCAAGCTGGGTTGGCTGTGACCTGGGCCGCCCAAATGGCCAAATCCGTTGGGCCCTCTTGATCTGATGAGGTAAATATAGCAAATAATGTACAGATCTTGTAAAATACATACAAAATAGACCCTTTAGCCTATAAATGATAAAAATATATCCCTGGACTCATAAAATTATCTAGTTTCACATGAACATCATGGATATGCCTTTTGATCTTTTTTTTAACATGGTTTTTAATTTAAAAGATAATGAAATGTTTGGGATACATTAAACGATATAAATTTTAAATGATTGAAAAAAATTCTCAGAAAATCATGCTAACTAAAAATATGTTTGGAACACATTCTGAAATCTGATTTGAATTATAATGAACGTTACAGGTTTTTCGCATTAAAATGTAATTAATTGCTTTAAACCATGTTTTAATCCTAGAAAATAGACAAACAACCATAAAATTATGTCATAGGAAGCATGACCCTATAATTACCTCTTTATCACTACAATAATTTCATAATGTGATTATGATCAGTTTGAAGCTAAGAAAGGTGGTGCCCTATGTTTGGACTTAATAACCTTTCAATGAAGTACAATAAATATGTATTTGATTGATAAATAATGTAAAGTTCAATAAACCCTGATAGAAGTATATGAACCGTTATACGTGATTTATGAGATCATAATGATGCATCTAATGCATGCTATATGATGATGACCCTAATCTGATATGAACCCTAATCTTACTAATGTACCTACCATTAGGGTTAATTGATATAATGAGGTTTGAAACTTGGTATGGTATTATCAAAGCGCAAATGCGGAAACGTAAAATTTTAGCGTACATGAACAAATAAAAAGATAAAATCACCAATCATAATCTCAACATTCAACAAGATATATTAATATCAACATTGTTTGTTATAAGATTCAATTAGATATTGAAGTGTCAAATTGTACAAGTCTACTCATGTACAATAGGGATCTTACAACAAGTACACCTCACATAGCTCACCAAGCCCATCAACTTCTAGTCATTTTTAAAACTATAAAATACGTGAAACAAGGTGGGTCAAGCACATGAGGTGCTGAGTACAGGGAAAAAAGAAACATATAGGTAAACTTTTCATAAGTTGAAAAGAGTTGCATAAGTAAATGAACAAGAACAAATGAGTTACTTAGCATAGCGAAAACCCATCTTTAAGTCAGTTTAATCCAACTATACCAATAATATCATATATCATAAATCCTTTGACCGTCTTCCCATTGGAAGGGTCCGTGAGGGTTCTCAAGATTAGCTAACCCTATTTGTAAGGGACCTCAAGGCCATCTTCAGGAGCTAATCCTTATATCACGTGGTCTGCCTTATCTTAACAACTCAAGTAAGACGTCCAACCTTGTGTCCTTACCCTGGAACTATAGGTAGGTGTACAAGGTTTGTATAATGGAGATCTATATTATGTGTTCAATCTATAAAACACGATAACAAGACAAACATCAAGTACAATACTAAAATTCTACATGGCAATATTTGAGCAAGTAAAGAAACATACATATGTATCATATTTCAAGTAAGAAAGCTATATTGATATAATTATTAAATCATGTACCTAAGTTTCGCGATTTATGACCTATTCTTGATCATCTAGATCACAAGTCAAACTTGATTAAGAACAAGATTCCATACAAGCATTAGATTCTCACCATTAACCATAATATTTTGTGATTGAGCTTATTGGTTCTCCATTCTAGGTTATTATTATTATTATTATTATTATTATTATTATTATTATTATTATTATTATTATTAATATTCTGAGCAAGTGGTCAAGTTGAGTTGGCCAATCGGGAGATAAAACTCGTTCTAGAGAAGACGGTGAGACCAGACAGTAAGGATTGGTCACTTCATCTCAATGAAGCTTTATGGGCATATAGGACTACATACAAAGCCCCGATTAACACCACACCATTCAAACTTGTGTATGGAAAAAGCTTCCATTTGCCGTTTGAGATGCAACACAAGTCACTATGGGCTTTGAAAGCCATGGACTTTGATGGAGAGAATGTTAGAATGAAAAGAAAATTTCAGATGAATGAGTTGGAAGAAATGTGCCATGAAGCCTATGAAATGTCCAAGAGCTACAAAGAGAGGACACATTTTTTGCATGCTAAGTTAATCAAGAAGAAGGACTTCAAGCCTGAAAAAGTGGGTGTGGCTATACAACTCATGGATGAAGTTCTTTCCAAGAAAAATTCGATCTAGATGGGAAGGACCTTATCTAATCAAGAAAGTGTATCCATCTGGGGATGTAGTGATTTGTGAGAAAGAAGGAGCTAGAGAGTTCACAGTGAATGGCCAAAGATTGAAATTGGTTGCAGAAGTAGGTCCATACTAGGAAAACCAAAGTTTTGATATAGTAATGCTAGTGGAAGAACATCGAGTTGATGAAGATATGTGCTTGAATGCACACAAAAGAGATATTTACTTCAACGATGCTTCAAAAATCCCATAGAAATGAAGAAAGTCAATAATCAATAAGCCTGACTGAAGGCGTAAATTTAGCACTAGTGAGAGGCAACCCACCTAGGTTTGGAAATTTTTCCACCCAGCCTTCTCTTTTTTATACTTTTGTTTTCTGCTCCACACAAAACACACACACACATTTGGGCTTAATAGTTTTTGTTTTAGTTTTGATGAAATGACATGTGAAACACGTGCAAGTTCAGACATGAGGCACATTCAGTAAAAATGATTGATGCAACATCAAAAGGGATCATTCAAGATGATTAGATCATGAGTTTTAGAAAGATTTGATGAGTTCTAAAGAATTTTGCACTAACAAGAACCAACACGGCCATGCTGGAGTGGAACGGTCGTGCGGGCTAAGTGAATTACAATAGGGGAAATTCAAGTTTTGGTGGCGAGCAACACGGTCGTGATGGCATCTATCCAGAATGGTTGTGCTGGTGTGGAACGACCATGCTGGGAAAGTTAGATTCAAAAGGGAAAACTCAAGTTTTTGGTGCGGGCAGCATGACCGTACCGGGAAAAACAGTCGTGTTGGCTTCCAGCCAGCATGACCATGCTGGACCAGGCCCAACACTTAAGTTACTCAATTTTACTCAAGCTAGCATGACCTAATTCTCATTTCCACAAGCCAGAACAATCGTTCCGCGTGAATGGTGATTAGGGCTAGCTCCATTCACCCCCAAATCAACTCCTCTTGCTCCCAAACTCCGAATTTGAGTCCCCCTTGGTCCCCAATCATCTTCCCTAACCTCAAGCTTTGTTTTCCTATTTCCATCACCACCAATTTCTCTATTTCCTAGCAAATTCCACCCCTACATCCGGAGAACTCGTTTTTGCTTTTCTTGCTTGATTTTCACCAATAATCTTGGAAAATATTAAGAGCATGGGCAAGGCAATTAGGAAGGACGTAGTGATGCGATGATTTTGAGTCGCATTTAGAGACATATTTTACTTGTGTTTTATGCATTTATTGGTCATTTTGGTGGTTAATGTTGCATAATTCATCTACTTTGGTCTATGATCCTTCTCTATGTCAAATCTCCCTTATTTCAGTATTTTGAGCATAAATTATTACAATAATATCTTTTATTCCGGTTTATGTGGTTTTGTGTTGCAATTTCAGGAAAAATGAATATCTGCTGTTGTCGATACCATCGACAGTGGTCGATACCATCGATACGACCACAGGTTGCCAGCCGCAAGGAGCAGCACAGAGTCGATACCATCGACGTCGAAGTCGATGGTAGCGATGAACCATCAGGTTGCTGGCGAGAGGGCAGTCGATACTATCGACACGAGGAGTTTCAGCGACGGAAAAAGACAAAAGTGACGCCTAAGAGAGTCGATACCATCGAACCTTGTCGATGGTATCGAGTCAGCATCAGTCGCGACAGAGAAAAGAAAAGAAGATCAGTCGATACCGCGCAAGGTCGATACTATCGACTCGCGTCGATAATATCGACACCGTTAGATACAAGTTGGTTTTAGATTGATATAAATCCGACGGCTGTGATATTTTGGCGACCTAACTCGGTGATTATACCTAATGACGGCGGCCAAGAGCAAGCTATCACGTCATTAGCCGTTGCACACGTCCCGAGAAGGTGTGGAGAGAAGAACGGAGCCCAGAAGTGCGCCCCAGCCGTTCCGGACGCCGAAGAAGATGTTTTCCACCACCGAAAGGCGGGAGATTACGTATTCTATGCCAAGGAACGCTTGGATCTTCTCCGTTCAGGGGTTTCACCACTCAATCATGTTTTTCTCCATGTTTCCCCTTTTCTCTACCATGTTTTGCTCTGAGATGAACATGTGGGGCTAATCCCCTTTATCTTTAGGACCGGGAGTAGCCCGGGGAAGCATTGTATGACATTTTTATCATAATAATTCATCATTTATCTCTTGAATCCGTGGTATGATTTCGTTTTCTCAATTATATTGTTATGCTTGATCACCATAATAATAACCTAATGCCCTTAATTGCTTTAAAAGAAGAATTAACGGTTGAAAAGAGATGAAATTCACATTAATTGACAAATCCCTTGAACAAGGTGGTGTAAGGTTAATGGTGGATACCCAGAGATCGATTCTAATGCACCTAGTTTAGGGTATAGGTTACTACGACGGTGGAACCGACCTAGACATAGGTAGTGAATTGTACCATGATAGTGGGCAATTCTGATTACATGCCACTACCCGGATAGAGAGATAAATCTGAGTAACTATATAGAAATTCATACAATGATAACCCGTGGTGAAACCGCAATCCTAAAGATTCCCACTTGATTTGATTAAACTAAATCTTTAATCAATTATTTTGTTTTGTTTTATTTCATTTTCCTTTAATTTTACAACAACTTCCAACTTTTTAACCGGTTTAGCTGATTGCGAGTAGTTAGTAGTAGTCTCCGATAATTCAGTGTCCCTGAGTTCGACTCGGGCCTCACAAAGGCCTATATTACAGTGACGCGTACACTTGCGTTTCTACGCACGTAAAAAGCGTGTCAAGTAGAGAAGACAATGGACCTCCTCACCAGAGGAAAAAGCTGCTCCAAGAGAACCTCCCATTCATAGCAGTCCGGAAGCGCATCATCGTCAAATTCCATCTCCTGATCCTTCAGACGGTTGGCATCGATGAGCGGCTCTCGACACCGATCCTCCCCCAGTGGTCACACCACGAATCAATGCTACCACAACCCTGAGGAGGAGGAGGAGGAGGAACAAGAAGAAGAAGAACAAGAGAACATTGTAGATTCGAAGGAAGTTGATGTGCCGGCATGCGAAAGAAGGGCTAAGTAGATAGCTGAGGCATCTTCATCATGCCTACCGCCTTGACCAACACCTGAAAGACACTCCACCTCATCAGCACAACCACGTGTTGCACAAAAACCCATTAGGCGCCGATTGGTGATTGACGAAGAGGCTGTAGATACACTCGTCCAGATGGTGCCCTTAAACTTGGACACAAGTTCAGAGTCACACATGTATGAAGAGGAAGAGATAGATGACACTGAAAGTGAGGAAATGGAAGATGAGCCACTGGACTTTTGTCCAAATTGGAGGAGGACAGGATGAAGTGGGTTGGGAAGAAACTTGAGAAAGTTTCATATGGGAGAGGTATAGCAAGGTGAGTGTTCACACATCCACTTCACCCTGAGTGCACCGCAAGGAGAGTGATGCCCACAAGATACACCTTCCCCAACACCATGCAAGCCCTGGGAATTCATGTTGTTGTTAAAGATCTCTTAGAGCCATGCAATTTTTACAAATTGCTGACTACTGTGGAAGAAACACACTTAGAGACAACTCATGAATTTTTTAGGTCTCTAGAGAAGTTGCAATATCATGGAAAGGATGCAATTTTGTTTAGGCTCAATAACTCCAATCATGTGCTAAAGGCTTCCAACCTCAACAAGATCTTTGCACCAGCACCTGAGATTGCCCAAAAGTTTGATGGGAAAAGGTATGACAAAAATGGGAAATGCGACAATGGCAAGATGTGGGAAACATTCACCGGTGAGAAATCCTTTGCAGTGGGAAAGTAAAAAACAAGCAAGATCTTCAATCCCTCTATGAGATATATTCAAAAAGTACTCACCAATTATGTCTGTGGGTGATATGATAATCAAGGTTGTTGTTCTCAAAAAGACTTGTTTGTGATGTCAGTGGTGGCGAGTCGTGGTTATGTGAATCTGGGAATGATGATGATAGATCACTTAAAGACAATTCCTTCCAAGACTAAGCTTCCCTTCATCATGGGAGGGATTGTGACCAAAATTGCGAAGGCACTTGATTGTGATCTCTAGAACTTCACAAGGGTAGAAGGGGCCAAGTTGATTGATTTGAACTATCTTGCGAGGTCTCAGATGATTTCCATAAGAGACAAGAAGATCATTTACAAGATGAGCCTTGGATACCCTGGCCTCACTCTCGAGCTGCCTTATCATTCCACTACTCTTCTTAAGGGTATCCGACCATTGGAAAATATGCCTGTACGGATTTTTGGATATGAACGTACATTCCCTAGAGAGAAATACAAGGAAGTGATAGTGGACTTACCAGAGGGTGGAGGTGAAACAAATGTGCTAGAGCAACAATGTATACTAGAGCAGACATGCCACATAAGACCTAGAGTGGAGGACTTTGATGCGCAACCACCTCCAACAAATGCATATGATATGTCATCCATTCATGCATAGTTGGAGGTAATTCAGAAGACACAACATGATATGTGGTTAGATCAGCAACAGATGCATCATTAGATCAACCACATGTACCAGTTCTAGCATTCACAGGTGTAGAGGAACCCCCAATGGGGGGAGGATTTCTGGGGAGCCCTTTATGGTTACCAGGAGACATACCCACCTCCACAGGCAGACTAATGGGGCCATTACTAACAACACCCACCTCCACAGGCAGACTAATGGGGCCATTACAACCAGCACCCACCTCCACAAACTGACCCATCACAGGATCCCACACCACCACATCCATGACTTCTACTCTATCATCCCTAAGCTTTAGTTTCATGCTGAGGAAAGCATGGTTCAAAAGTTTGGGGTGGTAGGGAGGTAAGCCCTCAGTTTTAGCTTATTTTGTCATTTTCCAATTCCACCAGATCGTTGTTTATTTTATCTTAATCCATCTAGTGTAGATTTTCTTTTTCCTGCATTCACGTAATCTTCTTTAGACATGAGACATTCTACTTCTTCTTCTCCACTCTCACTATCGTCGCTTGATTTATCCCAAGCTACTTTGCAGATTTTTTCTTTATTCTTAAAATAGGATTTCTTTCCCTTCTTGACTTTAGGACACTCATTCTTTAAATGTCCCTTCTTTCCACATTCAAATATCCTAAGGGAAGAAGAAGAAGAAACAAAAAGTTTTTGTTAGATTTAAATCTTCTATATTGCTTCCCATTTACAATGAGAGCCTCCTCTTCACTATCTTCTTCACTTGTTTCATTACCTTCTAGAGTGATAGTTTTAGTTGCTTCTTTAAACGCAATGTCCTTACTTTTCTCCTTTTTGTGTTTGGCTTCCATTCTTTTCTCTTCATCAAATGTAAGTTCATGAGTTTCTAGATTGCAAATGAGTTGCTCAATCCTCAATGTGCTAAGGTCATTGGCTTCTTCAATGGCCGTCATCTTTGGCTTGTATTTTGGAGGCAAGGACCTAAGAATCTTGGACACTTGCTCTTCTTCACTTATGTACTAACCCAATGCACTCAAGTTGTTAACAATAGAAGAAAACCTTACATATATTTCACTAATAGACTCATTAGGTTGCATATAGAATTGTTCAAACTTTTGTTTAAGCATATTAATTTTTGTATTTTAAAGTTGAGTTGTACCTTCATGTGTAATTGAGATTTTATGCCATTTTTCATAAGCTATCTCACATGAAAATATCTTATTAAACCCACAAATAGAAAGGAACAATATAATAATCTTACTGCTTTTGCATTCAATTGAACTTGCTTTACCATTTCAGGATTCCACATTGCATACCCAATAGTAGGAATTACATAATGTAAAGACACCATTATCCAAATCTCTAGGCTAATCCCTTGAATTAAAATTGCATTCTTCTTTTCGAATAAGTGTAGTTTCTTCCATCAAAGGATGGTGAACGGGCCACATGAGGTCCTTCAAAGTTGAGCTTGCTAAGAAAGTTATCCCCCATTCTTCAAGACCTTCTAGGGATCCTTGAAGACCTTCTCTGATACCAATCGAAAGATCTAGAGAGGGGTGAATAGAGCATTCAATATTTTAAAAGTAAATTTAAATCTTAAAGTAAAGAACGAGGAGGAAATAGGGAAGACACTTCGATGTAGAGTGGTTCCAACCTTTGAATCAAAGGTTGTTAGTCCACTACCCAATTGTGTCCAATTGGGATTTTGAAAGTGCTTTATTTTATTTACCTCACAAGGATGCTACAACAATATACAATAACCTTCCACACCCTTGAAGTAGCCTTCACCTTGAAGTAGGCTCAACCTCCTTTAAGCAGCCTTATTGAAGTAACTTCAAGTCCTTGGAGCAGCCTTAACAACCTTGAAGTAGCTCCACCACCTTGAGATAGCTTTCACCTAGAATTAGCTCCAACCTCCTTTGATGAAGCCTTCTTGAAGTAACCTCAAGAAACCTTGGATCAACCTTCAGGACATTGAAGTAGCTCCACCTCCATGAGATAGCCTTCATCTAGAAGTAGCTTCAACCTCCTTTGAAGCAGCCTTCTTGAAGTAACACCAAGCAACCTCCTCAAAAAACCTCCTATACTTGTTGTAGTCAAGTAGAGCAAATACAATGTAAAGGAAACACATTGGAAGAAAGAAAATACTTAACTAATGAAGTATATTACTTTGATCCTATATCAAGCGTTTCGATCTCCTATCCACTTAACATGGACATGGCTATATGTGGTGGTTAGCTAGGTGATTTTAGCTATGGGATACGACTTTAGAGCACAAGGAAGAAGATAGCAAATGAATCTCAACTTTGTTACTCTCTAGAATGGATGCTCAAGTATAGCTTGTGTGTTTTAGGTGTCCTAAGGCCTCTCCTATTTATAGGAATGGTTTCAAGTGCTTGGGGACATTTTAGGGAGTTTCTAGAGTGTTCTTAGTGCTTAACTAGCCATTAGGTAGAAAGTATTTGTCTAAGAATGGAAAAAATTTTCAAGTTTGGAAGAACAATCAAAAACCCTGTCTGGTTGACAAGTATGTCGACTGATCATGTCTCAGTCGAGTATTCTTTGATCGAGCCCGGGTTGAATGACATGTGTAATAACATCTATTTCCAACTCCCAACTCTCAACTACTTGGTCTAAAGGTCATATGCTTCGGAATGAGGTTGAGTCGGTCGACTATATTCTCGATCGAAATAGACTTTAGAGAACAAATGTGTAGGTTTTTGACCAGTGCTCTAAGTACTTGACTGAGGTGGTTCTTGGTCGACAATAACTTTGAACGAGGGTGTCTCAGTTGATGAGTTTCTATATTAAGAGTGTTACTATTTTAGGTTCTTAAAACAACCTATCAAATGTATGTTCTAATGGATCATAACGAATATAATCTATAGGGGGATCCTAACTAAGGGTTATGATTGGATAAAGAAGATCTAACGCTTGATTTACATGATGTCTACATACTTGTATATTGTATACTTGTACAAGTATTTACATTGAGTACAATCATGAAAATATTAACATTTAAGTGCATTGTTCTTAGTTAACATTTAAGCACATTAATCTTCAATAATCCACTTAGTATGATCTCCTCATTTCCTTGAACCCTAAAATACTCAAGTAGAAAATTACATCCATAAGAATGAAATGTTTGTCATAGTCAAAACAAAGGGTATACTAATTTTCAATTTAGACAACATGAGGTAAATCTAAACTCTTTAGACAAAGAATCTTTAATTGTAATTATTCAGGTTACTCATGCCTCTATTAAGTCTACTAAGCATAAAAATAAAAAGCTTGATAAAATTGTTGATAACTTGTATAAAGAAAAGGTTGATGTTAAACATGCTAAAATTTGCTTGTAAGATGATGTTTCATTCTCCAAAAGCATCTAGAACTAGAACTGAAATTCAATTGTGTTACTCTTTAAAACAATGCTTATCTTAAACAAGTAAATTATCTTAGACTTAAAAATGCTAACTTACTTGATAATATTAGATTTCTAGAAGCTAAACTTCCTATGACTAGTTGTAATGAAGAGTATAATACATCTATGTATTCTCATGCTTGATATTAATGTTCTTAGAACTAAAAATGAGGATAATGATTTGCATTGCTGGGAATAGAATTTGAAAATAGTGTTATTTTTTCTAAGATTGCTTTGCTTGAAAAAGAAAATGCTTCCTTTCTTGCTAAATTCATGTCCTTGAATCTTATTCTTGTTTTACTAGTAGAGAGAATAATGGTGTTGCTCTTAATATTGAAAAAGATTCTTATATGACTAAATCTCTTTGCTTAGAAATTGTCCTTTTGCATGCTAGAGATGATATGAATCAATTCTATTCTACTATTACTTATCTTATGAATAATAATCATAGTTCGAGATCCTCTATGCAAAGATTCATAGATGATAAAGATAATATTAATCAAATCCTAGATCATACTACCGAACAAATAAGTAGATATGATATTGAACTTGGTAGTAGCCAAAGGAACAACAAAGATAAAAGACCTTAAATTTTCATTGAAGAGTCCTCTAGTTCCATACCTATGAGATCAGGTAATCATTGTAATGAAACTGGTCATTATTCTACATATTTCCATTTTATGAAAGCAACCTAGAGTAGTAGGACTTGGGCTGCAAAGCTACCCCCCGACCCAAAATATGATTGGGAACCATTTCATCTTTCTTCCTGTAGGTCACTTGCTAGTGGATTGAGTTGAGATAACGGTTTGCAAATTGATTTGTCTTTCCACATAAAAGAAGAAAGGTGAGATATGTATGGGGTGGAAACAAGTGGAAAAGAAATTGTAATAATAGAGGTAATGTTTTTCTTGCTCATATCCAATCATTGTGTGCTTTTTCCAAGTTAGTATGTGCTATACATATGGTATTTGAGTTAGAGTTGATATATTGTGATTCTCATCACCTTCTAGCTCAAAAAATGTTCCTGATGCTTTCATAATGCATTATCAGCTTGTTAATACATGTTTGGACATGTTTTATATTTTTTACTATGCCTTTAAATATGATTGTATGAAATATATGTGCTTTTTGGCAACAGTTGTTGTCATCCGAGTTTGTCCTTAGGAAACTCGACCGATAAGAACCAATGGGTGTTTCCAACAACTTTTGTCAACTGAGAAGTTCAACCCAAAAACTTGACCAACAACACTGTACATAGAATATACATATGTTTTTTGAATGAGAATTTCCCCCTCAACTAGACTTTTTTCAACCAATAGCCTTATTCTATGGCACTGCCCTTGGTACCTTTATATGAATGTATTGCCATGCATTAAATTGCTAATATTGCATACAACTCTCTCTTTCTAATTTCTCTAAACTGGCATGTCGATATCTTACAATTACCTATCTTGAGTTGTTATGTGTGTTTTGATGATGATCTCTTTAAATCTCTTAGTTGTATTCTAAATTGCTTCCTTTGTTCTCTAACTCACTACATATATCTAGTTGTATATCTTTTGGTACAACCTTGACTTTATTAGTGGTAATCATATATTAGTAATGATGCATATTCGCCTAGTAAGTTATATCCTTTGATGATTCTGAAACTCCATATCTCTTTATTTGGATATTTCTTTACATCTACTCATAGATTCTTGTTTAACTTGTATATACTTTGCTATGATCAAGATCATAATGGTAGCTCTAACTTGTAATTTAATCTACTAGTAGTCCATCTACATATAGTTCTAGCCTTGTTCATCTTTTGATATGCTGCATTCAACTATATGCTATGCTTGTATCATGTTTCATACATAAGCTTGTTCCTTGATTGGCATATCTACTATCTTGAGTTACTATCTTTCATATCAATGCCTTTATTTTTTATAGAATTACATTTAGGGATGTTTAAATGCATCTCTTGATTATCTTTATATACATTTCCTGGACAAACCCCTTATCAGAAGATAGGATAACACTACAAACTGAATTGCATAAAGAACTCAGGCCAGATAAGATTTTGTTGTAATCAAGTCATCTCTGTCTTTGACTTATTCTGTGATAGTCATTGGATGATAGAAGATTAGTTCTTGAGCAATATCTTGGATCACTCCAAAATATTCTTCCAAAGGCTTGTCTCCCTGTTTTTCTACAAATAGATGGTCATATATCATAAAATGACAAAGAGCATTCTTTTCTTGTGAATAATGTTTCTTTACTACATCCCATATCTCTTTGGCAGTAGTGTAGAACATGAAGCTAGCAAAATTTCCAGGTTCCATGCTCCTCCACAACCATGTCTTCACCAAACTATTATGATGCTTCCATTCAACATAGCCTTTGTTAGTAGAAGCAGGAGGATCAAAATCAACATATTTTGTCTTGTCTCGGGATTCTGACAATGTATGAACAACATTCATCCATAAGAGATAATTATTCCCATTCATCTTGATGGAGGGGATAGGTGACATCTTGTTGTAGATGGTAGATGCCTTGGTGTCGTCCATGATCTAAATGGAAAGTAGAATGACGGGATGGTACACGTCAAGAGAGAAAATGAGTGATGGAAAGATACACATCACATTATGGAAGGGAGTGACGGATAGATACACGTCACACAAATATAGATGCGATCATACATTTCTAACGCATAAATAGCCTCCAAGTGAGTATTTCCTAATCACACATGAAGGAGATGTGATTAGAAATTCTATAAATAGACGTAGGCTGTTTAATTTGTACTTTTAGAAGGTCGTTGGAAAGTTTGAAGTAGTCTGTGCCGTTTGGTCAAGGATCAACCGTATTTGGTCCCTCACCTGGTGAAAACTAGCCCGACGAAAAGTACCTAGAAGATGCTTGTCCAGCAGAGATGGGCCTCCGGTGATGGCGAGTTGACATATGTGGGCTACCGATGACATGATTGTTGGCTGACAAACTATTGCTACTTGCAGTGGCGCCTGCAGCTGCCCAACGACCACTGCTGCTTCTTGGCAATGGCGACTGTTGTCCGGTGAGGTGACAGTTTGCCCTATTGGCTAGGGTTAGGGCCGACTATGCTTCACTTGGATCTTGTTTCTCTTGTACCATATGAATAAGAAAGATAGGGTGTTGCAATGCAGTGTGTAGAGAGGAGGAATGTGCCATCTCCCTTTATTAATAAGAGAACCCGAAGATATTACATAGAGGTCCAGTAGTATATAGAAATTACAAAATAAAATAAAGTTGAATATAAATAATATATATTAGCAATAAGTATTATGACAATAATTATGATTCATAGGAAAATATCAGAGTTGTTAATAAAGGAATAATGATTGTAAACCACCTAACTCTATGGACACTATTTGCAAACAATGAATTGTTTATGGTATAAAAAGATTGGTCATATAAAAAACTTGCTTAGAATATAATCATTACCTAAATTTTTGAGATGAATATGAAATATGTGTATTCTAGGTAAGAAAAAGTAAGATTTCATTTCTAAACTAAAACTTTTCTCACTAGAACTCATTCACGTAAATTTATTTGGCCGTATGTGAATTCTATCTTTAATAGAAGATGGCAAGACAAGTTTGATTTTAAGTTACAAAAAGGCTTTATCATGGAATATTCAACATCTAGCAAAGATTTTAGGGTTTATAAGTCAACATCTAAGAGAGTTATACACAACAAGACTTAGTCATATCCTAAAAGAGAGTTGATTATTGGACAATTGCTATATGATCTTACCAAGAATAATGTATAAGATTCAGTTCCTAGACCTAAATGCAAAAACATTCATTAAAATTGAATGGGCACGATTCAATAAACTAAATCTAGGACATAATGAGAAGAAATAGACTTTGATATGACTTATGTATTAATGGATAATACTTGAGGTCATGCATATGTTATTAACTCTAGACACTTATAAGGTCATCAAACTCTTCAAATAGATGTAAAAATGTTTTCTTCATAGAATCATAAAAGAAGATATCTATGTTGCTTATATTCATGATATCATACAATGATGAAATGTGCATAAAGAATGATGATTGGTCACTTATGTTAATATAGAAGAAAATGCTATAAAGATGCATGTTCTGAAATATTGTAGAACTTCTTCTCAACCGACAAGAAGTTCGACCGAGGGGTGCTCCAGTCGAATTCATGGTCGGCCAAAAATAAGCCTGACGGAAATGCTTATTTGTAAATCATTCACTTGCACCCAACATTGGTATATCAAATATGTAATTTACTCATTGTGTTAATGCTTACAATGAAAGCAATTTCAAAATCAAAATAGTGCAAGAAACAAGATTGCATAAAGATCATAAAATTGAGTTATAGTCTTACTTGATCAATTCATTTTAAATAAGGATATGATTTGAAATACGTTTGTTATGAGATTAAGGGGAACTCAAAAATTCTTGGATATAATGTAAATATATTTTTGATCTTGTTCTTAATTAGATTCTCTGTACCAATATGGACTTAACAACCCTTATGATTGGTTTGATATACATTTATCCTACTATAAGCCTACATGAATCTTATATCATTTTAGGGATTAACATCTCATGTAAATGGTTGAGAAATTAATATTGGTTGTTACATCCCATCATGAACCTTAAGGAATCTCATATCATTTCAGGGCTTAACATCCCTTGTCAATATTGGTTGTCAAATTGTGGCTAAATTTGACATTCTTTTAGGAGTAATCAATTAAGGGGGAGTAATAAATTAAGAGGGAGTCTTATTGATTTACACATATGATTATTTTTTTGAAATGATAAAGGGGAGAAATAAAAGAAAGAAAAATAAGGTAAATATTCTCATGAGTTCCATGATGTCTTGGCTTGGCATTAATTGCTGCTAAATCACCATAAGAGATGAATATCATGTTCCATATCTCTTTAATAATATTTGCACACATTTTATGAGAACAAGAGAATCTATTCATCTCAAGTATAACAAAGGTATGAAACTCATTTCTTTTCAAATATTTTTCGTATATTTTAGGAATGTTTGTCATCTTCAAAGAAGGGGAGATTGTTGGATAAATTGGACATATTATACCCTTTGTTTTTATGATGACAAACATTCCATTCTTGTGGATCTAACGTGCTACTTGAGTATTTCAGGGTTCAAGAAAATGAGGGATCATACTAAGTGGATAATTGAAGATCAATGTGCTTAAATTTTAATAGAAGAAAAATGTGTGTAATTGTTAATGTCTTCATGATTTTACTCAATGTAAATACTTGTACAAGTATATAATGTACAAGTACTTAGACATCATGTAAATCAAGTGTTAGATCTTCTCTATCCATTCATAAACCTTAGTTAGGAGCCCCCTATTGGTTAGAGTCATTATGCTCCATTACAACATACATTTGATAGGTGGTTCAAGAACTTAGGATAGTACTACATGCAGTCGTGAAACTAGTCATCTGAGACACCTTCAGTCAAAGTTATTGTCAACCTAGAATGACCTCGGTCGAGCACTTAGAGCACTGGTCAAAAAATTACACATTTGTTCTCTATAGTCTATTTTGGTTAAGAATATAGTTGATTGACTCAACCTCAGTCCAAATCATATGACCGTTAGACCAAGTAGTTGAGAGTTGGGAGTTGGAAATAGATGCTGGTACACATTTGCACTCAACCTAGGATCACTTGAAGAAATGCTCAACTGAGACCTAATCGGTCAGCAAACTTGTCGACCTGACAGGGTTCTGGATTTTTCTTCCAAGATCAATAAATTTAGCCATTTCAAGTGAACTACTTTCTACCTAATGACTAGTTAAACACTAAGAACACTATAGACACTCCCTAAAACATCCCTAAGCACTCGCAAACCATTCCTATAAATAGGAGAGGCCTTAGTACACCTAAAACACACGAGCTACACTTGAGCATCCATTCTAGAGTGTAATAAAGCTAAGATTCACTTTCTATCTTCTTCCTTGTGCTCTAAAGAGGCATCCTATAGCTACAATATCCTAGCCACCACATATCACCACGCCCATCTTAACTGCATAGAAGAGCTATACGCTTGATATAGGATCAAAGCAATGTACTTCATTAGTTAAGTATTTTCTTTCTTACAATATATTTCCTTTACATTGTATATGTTTTCCTTGACTACTTCAAGTGTAGGAGACTATCTAAGGGAGGTTTCTTGAGGTTACTTCAAGAAGAATACTTAAAAGGAGGTTGGAGCTACTTCTAGGTGAATTCTATCTCAAGAAGGTGGAGCTACTTCAAGGTGGTGAAGGTTTCTTTAAGGTTTCTTGATGTTAATTAAAGAAGTCTTCTTCAAAGGAGGTTGGAGATACTTATAGGTGAAGGCTATCTAAATGTGGTGGAGCTACTTCAAGGTTGTGAGCGCTGCTTCAATGACTTGAAGTTACTTCAAGAAGGATTCTTCAAGGATGTTGAGGCTACTTCAAGGGTGTGGAAGGTGATTGTATTTTGTTGTAACATCCTTGAAAGGAAAATAAAATAAATCAATTTCAAAATCTCAATTGAAGACAATTGGTAGTGGGTTGTCAACCTTTGATTCAAAGGTTGGAACCACTCTAAATTGAAGTGTCTTCCCTATTTACTCCTCCTCCTTTAATTGAATATTTCAATTAACTTATAAAATACTAAAAGCTCTATTCACCCTCCTCTAGATCTTTCAATTGGTATTAGAGCATGTATTCAGGGATCCCTAACATGTATTGAAGAATGGGGGATAACTTGCTTAGCAACCTCAACCTCAAAGGAACTCATGTGACTCAGCCACCACCCTTTGATGGAAGCAACTACACTTATTGGAAAAGAAAAATGAAATTGTACTTCCAAGGGATCATCCTGGAGCATTGGAGAATGGTGTCTTTACCCTATGCCCTTCGTACTACGGAGTATGCAACATTGAATCCAGAAATGATAAAGCAAGTTCAATTGAATGCAAAAGCAGTAAGCATATTATATTGTTCCATTTTTGTTGGTGAGTTTAATAGGAAATTTTCATGTGAGACAACTTATGAAATATGACATAAACTCTCAATTACACATGAAGGTACAACTCAAGTTAAAAATACCAAAATTAATATTCTTAAACAAAAGTTTGAACAATTTTGTAT
Organism: Alisma plantago-aquatica; assembly: GCA_963693085.1. Lineage (NCBI taxonomy): Eukaryota > Viridiplantae > Streptophyta > Magnoliopsida > Alismatales > Alismataceae > Alisma > Alisma plantago-aquatica. Next base: position 530,408,948 of record OY856410.1, read on the forward strand.
GCAACCTAATGAGTCTATTAGTGAAATGATGCAAGGTTTCTTTCTATTGTTAACAACTTGAGTGCATTGGGTAAGTACTCAAGTGATGAATATCAAATATCCAAGATTATTAGGTCCTTGACTCCAAAATACAAGTCAAAGGTGACAACCATTGAAGAAGCCAATGACCTTATCACGTTGAGGATGGACAAACTCATTGGCAATCTAGAGACCCATGAAGTTACACTTGATGAAGAAGAAATAATGGCTGCCAAACACAAAAAGGAGAAAAGGAAGGACATTGTGCTAAAAGAAACAAATAAAGATATCACTCAAGAAATTAATGATATAAGTGAAGAAGATAGTGAAGAGGATGCTCTCATTGCAAAAGGTAAGAATTATAGAAGATCAAAATCTTACAAAAAAAATGGTGTTTCTTGTTCTTCTTCTTGTTCCCTTAGGTGCTTTGAATGTGACAAGAAGGGACATTTAAATAATTAGTATCCTAAAGTTGAGAAGGGAAAGAAATCCTCTTTCAATAATAAATAAAAAGCCTACAAAGAAGCTTGGGACAAGCGATAATAGTGAGAGTCGAGAAGAAGAAGTAGAATGTCTCAGGCCTAAAGAAGATAATGTAAGCTGTTTCATAGAAACAACTGATTAAGTAGAAAATGAGGTAAGCCTTCTTGATTTATCTAAATAAGATCTACTCACTAGTCTTAAAGAACTACATGGTAAATATATTGATTGTAAAAGCAAATTGAAGAAGCTTACAAAAACTAATGATGATTTGTATGCTAAAATGAATGATCTTACTCTTGAGAATGAAAACCTTGTTCCTGAAAAAGATATCTTGAAATCATCTATTAATGATTACACTATCAATTTGCTTGCTCTAGAAACCAACAATACTTTTCTTTCTCGAGAAAAGGTTGAATTTCTTGCTAGGATAAACAATTATCAAACTCAACCTATTCTATGTTCCCATTCAAATTATGAAATCATTGTTAGAGAAAAATATTCTTTGGTTTCAATTTTAGATCAAGAAAAACTAGATATTGAAATGAAAATTGATGAAATTGCTAATTTACAAAAACATGTTGATAGTATAAAGAGTAATAATATTCTTGATGAAGTCTTGGAAAACTCTTCTGGACAAGTTGAAATAAGAGGTCTAGGATATGTACCTAAAGGTAAATCTTACCAAAATCCTAGAGTTAGAAAGACACAAGTACCTAAGACCAAGGTCATGTATGTGCCTAATTACAATCTTGCTCATGACAACAATGATAAGATGAAAAAATAAATTGATTTTATTTGTTGACATTCTTGTTTATGTTTTGGTCATTATTTATTCTCTTGTCTATATAAGAAAAAGGATGTTGACTTGGTTTGGGTTCTAAAAACCCAAACTAAAAATAGTTGGACATATTAGTTGAGATTTGACCTAAATTTCATTTTGAAACTCATGATGTCTTATCTCAACTAAAATAATATTCAACTTGTATTTTCTTGTATGTTTTGATTGCTTTATTGTGTTATTCAAACATAATAGCATGATTTGTTTACATTGGAAATGTTACATTTATTGAAAATGCACATAACTTCATATCCATTGACAAAGAGTTTGTCTAAGATCTCTTCTGGTCAAACAAAAGTTTGACTGAAGGTAGTTTCTATCAAAATTGTTTTTATTGGTAAATCTTCTTGGTCGACAAACAATTTGACTGAGAATTCTCCAGATCAAAGAAAAGTTTGATCGAAGACAATTCTTTCAGAACCATTTTGTTGAAAATAAAATCATCCATTTTCAATTAAATTTGGTGACTCAAACTTGTAATGCACCATCATATTAGATTGTTGTAAATATTTAAAATGATCCTAACCAAAAGGACCACTATATGAGGACCAAAAACTTTTATAATTTTTAGGTTTGGATAGTCTATAGAAATTTCACTAACAAGCATATGACTGGAAATAAGAAGAGTTTCATATACTTGGAGAAAAGGTAAAATTATTGATCACATTTGGAGAAAGTTTCAAAGGTAAAGCATTTGGCATAGGTGATGTTTGTACAAATTTTTAAATATGCCATTTATAAAATATCTACATCATAACTACTATGGCAATGGTTACGATTCATAGGAAATAAAGGAAAAATAATTGTAAATCACCTAACTCTATAGACACTATTTGCAAACAATGAATTGTTTATGGTATAAAAAGATTGGTCATACAAGAAACTTTCTGAGAATATAATCATTACCTAAGTTTTTGAGATAAATATGAAATTTGGGAATTCTAGGTAAGAAAAAGTAAGATTTCATTTCAATACTAAAACTTTGCTCACTAGAACTCATTATTCACATAAATTTATTTCGCCCTATGTGAATTCTACCTTCAACAAAAGATGGAAAAGACAAATTTGATCTTAAGTTACACTAAGGCTTTATCCTAGAATATTCAACATGTATCAAAGCATCTAGGATTTTTAAGATGACATCTAAGAGAGTTATACACAACAAGACTAAGTCATATCCTAAAAGAGTTGATTATTGGACAATGTCTACATGAGCTTACCAAGAATAATGCATAAGACTCAGTTCCAAGACCTAAAGGCAAAAACATTCATTAAAATTAAATGGGCATGATGAAATAAACTAAATCTAGGACATAATGAGAAGAAATACACTTTGATATGACTTATGCATTAATATATAAGACTTGGTGTCATTCATATGTTACTAACTCTAGCAACTTATAAGGACATTAAACTCTTCAAATAGATGTAAAAATTATTTCTTTCATATAATCATAAAATAATATATTTATGTTGCTTAAATTCATGACTTGATACAATGATTAAATGTTCACAAATAAAGATGATTGGTTACTTATGTTAATATAGAAGAAAATGCTATAAAGTTGCAGGTTGTGAAATTTGACAGAACTACTTCTCGGACGACAAGAAGTATGACCGAGGGGTGCCCCAGTCAAAGTCATGGTTGACCAAAAATAAGCCTAATAGAAATGATTATTTGTAAATCACTCAGTTACACCCAACATTTTATATAAAATTTGTAATTTACTCATCATGTATAACTTCAAATGATAAAAATTTCTAAACCAAAATAGTGCAAGAAACATGATTGCATAAAGGTCATAAAATTGACTCATTGTCTTACTTGATATATTTATTTCAAAGCAGGCTATGATTTGAAATACTTTTTTGATGAGATTAAGAAGGAGCTCACAAATTTTTGGATATAATGTAAATATCTTTTTTTTATCTTACTCTTAATTGGATTCTCTATACCACTATGGGCTTAACATCCCTTATAATTAGTTAGAGATACATTTAACCTACTATAAGCCTAACAAAATCTCATATCATATCAGGGATTAACATCTCAGGTAAATGGTTGAGAAATTAATATTTGTTGTTACATCCTACCATGAGCCTTAAGGAATCTCATATCATTTCAGGGCTTAACATCCCTTGTCAATATTGGTTGTTAAAGTGTGGTCAAATTTGAAATTCTTTTTGGAGTAATCAATTTAGGGGAGGTCTTATTGATTTACACATATGATTATCTTTTTGAAATGACAAAGGGGGAGAAATAAAATAAAGCAAAATATTGTAAAATATGCTCATGAGTTCCATGATATCTTGGCTTGACATTAATTGGTGTCAAATTGCCTTAAGAGATTGATATCATGTTCCGTATCTCTTTAAGCATATTTGCACACATTTTTATGTGAACAAGAGAATCTATTCATCTCAAGTACATCACATGTATGAAAATCATTTCATTTCAGTTATTTTGCTTATATTTTAGGAATGTTTGTCATCTTCAAAAAGGGGTAGATTTTCAGATAAATTAGGCATTAGTATACCCTTTGTTTTAATGATGACCAACATTTCATTCTTGTTGATCTAATGTTCTACTTAAATATTTCAGGTTTCGAGAAAATGAGGAGATCATACTAAGTGGATAATTGAATATCAATGTAGAGAAATGTTAATTGAAAAAGAATTCACTTATATGTTAATATTTTCATGATTGTAATCAATCTATATACTTATACAAGTATATAATGTACAAGTACTAAGACATCATGTAACTAAAGTGTTAAATCTTCTCTATCCACTCTCACCGATAGATTAGAGTCATTATAATCCATTAGAGCATACATTTGGTAGGTGGTTGAAGAACTTGAAACAATAACACTCCTAGTCAAGAAACTAGTCAACTGAGACACCCTTGGTGGAAGTTATTGTCTACCGAGAACCACCTCGGTCGAGCACTTAGAGCACTGGTAAAAAACTTACACATTTGTGCTCTACAATTTCATTTGAGAATATAGTTGATCGACTTAACCTCGGCCAAAGCATATCCGTTAGAACAAGTATTTGAGAGTTGGGAGTTGGAAATAGACGTTGGTACACATTTTCATTCAAATCAGGCTCAGTCAAATAAACGATTGACCGATACATGATTGGCTGACAAAGTTGTGGACCGGATAGAGTTATGGATTGTTCTTCTAACCTTGAACAATTTAGCCATGGCTAACCAACTACTTTCTACCTAACAACTAGTTAAGCACCAAGAACACTTCAGAGACTCCCTAAAATGTCCCTAAGCACTTGCAAACCTTTCCTATAAATCGGAGAGGCCTTAGGACACCTAAAACACACAAGCCACACTTGAGAATCCCTTCTAGCGAGTAACAAAACTGAGATTCACTTGCTATCTTCTTCCTTGTGCATTAAAGTTGTATCCTATAAATATAATCTCATGGTGACCACATATAGCCACATACATCTTAAGTGGATAGGAGATCTATACGCTTGATATAGGATCAAAGCATTGTACTTCATTGGTTAAGTATTTTCTTTCTTCCAATCTATTTCCTTTACATTGTATTTGTTCTCCTTGACTACTCCAAGTATAGGAGGTTGTGTGAGGGAGATTTCTTGGGGTTACTTCAAGAATGCTTCTTCAAAGGATGCTGGATTTACTTCTAGGTGTAGGCTATCTCATGGAGGTGGGTCTACTTCAAGGTGGTGAAGTCTGCTCCAAGGTTTCTTGAGGTTACTTCAAGAAGGTTGCTTCAAAGGAGGTTGGAGCTACTTCTAGGTGAAGGCTATCTCAAGGTGGTGGATATACATCAAGGTTGTGAAGGATATTGCAAGGACTTGAAGTTACTTCAAGAAGGTTGCTTCAAGGTGGATGAGGATACTTCAAGGTGAAGGCTACTTTAAGGGTGTGGAAGGTGATTGTGTTTTATTGTAAAATCCTTGTGAGGTAAATAAAATAAATCACTTTCATAATCCCAATTGGAGACAATTGGGTAGTGGAATTACAAAATTTGATTCAAAGGTTGGAACCACTCTACATCAAAGTGTTTTCCTTGTTTCCTCCTCCTTCTTTGCTTTAGTATTTCAACTAACTTTTAAAGCACCAAAATCTCTATTCACTCCCCTCTATATCTTTCACCTCACTTGCATCTTCACTTGAAATTTCCATGAGAGCAAAATGACATTATCCATTTTCACCAGAGATTGATCTAGATCCTGCACTAGAATCTTCACTTGGGCTTGAGTTGGAGGATTCACTAGAGCTTTTGTGTCATTTCTCCTTCTACTTGTGCTTGTATTTTCTTCTCTTGTAATAATGGATCTTTTTGCCTTGTAGACAATCTTCTTTTAAGTGACCCTTTAATGCACATTTGAAGCACTGAGTGGAGGAGGAAGGATTGCTTTTTTGAATTCTACCTTTGGAGTACATGACATCTTCTTCAACTTGATAAGATGGAGGAGCTTGACTCACAATAGCTTCAATTTGAGCTTTGATTTCAGCCTTCTTCATTCTCTTGATCTCTTTCCCTTCTTCCCCTTGCTTTTCAAGTTTAACTCCATGGGCTTGTCGATTTCCTATGAGCTATTCAATAGAAATATCACCAAGAGACTTTGTTTCTTTGATGGAGGTCACCTTTGATTTCCACCTCTTAGGGATAGTTTTAAGTATCTTTGTATTTATCTCTCATTAATTCCTAGGATGACCTAGAACAACAAGACCATTCACAATGGTTTTGAGCCTCGAGTACATCTCAGCTACTCTCTCATCCTTTACCATCTTAATGTTTTCAAGGAGACCTTTAAGCATGTAGACTTTACTTTCATTCACTTTCTTGGCCTCCTCATAAGTGACACATAGCTTTCTTCATATTTCATAGGCTGTTTCACATGAAGAAATCTAGTTGAACTTGGTGGGGGAAAGAGAGGCGTATATAATGTTGATGGATCTTGCATTCAAGGTTGTGTTTTTCAAATAACTTCGTCCCATTCTTCTATCATTGTCTCTTTTAGCTTGTATGGAAGATCCACCATTCTCCATAGCTCAAGACTGATCCTTGGACGTAGTATTGCAACCTTATCTTCCAATAGAGGAAGTTGCTTTCATACAAGATTGGAATGATGATGAGGTATCTCCCACCTTGATAATCGCCCATCTTCTCCTACTTGTATAACTATTTCTTGGAGAAGACCCACTCTGGTTCCAATTGTTGGATTGGATGATAGGATCTGCGGTGGGTGAATAAAGATATAAACACTTAAACCAAATTCATTCGACCTTCAAGATATATTACAAGATAAGGTTGCTAATATGAAATTTGGGTGTAACGAAAACATACATAGTAAGGGAGGGAGAGAGATTGAGAAAACTCTAAATTTCACAAGTATTTAATGTGGTTCCAACATGCAAACTAGTAGATGTACATCCACTCCTTGGAGAGGTCAACCTCTAGTATTTTTCAACATGTTTCACTTCTTATATTTCATTATAAGAGCTACAACATAAGACCTCCTTGTTCAAGGTCATGGATGCCTAGCATTCCCTATAAGGAGAAGGGAGTCAACAAACTACCAAAGTGCTTACCCATCCATGACTAAGAGTCTTCAACCTCATCAAAGACTTACCCACTTTTGAAATGAGTCTTCCGCCTTCACAAAGGAATTGCCCACTTTTGCAACAAGTTTTCCTCCTTGAAGGAATTACCCACTCTTGACTTGGATCTTCTGCCTTTCACTTCATCTTCACCAAGGAGAAGCTTTCACCAAGGGACTCCTTTCCTTATTCTTCGTCATCTTTCTTAGACAAGTGACAGAACCTTCATCTTCATGGTAAAAAGAGAGATTGGGAGGCGGAGAAAGTGAGAGCCTCACAAGATATACATGTAGTATCTATCTCTCTTACAAATCTCCTACTCACTCTAATGGATGTAGTAAGTGATTAAGCTTGAGAATAGAAGGAGGCTCTTAGAGGCACTAAACTATTATATAGGGACCTTCATAGTGCTTGGCAAACCATGGTATGAATCCCAAGGGGTCCTATTTATAGTTGAGGATGCCGACTAGCCAGTGGAAGCACTTTTGGACAAAATATAGTCATTTTAGGTGTTGCAAAAAATACTTTTTCGAGTTTTGCAACACTCCAATGAATAGAAACACTTTTTATGCATCTTCCTTATAGTGTTCTCGGTCGGGTTTACTTTTGGGAAACTCAGCCGATGACAATATGAGACAAATCAATTTTGAGTTATCAATCGAGTTTATCCTAGATGAAACTTGATTGACAAATCATAATAGATTTGCATGTGTAGGGGTGTCAGTCAAATTCATCCTGGGGAAACTCAACTGACCGTGGAAGTTCCCAAGATCCATCAAGGATGTCAGTGGATTTTATCCTAGATGAACCTTGGCCAACAAAAGTCCCTATGATGAATTTTGTAAAGTTCCATTAAAGATCTTAAGTATTCATTTTATGTGCTATTGAGTTTGTCTAAGCCTTATTACAAGTCATACAATCATTACAAGTGATTTACAACATGATTCCAATGGATATAGAGCGTTTTCCACAAAAGTGCACTTGCATTGATTTTGACTTTCATTTCTCCAAGTTAGGATGTGTAAGTTAGGGAATTTAGAGTTTGTCTATACCTAGTTTGGATTCACTCAAGTAGAATCATTAGACATAAATAAGTGGAACGGTTAGTCATCATCAAAACAAGGGTTTAGTCAATTTAGACCTTGAGTCAATAAAGTTTTTTGGGTGGGTAACTCGACCGACATTAGTTGATCTTTGGCAAGCTTGTCAGTCCAGTTACCCCAGGGAAAACCCAAGCTATAGTGGGTGATATATCAAACCCAAAACATATATTCTAAAGTCCTATAACCCTATGTAAATGCAGAAAATTTTTTTAGAAAGTATATAAAACATATAGTGGAACATTGTTATCATCATAGGATACTATTTTTCAATAAAATAAGGAGTGAAAAAACAAATTTTTATTAAGTTCTAAACAAGCATGACTAGGATAATTAAACATAAAAGTTTTAAGAAAAACATGAGTAGATGATTTTCAATGTAAATCAAAAAGATGGATATATGTACACTCTATCTAGAAGACATGAAAGTATCTTCAATAGATATGATAATCAATTCAGATATAATTAAAATGAATTTCTCTCTAGCTAAGGGTTTAGTGAAAATATCTACAAGTTAATTTTTTATATCCACATGAATGATAAAGATGTCTAGATTAGCAATGTGGTCACAAGATAAAATGATGGTGGACCTCTAATGGGTTTTTATCTACTATGCAATATAGGATTATATGATAATTTTTTGCACTTGTATTATTACTATACATATGATAATCATGATGGAAAATATTAAAGTCTTAGGGTGTTTTCTTTATCCATAAAACTTGGACACATAAGTATCAATATCTATGTATTCAGATTCAATAGTCAAAAGAGACATTGTGTGTTGCTTCTTAGAAAACCAATAAATGAAATATGTTCCTAGTAGGAAGCAAATGCCACTTTTGCACTTTCTATCAACAAAGCGTCGAACATAATTTACATCACTATAGGATGTAAGAGTAAAGTACCTTGACTTAGGATACCATAGTAAAAAATTTGGGGTTTTGTCATGGTCCTCAAAATCCTCTTAACATCTAAAATATGACATTTTCTCATACTTGATTGAAATCTAGAAAACAAACCACCACTAAATCTTATATCAGGTCTGGAGGCAATTACATATAATAAGATATCAATCATACCTCTATAGAACTTCTCATCTACCTTTTCAACTTCTTCACCATTGTCATGTTTGGTGGTGTTAGACATGGGAGTATCAATTGTCTTTGAATTCTCCATCCAAAAGCATTTCAAGAGTTCACTTTTGTACTTGCTTTAGTTGATTAATTTTTGATATTGTTTTTTATTGATTTAGAACCCAAGGAAGAACCCATTATGCTCATTTCAAATTAACTCTGCATGAGGGAACTAAACTGCTTGCAAAGAACAACATCGGTACAACCAAAGATAATATCATCAACATCAAATTGGATGATTAAAAAAATTTAGGAGTGTGTTTTAAAAAGAAAGTAGAGTCAACCATTCTCGTAACATAGCCATTATCAACTAAAAAGTTCCTTAATTTCTCATACTAATATCAAGGGGCTTGTTTGAGTCCATAATGGGTCTTTTGAAATAGATATACATGATTAATATGTTTGTCATGTTCATAGATAGTAAGTTGAGCCACATAGACTTCCACCTCTAAATCTTCATTCAAAAGCATACTTTTGACATCCATTTGATAAAGCAAGAAATTTTTGTGACTAGAAAAGGCAAATAACGTTCTAATAAATTCTAGTATAGCAACAAGAGCATAACTCTTACCAAAGCCTTCTTTATCTCTAAAGGTAGGATGTCCTATCCAACCAACAACTATTCCATCTATGTTCTCCATTCAGCCCACTCTGAATATTCCCCCCTTTGCTGCATAATTACCAATGTAATCATAAAAAGCTATTTTTTTAGGAATTTTAGACTAGGCTTCTAATAAACTCATATTTTCTTCTAGTCCAGAACCAACCCTTCGATATATTTCCTACTAGAAATATCCCATATCCCACTGATAATGAGTGGGACCAAATATTCGATCTGTGTTGTTGTTGAACGATACCACATAGTTCTAGAAACCACAAAATCTGCAAAAAAAATAGCGGCTATACTAATAGAAAGTACAGTTTCAATATTTCCCATAAGTAATCCTTTGTATAAATGTTGAGGCTTGGTATTTTCATACTCTTAGAGAATTTTCCTAGCCATTTATTACAAGGAACTATTTATTCTCTCTACAAACCCATTTTTTTTAGGTGCGAGGGGAAGAAAAGTTATGCATGTAACCATATTCTTCACAAAAGCTTTCAAACAAATAATTTTCAAACTCCAGCAAGAGGTTTCATTTTTAATTCATTTTCCAAAAGTAGAGAAACATCAAGAGTATCACTCATTGCAATCAAAGAGAAATTCCAAGTAAAATGAGAGAAATCATTGACAATCACTAAGCAATACTTAATGCCAAGAAGCATTTGAGTTCTCATAGCTCTGAATAGATCAACGTGAAGAAGCTCAAGAGTTCTAATGGTGCTAAAGAACCCTTTGGATTTAAAGGAGGGTTTGATTTTCTTCTCTTGTGTGTAAGGTTGAAATTTCTCATGCTCCTCAAATTGCAATTTTGAAAGTCCTTTGACCAAATATTTTTTGCTCAACTTCTGCAATTGATAAATATTTACATGAACAAGCCCATGGTTCCACATAGATAAATCATTTCTATCTACAACAAGGAATTTACCAAGAAAATGCTTAAGAGAGATAAGAAAAATAGTATAATGATTTCCAACTCTAGTTCCCTTATATGTGACATTGCAAGTGAGGGAATACAAAAACAAGCATTCTAATTAGTTAAAAAGAAAAAGGCAATTGTTATCACGAAGCTGACTAACCCTAATTAAATTGTGATGTAGGCCATCCTCAATAAGAACATTCTTTATGCACAGTGAGTCACTTATGCACCCTCACCTATTGTAACGCCCGGGCCCAATTCCCAAGGCTCTAGTAGAGTTTCAGGAATGATGACTGGCCCCACAGACCACCACTAGCCTTAACTACGCACTTTGTTCACACTGACACGCAAGCCAGGATCAACTTCCCGACTGGTCACCCATCCTAGTACTACTCCAAGTTGAGCACGCTTAACTATGGAGTTCTTTAGTGATGGGCTTCCTGAAAAGGAGGTGCACCTTGGTGATATGGGTAGTCCAATCATTCCTTTTAAGATCATGTTATCCAAGGCCTCAAATCCTAGGATGTTACAATCTCCCCCACTTAGACTCTTGACGTCCTCGTCAAGGCTCAACTATAGGGTCTCATAATCTCTTCCCCATTTCAGTGCAGACCCACAATGGCCTATGGACACCCAGCTCCCGATCACAGAATACCAGCGCAAGGGTGGCTACGTCAACCACAGACAGCCCTTTCCTACATGCTAGGACCGCACAACTCAAGACTGGCATGCCATGCCCATGTGGGCCCCACCTACTGGAGGGGTTATGGCTCTGATACCATTTGTAACGCCCGGGCCCACTGCCCAAGGCTCTAGTAGAGTTTCAGGAATGATGAATGGCCCCACAGACCACCACTAGCCTTAACTGCGCACTTTGTCCACACTAACGCGCAAGCCAGGATCAACTTCCTGACTGGTCACCCATCCTAGTACTACTCCAAGCTGAGCATGCTTAACTATGGAGTTCTTTAGTGATGGGCTTCCTGAAAAAGAGGTGCACCTTGGTGATATGGGTAGTCCAATCATTCCTTTTAAGATCATGTTATCCAAGGCCTCAAATCCTAGGATGTTACACCTATGAATTTAACTTTCTTGTTGTCCCCAAAAGTCATCGAACCTCCTTTCCTTCTTGTAAATGTGTTGAAGTGGATCATCTCACCACTCATGTTCTTGACGCAACCAATATCAACAATCCATGTTTATTTTTATTACAAGAAAAGGAGAGGTCAGTTCCCAACTAAGACTTTGGGATCTGGGGTTAGCTTTGTCACCAATTTCATGTTTTATTTGTTCTCCTTCTTTTAAGGACAAAAGTTAGAGTAGTGATCATCACATTTATAGTGAGTACAAACCATTGATGTCTTAGATCCAAAAGTCTCTCCATGATATATTGGAGGCCCCTTTCTACCCTAGGTCTTTGGGCCTCCCTCATATCCCAAACCACTACAACCCACTTGATGAGTAGAGTGTTCTAGGACTTCATTTAGAATTTCTTCCCTTTGAGGAAGTTTTGCAATGAAGCTCTAAGAATATCATTATAATCATTAATAATAATAACAGTAGAAGAGGGACTACCAAGATCATCTTAAATATACAATATGTTGGCCTCTAGACAGTGGGATTTACTTAGATAGGAATCTTTTACAAGAGTAATACAAGCTACTTCTTTACTACGGAAAATAGGACTAGATTCTAAATCATGAACTTTAGAAAGAAGTCTAGCATTTTTAGTTCTAAGAATTACAATCTCATCAAGATAATTTTGGATTTCATCTTTATGATTATCAAATTTCTTAATATAAATAGCTTTCTCAACTTCTACACCATAATGTCGGAGTTCAAGATCAACAAATTTAAATTCTATGCTAGTATTGTAAGATTTCTCATTTTGTTCAAGAACTTCTATTCTTGCATATAAGTCATTAATTATTTTTCCAAATCTCTTCTTTTTACTTATGAATTTTAAATAATAAGAACGGGAAGAATGAATTTTATCAATAAGAGCATCTTTAGGGAGTTCAATGATACTTGCCTCACTTACCTCACTTTATAAATAGTATTACAGTGATGTTCGTGTGGCATTAACCTTCATTTTATCTAGAACCACTTGCATAAGACTCTTCCCAAATGGAATGGGTTGCATCTTGGCTTCTTGTTTCATTCTTTTCCTTCTTATTGAATTTTGTCCTCCTTGATGTAGTCTTCCTTCTTCATATGGATTCTGATCTAGTGAGGCTTCTTGGCTATTGGGCATTCATTATTGTGTGCCCCTTTTGACCACACTCATATCATCTAGGGGTAAAGGAGTATGAGGGTTTACCCTATGAGTAGTGAGCTTCAAGATCAATGAGGAGCCATCTTCATTTGAGGATGGAGAAGCTTAGCTAATAACTTGTAAATCAATATCTTCAACTTGGGATATGAATGTAGCCTCCTTCTTCTCTTTCTTCTTCCTCTTTCTTGTCAAGTCTCAGTTCATAGCTTGGGTATTTCCTATCATCTATTCAGTAGGAACATTAGAGAGGGCCATTGTTTCTTCTATGGTAGACACCATTGTTTGTCACATGCGAGTAAGATATCTAAAAATCTTTGAGTTGTTATTTCTTTGATCCATAGTGGGACCCAAGGAAGCAAGGTCATTTATAATGGTTTCGGGTATTGGGTACATTTCAGCCACACTTTTGTTCTTTCCCATTTTGAAGTTTTTCAAGGATACCCTTGATCATATATACCTTGTTTTCTTTTACTTGCTTACTGCCTTCATAGGTGATCCAAAGCTTTGCTCCAAATAGCATGGTTTATGTCCCAAGACAAAATTTGGTTGACTTCTTTTGGTGTGTGGGAAAAGTAGATAATTCTAAAATCTCTAGAATTTAGTTGGGCCTTATTCATGCTTTCCTCATTCCTAGTAGCTACTTCTCCTTCCAACTCGGTGTAAGGAAAGCCAACCACCTACCACAAATCAAAACTCATTCCTTGAATATAGCATTGCATTCTCATTTTTCAATAGAGGAAGTTAGTACATTCAAAGATAGTTGGATTCCTAGAGAATCTGCCCTCTATGTTGAGATATCCTAGCATATTTTCTTCCATGTTCTCTTACTCATGGGTGTAGATTGTTGGAAAACACCAAGTTCTGATACCACTTTTTGGATCTATGGTCTCTAGACGGGGGGGGGGGGTGAATAGAGTTAAAAACACTTAAATGATATTGATTAAACCTTTTAGATATTTGATAAAAGATATTCCTATAAAAGATATTTTGTTTAAGTGGTTTTAACAAAATTGATACAGGTGAAGTCTTTGTATTACCTTTCTTTCCAAGATAGTCCTCTGCTTCATGCCCTATCATCCAAAATTCTAGGCACAAATTCATCAAGGTTTTGTACTCCACCTTTTATTGACATTTGTTGTTGATGAATACAGGCTTGATTGGCAAGGTGGTATCCAGTTTGACAACCAACCATGTTAAACTTTCTCCTTAAGAATTTAGCAGTGTACTCATCCACCTAGACTAGTCTCCCAAACACATGATCTATCCTCTAGGAGATGACTTCATTATACATGTGAACTAGAATGTGCAACACCCTAGCTCACATCACTAGTTTTAGCATAGTTTCATTGAAAGGTTGGAAACCCTCATGCAACTTCCACACCATGAGGAAAGCTCAAAACAACACCCATGACCCTCCAGTAAGAGAAGTTACATAATCCCTTTAGCAGTTGCACAATATAGTATTGATACTTACTTCATAAATGTTGTTTACACCAAAACAATACTCACTTCATACATGTTGAACTGACATCCTTAATTCCACAATAGACAAATCCAATCACTCAACATGGGAAAATCAACATTATTCCCCACCAAACTCAAAATCACAACATTATGAAACTATTTCTAAAGGATTATAGTTGCCTCCAACGTGTTGAATTTCTTTGAGAATCTGCTCTCATTCACCACCTCCACATCCTTAAGGTTCACATGCTCCAAGGCCTCATCTAGGATGAAGCCCTCCGTTGAGGTTGCATTGCATGTCTTGACATCGCTAAACAATTGGCTCACTATATAGATGATCCCCCACTTCCTTCCAATCTCTCTCCCCCTTGTAATAGAGAAAACAAGACTCTTGCGATACCCATCTTGTCCTATCAACTTCCATCTTCCACTACTAACAACTCCATGTGTTATGACTATTGCCCCTCCGACCCCCGCATACAACATAGTTTATATTCTACCCACATCATCAATTTGCATACTTAGTTCCTCACCAGTGTTCGTCCATCTATTTTGTGGATAAACTAAGAATTGGGAACCACCTCTTCCTCCACCACCTTGTCCTCTACACCCCATTGATCTACCTCCTCCCACTCTTGGGGCACCCCTAAATGCTCTCTCACGTCCTATTTTATGTTTGATCTTGACTAGTCTATGTTGAACAAACTTGAAAGCATAATCATAATTTTCCACTATACAAACCTTGTTCACCTTCCTCTATTCTCAAGTTAAGGACACATGGCCATGTATCCAACTTGAGTTGTTAAACAAGGATGGACCATGTTAATAATAAGGTTATCTCTTGACTTTTGTCTTATAGTACATCACATTGAAGTAGGAGTCATTAGTATTGTTGGATTCAATGACCCTCACGAACCCTTCCTTTGAGAAGTTGGTCAATGGTCATATGATAATGTTGGTATATTAGAAAGGAATTTAAAATATGATTTCATGAAATAAGAAAGGCTTCAATGTTATTGATTTCTTTCTTGTTATTATAATAATTTTTACCAATTAACATATCTTCTATTAAAACTACAATTCACATTTTTTATAGTGTACTCAACATAGCTATTATGATCTGTACCCATTTTTTTAGGTATCAAGTAAATATGAAACATATTACAATGATCATTTCTCCACTCTATTATGATAATATGTTGTTCTTACTCTACTTGAATATAATGACATGCAAATGAAATTCATATGGTTTGAAATATAGAGACTAACATCTGTTTCTAGGTTCTATTTTATATTATTTTGAAATGCCATATTGTTTTACACCTGGTTCTTGTATGTTCTTAATTGTAGTTTTAATCAAGAATATGTTATGTGATCCAATCTAGGGTTAGATGCTCGGGTCCTCTCTCCTTTAGTTGCATAGATATTAGTAGTGAGTATTTGGGTATTGAACGATTGTTTAATAGTGTGAATTATAAGAGGATCCATATTAACTCTTCTTTAATGGGATAGAGACATAAATCAAACTGTGAACTCTTCCTATGGATTTTTAAAATGCTATCATTCTTGAGACCCTCATAGTCTTTGGTTCCAATCAAATTCTTCCAGCATATTGGTGTGGAATTTGAAAAGAGGCATGGTCGTGGAAGTTGTTACAAGTGAAATATAGACATGTCAATGGAATATGGAACATCCATAGCTAACATACAACTTAACTCATGGATCACAATCTTACCAAAGTCTTTTTTTTTGAACTATGGGGGAATGATATTCATCACATCTCAAGTGGATAATAAAAAGGTATAAAAGGAGTCATCATACTATCTACAGAATAGGAACCTCAAGGTTATATGAGACTTAAACAAGCTAGCTATTATATCTATGTTCTAGTGCTTGCAACTTCCACTGTCCTTATGTAGGAAATTTCCCACGCTTACAACGTATAGACCTCACTTAGTGGGAGTGGCATATTACTAAGGTCTATAAAACGTAGTGATTGATATGTAGATCCATATTTGACCAATCTATTAGCCTCTTTGAACATGAATGTAAATGATCTAGGATACAATCAATGTGCCTACTCATCTTTCAAAGCAGCATTGTGTCACTTAACAGTTTAAGCAATCTCTAATCACCAATCTCCCTCACCAGTCTAGCCAAGGTATGTGATTTACTAAGTCTAAAACCTACATCAAGGGCCTCCAGAAGGTAATATAGGTGGCACAACCCATATTTGAGACCCATAAACTCAACTTTAATCTCCCTACATGTTCTCCTTATGATACCACCTATCGCTATCCCACTAGCTCCCCTCTCACTCCTTCTACAAGAAATGCATCCCACATTCACCTCAAACCATCCTACCTCAAGATTCATCCAACTAACATGTCTTAGGATAAAGGATTTGACCCTAAGATGTGGGGAAAAACCCCAGTCTCTCCAAAGATCCATCATTTCTCTATGGATACATGTCAACTTAGGTGGAATAACATCACAAACTATGACACAAATATGACACTTCATGCCATATCATCCTACCATCCATCTTTGACCATCAAATACACTAGCATAACTATTGACTCATATGCACCATAAGACAATCAAAGGGAGAAGTCCCCTCAATAAACCAAGCAAAGAAATCCCATTTTCATGGACCAAACAATGGTTTTAGAGATATGAACATGTAGTCTATAGTGTTGAAGGATCTTACTTCAGGGATGGCCTCACCCTAATCCCAAACCCACATACCTGTTTTCCCTCTAAGAAATAGGTGATTGGTCAATTGTTTATTGTATTGAGAACAATACTCACATATGGAGGTAGATAGGATATGACATGATCTATCCTATCATCAGAGAATACTTCATGTGAACATGTTTTCATATAGAAATGGAGGATTTTCAGGGGTTACGACTAGGTTCCACATAAAAAATGACATGAGTACTATCTCAGAAGTCCATTTCTAACTTTCCCTTCTATGGACAACTATGGATGACTTCAACGTGAAGAGATGATTCTCATTAGGCATCCATATAGGTATATCCTTCATGTCTATAAGTCAACTAAGATAGTTTTGAAGCTCCCTCACCTCATCATCATCAACGTGACATCTAAGAACAAAGAGATCTCATCTCCCACTTTCATCAAAAAGTTCATTAATCTTGAGGTTTGGGTTAATGTGCATGTTCTTAATGAGTCACTTTTCCATCCAATCTTCACCATAGAGCTATCCCCAAAGGGGATGCTCCCATTCCAAATGTCCTATATAGAGTTCCCTAAAACAAAGAAAAAGTTGTCCTAGATTCTCCCCCAATAGACTGATGAGAGCCTCCTTTTTTGGGTGCCACGTGTGTGTAGATCTTGGATCTCATATTTTCTTATCATACTTATAAATAATAAATATTTAATAAAGAGATGACCCTTTTGATATATTCCACCCCACTTTCATTAGGTTACCTCGGTATCTCTCTTGAAGGTTATGAATACCCAATCCCTTATCATAGGTGGTGGGGAAAGAAATATTCATTATAACCCAATGATGCCTCCTACAACCTATTGTATACTCCCAAAGGAAGTGTGTCATCTTCCTATCAACATCCCTCAAGGTGGACTTAGGAACTGCACAAGCATTCAGATTGCAAGTAGGTATTTATGATAATATTGATTTGATAAGAGTAAGTCTACTAGGAAAGGAAATAAAATGGCTGACCCACAATGTAATCCTATTCATGATTTTGGTTGTTAATATGTAAAAGTGTTGAATAATGATTATACCTATAATAGATGGTACCCCCAGGTACTCGATCATGTCCCTCTCCTTCGCACAACCAAATTGTTGTAAGAACTCACTCTTCTTATGGTTCAAGGGCTGATTGATCATCACTCAAGATTTGTCTTTTTTCACTTTTTGTCCCAAGAAACTATCATATTATTCTAGTATTTATTCTAACCTCTTCCTAGAACCCTCTCTAGGTATAAGGAATATGATAAGGTCTTCTAAAAACATGAGGTGAGAGGGGGAAGCCCCTCCCCTTGGGTCCCAAACCTTGTAGTCCTACCTCCATCTACCTCTTTTTTAATGTGGTTCCCTAGAACCTCTTGAGAAAGGATGAATAGGATCAATGAAGGTGGATCTCCTTGGCTCATACCCTTATAAGATTGGAAGAATCCATTTATTTTTTGGTTTCGTGAAATTAAAAACCGTGCATCAAAAACAATGTTCATGCTATTGTTATATGTTGTCTCCAATGTTCTTATAGTCATATATTGTCTCCAATGTTCCAACCTGGAACAAACACATCTTGTTCTAAGTATATTAACATGGGCATGAGGGATAGTATTACCCACAATACGATTCTCAGGGATAAATTACCCACACTAATAATTCTGAATTCCTTAAATCTTTCTAGGTTGTCATTTTTCAGAATCAAGGAAAGTCTGACCCAATTTATGTTATTTTAGACATCATGACCATTAAGAGAGTGATTTTTTTTAGAGATCCATTAATAGAGTGATTAATTTAGTCAATAAAATATTTTTTCACTATCTCCCACATTCACTAGTAGAATGTTGTAGAGAAACCATCTTTCTTAGGCACACTATCTGTGTATAGGCCCCCTTTTTTGAATCTATTGTAAGGAGGTTTCAGGTTTGCATATTGATGACAAAAGGTTTAATGATTCTCAAGTATGGCTTCACTATAGAGGAGGTCCCAAAAGTGACTCATACAAGTATTTTAATAGTTTTCCTCCACTAGCAAACACACACGTGCACATGCATGTGTATACTAAATCTAGATAATTTGTATTAATAAAACAAATTTTGTTAAAGTTTTTAAAAGTAAACATTTTCGTTCTTTGTGTTTTGGTTGGTGAGTTGAGGCTAAAGAAATAAGAATGTAAAAGAACAATATCCACACAATATGAAAATAAAATTCGACATTTTAAAGTCTCATATAGAGTTGTTCCGACCAATGCTATTTTGATAAACTATAATTGATAAAAACACATCATATAATATCCCTATAGATGAAGGGAGAGTAGTGGGCGGTTGAGGAAATATGAGAGGGAACGTAGTAATTGCATAAACACGTAAATATGGAAGGAGAGTAGTGGGGTTTGAGGAAATTATGAGAGGGATTGTAGTGATTGCATAAGAAGTAGTAATGGCTATCCATTTCATCAACTCTTGGAATCATGTTGAAATGTGATGGGAAATTAATATAAAAAGTATTAAAAGAAGTTAACTTGTTGCTCTTCCCCAGAAGTACAATAATTAAGAATACAAAAACACACATACAATAAATTTGAGAATGTGAAATGAGAATAGTGTAGGTTGAGAAATTAGGGAGAGAGAAGGTAGTGATTGCATCAAAGATAGTAATGGCCATATGTTTTTATTACCTCTCAAAATCATATTGAATGCCAATTAATTTTGAGAAAGCAGACATAAAATAGAGAAAAACGTTATGTTAAAAAGAGAGAAGAAAGAGAGTCAAAGAGATTTAATAGTTTTAAATTGATATCTTTTGAGGACTTCTTGAGAAAATAGTTAAAGATCGGTTTGTAATTTTATAGATAAACCTACTTTGAAAAGTATAGATTTAGATAGAAGTATAGATGGTTTTACTACAATTATAGAAATGTTGCAAATAAGAATGAATAAACATCCAATGAGATAATTGATTCACTGAGCTAACATTAGTTATGGTATGTGAGATAAAGAGTGTGTGTTATAGGTGGTTGTTTGGTGAGTTTGATGATAAACATGACTAGTGGAGGAAAGAGTGAAATCAAAGATGAATAAAATTTAGTAAAGACGAAAATGAAAATAAAAGATTGTGAGTCCAAGGATAGATAAAGGATCATAAATAATGGAAATGGGTTTGAGAATAAGATTTAAGACAGAGAGGAAAATATAGACAAATACGGGAAATGGAGATGTCATGCGAGGAAAATGGGTAGGACTCTTAGAGATGTTGTAAAGTAGCGAAAAAATGGAAAAATAAATGGTTAATATTGTAAAATTAGTGAGAAAAGTAAGAGGCATTGTGTGGGTTGTATTTACTTTTTTTTGACTAAAACAGGTGACGCGGTGATTTTGTTTCGGGATAACATGATCATTGTTAAGTTAATCTTGAAAATAAAATTATTAACGGTGATGTGTATGTTAGTTGGAAACTATTGCTACCATTAATGAAGGGAGATAGAGAAGATTGAAATGACACTTATATAGGAGTTCATACGGGAAGGAAAATTAAATTTATGGTAGAATATATTTCATAACATATAAAAGTTGGGTGGACAGAAGAAAGATAGTGATGACTCTTGTGATGAGAGTCATGGGATCCATTTGGCAACCATTGTTTAATGGAAGTAAGTAAGGATAAAATTAACTAAAGAGAGAGACAAAAGCCAAAAAATATAAATGGGGAGGGAGTTGGAAGGTAAACTAATAAATCCTAATCAAAATTAATATTTATTTTATATTGTTTTTTAGAAAATAAGAGTGTGAGGAGTTAATGTAGATAGAAATTGCTAGTGTATACGTCATGATGTTGCAGTCTTTTTCCTTTTAACGCACATATTATAGAGAGTAATAAAAAAATCCCCAAAAAAGTAAGTTTTCAACAATTTATCCATGTCCATGAGGCTGCATTTCTACAATTGTTCAAAGAAAATATAACATTATATATTTGAAAAGGAGAAACTACATGTTTTACAAAGTAATACTTGCGTAGTTGTCATCACTAATGAATTTCAAAATAAAATAACATAATCAATATCAAAGTGGAAATTTTGTGTTTTATGAAAACTATCGTCTCCATTATCCATAGTGGGGTGTGAACAACCATAAAATCACAAATTCAAAACCACATACGTATTAGAATGCATAGTGAGTTGAGCCCTTTTTTCGTTATGTAGGATATTGAACAATAATGAACCTATTCATTCATCTAAGGTTATGATAGAAAATACAAGGAGATTATGTTTTTTTTTGGAAGTTGTTTGTTTTGACTCGCTAGAGCCTTTTTAGAAGAGAGTTAGAAGTTCAATCACAGTCTATTTATTTAGAGAAACTATGGTCAGTTACACCGATACCCACATTTCATTTCATTGGTAGTTATAGCTACTTGAAGCACTACATGCTCTCATCCACATCCCAAATTGAAGAGTCATTTATATTCAGTAGTTGCCTTTTCTTTAGTGAAATCCTTCTTCAAGGAGAGCAATTATCATATTGGCTAGATTGTAGAGGAAGTAACCTATTGGGAAAGAAAACCTTTTGTTATTAGTAAATGATATATAAGAGTAGAGTTTTTAAAAAAAGAAAAATTATAAAGAACTGAGGATGAAAGTTTCACACAGATACATTGTGAGATGTATTTGGGCGGTTGATTTTTAATAGATATTTTTTAAGTAGAAAGAAATGAGCTATGTATGTTGTATTTGAAAATGTAACTTGCGGTGAGAAAATACAAATAAATATGGTGAGAGAAAGTCAACAAATATGCCAAAAATTGGTGGGAAAGAAATTTAAACAGTGAGAGAGAAGGTGGGGGTGGTTTGTAAAGGTTTGAATCAAAAATCCATTATTGAGAGAATGACAGGAGTGGTTGATTAGGTTTTCATTTGAAAAGTAGAATTAGTTATAGAGACAGAAGTTGTGGAGATATGGTTGGTGTGGTGTGGCATCATTTTGTATTAGGGAGTAAGAGAGTACGTGTGAGGTTTGTTGAAAAAGAAAAACAAAATGGAGAAAAGGGGGAAATGAAGAAAAATTGTGTAAAAAAAGAGCGAGATAGTCCATGTGATTGTCCAGAGTTTGACTTCCTACATTCTTGTTGGTTCATCTTAATAAAAAATTAAATAAGAGAGTAAATATCAAACTAATTCATATGTTTATATTGGTATAGATGATGATAAACTCATTACAATCACCGGGCCTGGTGGCGCAGGCCTATCACCTAAGCATGGGCATAAAAGTAAGTGGGATGTTGTATACTAAGTTCTACTTGGTGGGTTGATTGGGCTTTGTGGCCGACCCGAAAAAAAAGATAAACTCATTACAATCAGAAGACTTACTTTTTCTTCTAATAGTATAAAGTATAGATACCGTGCTCCAAGACTAATCCCATCCCTTCAGCCACCATTGTAGTGGTCATTAGTACCACATGGTTGTACTTCTTCACCACTGGTTGGCTCATCCCTCCCAGCACATCTTGTTCCTTGGGGTCGTCCGATCATTAACATTCACTTCCTCCAATGTTATTGGCACCCAACATCCAAAAGCTGTTGATAGTTGTCTCAACTACAATCATTACTTACTCAGTCCCTAGTCCTAGCCTACCGAATTCCACATGTAGCTGGTAGAGTCCATCACCATTGTTTTCTACTGGTCTACAAATCAGATCAACCAGTTACAATCAAATCATCAAATACCGTTGATATTCCATTACTTTAAATATATATAGTGATTTAGAAGTATAAACAACATTAGATGATGAACAACTAAAACAAGCCAGGGAAAAAAAGAACACAACAAACCACCAAATTAAATTATAATGTTTTTGCAAAGAAGATGGCACAATTGTTGTGTTTGTACTTTATGGTGTCGCTTCATCCAATTCTACTCGACAGTAACAATCTTCACCTGTAACAAGAAAAGAGATGCATTACCAACGTTTATCTCCCTTCATCTCATGTAATATCAAGTTTCTGGAAAAATAATATAATCACTCAGACCCTAAGAGTTTTTGGTAGAGAAATATAATGATGTCTTGAAAAAAGTGTTGGCTAAATTGGACATTATTATAATCTCTTTGTTTTGATGATGACAAACATTTTATTCTTGTGGTTTTAACGTGCTATTTGAGTATTTCAGGAACAAGCATATAAGGTGGTGGATAACAAAGACTTGGAAGAACAATTTGATAAAATCGCTTTATTTTCATGATTGTAATCAAATGTAAATGCTTGTACAAGTATATAATGTACAAGTAATTAGATATCATAAAAATCAAGCGTTTAGATCTTCCCTATCCACTCACAACACTTAGATAGGTCATTCCCCAAGATAGTATCACAATTGCACATTGATACACACACTTAGTAAATGAATACATTGAGTCAGTAATATTCTCGGTCGACAAATCGTCGATTGAGAAAATATCGGTCGACAAAAACTTCGACCGAGAAACTCTCGGTCGACAAAATCTTCGATCGAGAATAGACCCTACTAGCCGTTAGACCCAGCAGACAAAGTGGTTGGGAGTTGGAAATGAACGTTGTAAACACTTGCTCCAGGAGGTCCCTCGGTCGAAAAATCTTCGACCGAGAAGGACTCTCGGTCGACAAATCTTCGACCGAGAAAAGTTCTGTCTGTACTTTTCAGGGTCAATTAACTAGCTGTTGCAAATGCAATTAGTGGACACATAACGGCTAGTTGAGCACTAAGAACCCCCTAGAAAGTGTCTAGAACGTCCTTAAGCACTTGTAGGTCATTTCTATAAATAGGACATGCCTTAGGACACCTAAACGCACCAATCTACACTTGTGATACACTTGAGCTTACACTCGCAATTGTTAATCTGTTTTGAGAAATTGAGAAACACTTGCATTGGCTATTCTTCTCCTTGCTCTAATTTCGTGTCCTATAGGCTAGCATCTCCTATCCACAGCAATTACACTTCTATTTACATTGGTTATGAGATCAAAACGCTTGATATAGGAAATCAAGCCTTGAGCTGCAAAGTGGTATTGTAATTTCTATTTTTCCTTCTTGTTCCTTTTATCCTTTGTATTCTCCTTGCTACTCCTAGGGTTGGAGGCTGTGGATTGGAGAAGGTTCTTCTCGGTGGAGAAGGTGGACTTCGGACTACTTCAAGAAGGCTGTTGCAACGGGAAGCTACTTCAAGAGGAAGGCTACTTCAAGGGGGAGCTTGAAGTTACTTCAAGAAGGCTGCTTCAAAGTTGGTGCAACTACTTCTAGGTGAAGGCTATTCGAAGGGTTTGGTGAAAGAATTGTAATTTTATGTAAAGTCCTTGCGAGGTAATAAAATTTGATTCTTTCAAAATCCTGGTTGGGTAAGCAACCGGGTAGTGGATTGACTGCCTTAGTATTTGCTATGGTTGGAACCACTCTAAATCCTTGTCCCCTTGTCCAATATTTTTGTGGTTGGTTGTTTGAGTTAAATAATTGTTAAAATAATTTAAAAACTCTATTCACCCCCCCTCTAGTGTTTTTTCAATTGGTATCAGAGCAGGCTTCAAGGTGCTCTAATCGAGTCTTAAAGAATGAAGGGTGGTGGTGTCTACAACAGCAAGCAAAGGAAAAGTATGGACCAATCTTCAACAAGTTGCAATTGGTGCTTAGGAACAAGCCACACAACACCTAGCTGCCCATGGAGGTCAATGAAGGAAGAAGTGCATAAAGAATGTCTAATTGCTACAATAAGTGAAGAAGAAGAAGAAGAAGAAGAGGTAAGTCTTTTTGATCTACCTAAAGAAGAGTTAATTGCTAGTCTTGAAGAGACACATAATAAGTATATTGAATGCAAGAAGAAATTAAAGAAATCTAATAAGGAAAATGATGAATTACATGCTAAACTTCTTGCTCTTACATCTAAAAATGAGGATCTTAAAAAGGTTATTGAAGATCATGATATTAAACTGAAATCTGTTGAAGCAAATTGCAATCTTCTTTCCCTAGAAAAGTTAAACTTGCAAACTCAAGTAAATGATCTTCAAAAACAACCTATTTTGTGTACACATCTAGATTATGATATTATTGTGAAAGAAAGAGATTCCTCATTATCTAATCTAGATCAAGCAAAGCTAGACATCAATAAGAGAATGGATGAGATTGTCAAGTTGCAACAAAAGATTAGTAGTTTGAATAACAATGATACCCTTGATAAAATTTTAAATAATTCTTATCATCAAATTGGAAGGAGAGGACTAGGTTATAACCCTAAAGGAAAATCTTATCAAAAACCTAGTTGGAGAAAGACACAAGCACTAGAAAATCAATCTATGTATGTACCTAAAGGAAAACATACATATGTACCCAAGAACAACCTAGAACAAAATCATAGAAAGAAATATGAGGTTGATTCCATATGTTGTCATTATTGTTTGCGTCTTGGACATTACTCTTTCTCATGTCCCTACAAGAAAAAGGATGTTGAGTTAGTATGGGTTACAAAACCCCCAAACTAAATGGATAAAATTAAGTTGATATATGACCAAAGACTCTAAGTTGTATATCTCTATGTCTATCTCAACTTAACATAATAGGACACCAAGTTAATCCAAGAAATTAAAATTTCCAAATATACATCTTAAACTACTTGTTTTAGTTTGGATTCTCAAAATGTATATGATTAGTTGAGATTTAACCTAAATGTTGCTTTGATATTTAAATATCTCAACTAAATCGAGCTTTAACTTTCATATTTTTGCTTTTACTTGTAAACAATTTCTGAAAACAGGTCTGAAACAATACAGAACCTTTCTCGGTCGAGAAACTGTCGATCGAGAGAACTGCCGGTCGAGAAATGGTCGACCGAGCAGGTTTCTGTTGTCAAGTCTGCAATAAATCTATTGAATATGTCTTCAAGTAATCTATTTGCTATCAATTATGACTGATTTTACATGCAAAAAAAGAATATATGCTGAAGACCATTCTTGAAACAAAATATTTTTTTGATAAATATTATGAATATGAAAATCCTTAAACATATTGCAAAAGTGACATATGAAGACTTATCTTGAACAAACCCTATTCATTGATTTAAAAAGTTTGTTAGGTATGATTAGTTATATAGCTTATCTTAAAATTAAAAACTTATGAACCTAAATGTAGATTATTTTGGTTTATCCTCTAAATAGTTTAAAACTGAAAATCATGATCAGTTTAATCAAAAGAAATTACTATTTTATCATTATCCACATGGTTTTCCTAAAGTAATTCTTATAAGAAACATGTGTTTTGATACAAATGATTATAATCATATGCTTCTACCGTTCTATCAAAATAACTGTACCATGATCATTGTGTTTCAGTTTTACTTGGTTTGTCTAAAATAATACAAACCATAAATAGATGATCATTGTGATTCAACACATTATAAATGAATAATGATGCTATGAAAAGCCAAACGGTGTCTCTTAGAACAAAAATATTAATGTTTTTATCTATTTGTTTGTTCTAAGAAATCAAAAGAAAAAATCTTGACTTTAAGATATTAATCTTGATTTCAAAATATATGTTTCTAAAGAATCTTATGATTAAATCTGAAAATAAGGATACAAGAAGAAATGGGATTTGATATTTATGTACCCATAACAAAGCTTATGAAACATCATTCACAATGAATATAAAACATACATTCCAGAAAAATCAAGGTCAAAGACTTCACTATGATGCCCATATTAAGTCTTCATAATAGGTATCTCTTAATGTGCTTCAAATGGATATTTATTTAATCAAGCTACCTACAGAAATTATACTTCACATATGAATGTTCAAATGTGAAATCTGCAGAATTTGCCTCTCGGTTGAAATTAAATTTGACCAAGGGGCGCTATGGTCGTAGTCAAGGGCGACCTAAAAATAAGCTTTGACAAAATGCTTATTTGTACATCATTTTACTGCACTTAATCTTAGTATCTTGACTCAAAATGTGTTTAACATATTGAAAACATAATTTTAGTGCATAACTCTCATAAAAGGTCAAATTATTATGATCTAATATTGATTGTGACCTTAGAATCCTTAAATTATCTTGACTATAAGATTAAGGGGGAGCTCACACAAACTATCTTGATTATAAGATTAAGAAGCTTGCAAAACTCTGTAAACATCATTTGAAGCTTGTTATGACCTTAGTATTTTTAATCTTGGTTATGAAAATAAAGGAATCTACAAATCTCATGAATGTGATATAATGGAATTCTCTAAACAAATCAGGGCTTAACATCCCTTGCATTTGATTAGAGGTACTTTCTACTATAAGCTTAAAAGAATCTCACATCATTTCAGGGCTTAACATTCCTTGTAAATTGGGTGAGAAATCAATACACACATGCCATGAACTTAAAAGGAACTCATATCATTTCAAGGCTTAACATCCTTTGCAAATGATTGAGAAATAAATTGTGGCTAAATTTAACATTAATTGGATTGCATTAATCCCTTGATTTTAAATTAAATATCTCTTTAAGGGGGAGCATATCATAAAATTAAGGGGGAGAAATAAAAATTCATACTAAATGATTATCTTGGATATCTTTTTGAAATGACAAAGGGGGAGAAATAATATAAAATCAAAAACATAAAATAAAATGAGTTTCATAATATCTCGGCCAGCACCCACTTGCAAAAACAAGAATGGCTACAAAAGGTAAACTTCAGGTATGAAACTCATATGATTTATATTCCCTTATTTTATATTTAGGAAATGTTTGTCATCTTCAAAAAGGGAGAGATTGTTGGCTAAATTGGACATTATTATAATCTCTTTGTTTTGATGATGACAAACATTTTATTCTTGTGGTTTTAACATGCTATTTGAGTATTTCAGGAACAAGCATATAAGGTGGTAGATAACAAAGACTTGGAAGAACAATTTGATAAAATCGCTTTATTTTCATGATTGTAATCAAATGTAAATGCTTGTACAAGTATAGAATGTACAAGTAATTAGATATCATGTAAATCAAGCGTTTAGATCTTCCCTATCCACTCACAACACTTAGATAGGTCATTCCCCAAGATAGTATCACAATTGCACATTGATACACACACTTAGTAAATGAATACATTGAGTCAGTAATATTCTCGGTCGACAAATCGTTGATCGAGAAAATATCGGTCGACAAAAACTTCGACCGAGAAACTCTCGGTCGACAAAATCTTCGATCGAGAATAGACCCTACTAGCCGTTAGACCCAGCAGACAAAGTGGTTGGGAGTTGGAAATGAACGTTGTAAACACTTGCTCCAGGAGGTCCCTCGGTCGACAAATCTTCGACCGAGAAGGACTCTCGGTCGACAAATCTTCGACCGAGAAAAGTTCTGTCTACACTTTTCAGGGTCAATTAACTAGCCGTTGCAAATGCAATTAGTGGACACATAACGGCTAGTTGAGCACTAAGAACCCCCTAGAAAGTGTCTAGAACGTCCTTAAGCACTTGTAGGTCATTTATATATATAGTATATGCCTTAGGACACCTAAACTCACCAATCTACACTTGTGATACACTTGAGCTTACACTCGTAATTGTTAATCTATTTTGAGAAATTGAGCAACACTTGCATTGGCTATTCTTCTCCTTGCTCTAATTTCGTGTCCTATAGGCAAGCATCTCCTATCCACAACAATTACACTTCTATTTACATTGGTTAGGAGATCAAAACGCTTGATATAGGAAATCAAGCCTTGAGCTGCAAAGTGGTATTGTAATTTCTATTTTTCCTTCTTGTTCCTTTTATCCTTTGTATTCTCCTTGCTACTCCTAGGGTTGGAGGCTGTGGATTGGAGAAGGTTCTTCTCGGTGGAGAAGGTGGACTTCGGACTACTTCAAGAAGGCTGTTGCAACGGGAAGCTACTTCAAGAGGAAGGCTACTTCAAGGGGGAGCTTGAAGTTACTTCAAGAAGGCTGCTTCAAAGTTGGTGCAACTACTTCTAGGTGAAGGCTGTTCGAAGGGTTTGGTGAAAGAATTGTAATTTTATGTAAAGTCCTTGCGAGGTAATAAAATTTGATTCTTTCAAAATCCCGATTGGGTAAGCAACCGGGTAGTGGATTGACTGTCTTAGTATTTGCTAAGGTTGGAACCACTCTAAATCCTTGTCCCCTTGTCCAATATTTTTTTGGTTGGTTGTTTGAGTTAAATAATTGTTAAAATAATTTAAAAACTCTATTCACCCCCCCTCTAGTGTTTTTTCAAAAAGCACCAACGCCAAAGACAATCCTATTTTCTTGGCCTCAAGGCATGCTGATTTCAAAAGATTACAGTGACAAAAAGATTCATTTCCATGATCAAGAAAAAGAAACATCACCCCGTCCTTCTGTTCTGGAACCAAACTTGGATGGTTGGTCCTGCATGGCCCTGAGGTTGAGCTACTTTTCTAAAGTAACCCTCATGATCATACTTGTATCTCTATTAGGATGTTGCCTGAGATTCTTCTTGGACCTTTTCTCTTTGTCCTGGTCATGGCTTGCGATGCTCTGTGAATGCCTCCACCGAAGTAGGCCCAATGGAAGCAAGGTATTGTGGTTTTCTTCAGTTAGATTGGAGAGGTCAGAGGTATAAGGAAGAGAGAAGATAGAGGAACCAAAGGAATTGGAGGTTGTTGGGCAAGTGGATTGGAAAACGTGGCTTTCTTGGGAGGTAGTTTCAGAAGGATAGAGAAAATGTGGGAAAAAGAAAAAAAATGTGAGAAAAAAAATTTCAGAAGAGGAAGAGTCAAGGAGGATGCTGGATTTTGAATCCTTGCATCCTGATTGGTTGTAATTTTTTCTCTTAAATAAAAATGGTAGTGGTGTAATTTAGAATACAAACTCCCTCTTTTTATAGTAGTATAGATATCCTCATCTCCCTTAACCATCCATGCTCCATTATCCTTTTTTTATTTGGTCTATTTTAGCCCTCATGTTTGTGGCATTCACATGAGTCTAAAAAATCTTGTGTTTTAACCCTTCTTTTATCCATTTAACCCCTTATCATTCTCTCCAAAGGCACTCATCCTATATATGTATTTCTTCTAGGTTAGAGTCTACTTTGTGAAGTTCCACCATCTCATTTTGATTTATCTACCCTACTCTATGTTCACCTATCCTTAAATGCTAAAAAAATTTCTCCAATGACATCTTTATTACAAACCTTAAGCGCCTTCCTAAGTGATTTCTATTTTTTGAAAATTCTATTGTATGAGACTCCTGAGGAGTCTAAACCCAATTTTCTTTGATGATGTGAAGTATATTTTGCTCCTAGGCCACATTTTATTTGGATTTGAAGCCATATGTTTTACCCCCATATCGAACGATGGCACCATGGTAGAGGAGGGGTAGTGATTATATGTTTGAGTCCTAGTGAGATGTTCTTCTATAATCTTCCATTTAGGAGGCTAATCCTTTGTGGTGAAACCTCTATCCAACTGACTGCGTTGAGTCAGTCTACCATCCTAGCTATCTATCCATGTGAATTTGCCACTTGCAAAGGGTATCCCATTAATATTGGTGGATGAAATCCTTTTGTTGAAGTCTATAACCGCCCTCTCATTTGGTTCATATTCCCTAATTCTTTCATCACTAGTTCTATAGGAGTTGAATTTTCCTATTAAGATCCAATAGATGTTCCCCATGGGAGGACCTAAGATCCTAAGCTCATTTGATAAGCCCCACCTCTCACTCGCATTATAGGACACATATCCTACCAAGATTCTAACTATAACTCCCCCTAGGTTGGATTAAACAGTGATGTTTTGCTGTGATGCACTCACTATTCTGGTGAAAGAAGGTTGGGAAAAAATCCACATTTTCCATTCAAGATCCCCAATATATGCAACTCATCAAACCCTAGAAGGTGTTTGAACTCATCTATCCTTTGATGATCTATTAAGGGCTATAGAATACCAAATAAGAAATGTGCTCCCTTGGACATCGTCTTCAACCTCTCTCTCATCCCTTCATTAGCAACCTCCCTTGCATTGCAAACAATTATCTTTTTCATCAAAAATCTTAACCTCTACCTCTTAACCTACTAAAGTCATAGACGACATGCAACATATCACTAACAATTGTGAAGAATAAGAGAAACATTTTGCTCATCGAACCAAACTACATTATTTACATGTTCCATAATAACAAGAGAAATATCATATATGATTTACAAACAAAGAGATTTTTGGGACCAACTGGAAGCACTCCCCCGGACAAGTAAACTTGAGTAAGCAATGGAGTCACTTTAACAACCAAGCGTGCCACTGGAGTTGCTTAAATAAAACTATATTATTGTTATCAGATGCATGTCTAAGGTCATCTTTTTAGGGTGTAGTTCAATGGAAAATAGTGAAGTTATTTTTTGTATTATAAATTCAGATAATTACATCTAATTACACTAAAAACTAGCCCAAGTGGAAAAAGTGAAGTAGAGAAAAATATTTCCATCTAGTAGATTCAAATTCAATAAGTGGGAAATCTTATTTGGAGAGAAGTAATTAATAGAACACCCATTGGAGGAATGTCAATTCTTGGTAGAAGTGTTTTAGAATAAGTGTCTTTATATGAGAATCAAAATATTAAGGGGGCGATGAGGGGTGACCTGTATGAACAAACAAATATTGAAGACGTACTTTTTAAGAAAATTGTATCTATTGTTCTAGATTATTATCATGAAGATTAGAATACGTAAAAAGCAACTATAAATTTCCAGCACTAATTTCTATATCTCCCTTTAATTTTCTAATAAAACAAAAATCATATATTTCTACAATTCCCTTTGCTATGAATCCTAAATATCAAACAAAATCTAAATGAGGTACATACACATTTTTGCTTCTTTATGAGTCAAACCAAAAGGAGTCATACAATCAATCTTGGGAGAAAATCATAGGTCAAACTACAAAAGTCCATACAACTGCTCCTTTTTTTTGAAGGTTCACATGACTGCTCCTTAATTAACAACACTTGCCTTCTTTCTTATATACCTTTTGTATATGTTTCTATTCACATAATTTCAAATTACTTTCTTATTATTTCATTTTTAAAATCCAAAGGGGTTGAGACTCCATAACCTTGTAGTTCCTCAATGCAATATCACATCTCTAATTTTGGTTTGTCACATTTGGGGTATTTTCCTCTTAATTAGTATCATTGATCCCTACATCAAGATAATAGGATTTGTGTTAGATTTGGAAATATATGTGTTTTCATCTATTGTATCATGCATCAATAGAAATATATAGATATGAGTGATTCTTGATCCCCTACACCTGAATATATCTATTAACCTTCTGATATGGATGCTACATCTAGCTCAAGACAAATACTTTAACTCCCGTGTGTGATAAATTAAACGATCAGACCAAGCGGTTTCCTTTAAATTGTTTTTTATATTTATATTCATGCATTTAATACCATTGAGCATAAACACGAGAAAAAAACTAATTTTAACATATATTCCATCAGCTATAGCTTATAATATCTCTATCTCCCATATTTAGCCAAAATCAAGAACTATTTATATTCATCTTTTCTTGGCAAGATAGAGTGAATATATTGCAACCACTAATAGATACTAGAAAACTAAGTAAAGATATTAGAAAACATACAAACTGTCACAAGAAATAGAATATATAGAAATTTACAAAAAACATTCTAAATACTCATGAGTCAATAGAGGGACTAATCTATATAGGCAACATTTAATCCATGGAGAATCATTTTGTTGGAAAACCAACTTAATGCAATGTTGGCCTTGTAGGGCCAGACACCGGTCTAGACCAAGTGAGTAAATCCCATTAGGGTTCTCATTTTTTCTACTACCATGGGATATATATCTCATTTATACCCAGTCATTAAATTACAATCCAGAGACAAGGACGCATACGCCAATTTCTGGAGCACCAAGGAAAGTAGCCACTATTTTATACCAAAGATCTGGGTAAAAAGAGCAAATAAGTATGAAGAGAGAAAATGAAAAGGAATAAGAAAGAAGCATTACATGCTGCTAAGGCTTATGGGATTTCTTCTTCATGATTTTGTTGTTGTACACTTTATCGAAGAGGGTCTGTTTTTGGGAAGTTATAGGGTGATAGAGAAGTAGGGATCTCTCTGTACATTAGTACTTTTTTATATCTCCTTCTAGATGTACTATCTTGGGTTCAGATTCGAAATCTGAGTAGAACAATTGTAACTTTCTTCCTTGTTGACTTTTCCTAACAGTTGATCTTGTGATTTTTCCCTTACATTGTGAGGGTTTTCTATGTTGAAAATGTAGTCGTCTCCCTCTATATGTGTAAGGCCCTTGACCTATATTAAATTCTTGAGTATGATTTCTTTACTTAATAGGATTATTAAACCTTAATGTAATCTCTTAAGATGCTTTTATAAAATGTTACAATCGTATGTTTTTAGTTTCATCCTGTTTGGATGATGTTTGAGCTATGTATCCCTATCTTGGACCAAGTTGCAATTTACCCATGAGTGAGGGTTATCATGAAATTTGTGACATGTAGAGTGTGTTTATTGTGCCATAGTCTCATGCGAGAGAAGATGATTCTATGGGATGCCTTGCTTGGACCATGGTTGATGACGTGGCATGACATGGTGAGGTTAGGGTTTGCTTGAGTTGCCTCATCGTAGTGTATTAACCTTGGTAGGGTTTTGTGTGTTGCGACTGAAAAATCACACTTGGATGAGTGTTGTAAGCGCAACACATGCCCTAAGTGTGGCTTTCTTCAACCTTGGTGAACCAGAGGTGGTTTGGTCTACACAGTTTGTCCTTTAGTGGTGTGTTTTGACCATGTGGTGATATGGTGACCTAGTGTGGCGGTCGCTACACGAGCTTGATGTGCTTCGATTGAGACAAGGGTGTTGGTGACTTAAGTGGTCAATACACTACCTTTGTTGTATCACCCTTCATTGCATACAAGTGTTTAGTGACTTCTTGGTTGTTTTCTTGGTGGACAAGTGTCCTTTTGGTGCTATCTTGTGTTGACACCTCATACCTTCAACCTCCCTCCTACCCACATGTATATATGCCCTCTCTTTTACATGCAAGCAATTCTTTTAGCTCTCTTTCCTTCTCCTTTCTTGCTTGTCCGACCTTGGAGCTTGGAGGAAAAAGAGGGTGTTGATCTAGGTGCTTTGGTGGCCAGTCACCTTGCATGTTGTGTTCTTGGGATTGATCATGCTCCTTGTGGTGATCTTTGGTAATCTTCTTCCTTGGTAAATGGTTTTGAACACTAGATCTATTTTCTTTTGCATGATAACTTCCTCTTACATCTCATCCATGAGACTATGGTGTAACCATGGTTGCTTTCTTAGAGATCTTATCGTCACAAGGGTCAGAGACTATGGTTTTTCCATGGTGGTACCCAAGTGAAAAGAAACTCTCTTTGTTCTTCTTCTTATTTGGCCTAGGGTTTGACCCTATTTCTTGATCTTTCCTTTGACCATGGTGTTATTATATTTTGAGGTGACCCTATCATGGAGGAGTTTCTCTATGTTGGATTTCCTTTATCTCTCTTGGATCTTGTGATCTTTTTTTAGCTTGGTTTTTTCGCAAGGTAGGTTATATAACTCTCTTTCCTTTTCTAATTTTTTCATCAAAATCATGCTTGCATGCTACTATTTTAATATCTAAAACTCAATACTAATATGCTATATGATGTTATAATGATCTAGGGTTTATTACATTATTGTATTCCCATGTAGATTGCTCTCTTTCTTTAACCCTAATCTCATGTGCCCGATTTGTAAGTGATGTGGAGGTAATGTTCATGAATGCACTACAATTCTTGGTTTCATCACCATGCTATGTTTTGGCCCTTATTTTTTGTTGAGGTTTTGAATCAGTTTTCTTGAGATTGAAGATTGGTCTTTTCTTTCCTATTTTGGTTTCTTAGAGGATCATGTTGGAGACCATTTTTAGGGTTTTGATGACCATCTTGAATGGAGTTTTCCCTCCTAGTTGTTTCTTAGTGTTTTGCCACTTACCATCTATTTTGGATATGGTTTATCTCTATTTTATAGATGGTTAAGTGTGGCTGAGGTAGTTGACCCTAGTGGTCGCTACACTCACCCCAATGTACTTGGCCAATACAAGTTGGGTTGGTTCTGTTTCGATCGACATGCCCTTGTTATGGATTGGTTTTATTTTGTTCAAACAACTTTGAGATGGTTTTATTTCAGTCGACACTCTTGAATTCTTATGTTGGTATCCGCACATGTTTACCTTGGTGTGTGCTTCGGTAATGACATGTGTTCTTATTTGATGGTACCTATTGATAACCCCCTCTTCAGTCGCTACACTTGCATGAGTGGACTTATGGTCAAAATACATTCATGGGTACATGGTCGCTACATATGTGTAACATTGTAAGGTTACTACACGTGTACATGTAAATTATGATTGATACATACTGTTGTTTTGACGGTTGTTTGATAAATCCTAATCATGTTTCTTATCCCTAATTTGTTTCAAGAAAGTGGGATATGTTTTATTTAGGGTTTGGTGATAAGTAATTAAATGAAAACCCTAATCGGCTATGTCTGTGAAACCCTAACCCTAATTCTAGGGTATTCTATATTTGTTGAGCTTGCATGGATGAATAACATGTGATTATATTTTCTTTATCCTACCTGTGTAATCCAAACCTTGTAGGTTGAATTAATGGCATAACTTGTGTGCTCTATGGTGGTGATCATATGACATAGAGTGATGGCTATTAGCCTTGATGAGGCATGCTGTGATCATAATGATGTGATGGGTGTTATGATCTGGAAGAGGCTTAATTCCTAATGTGAGGTGTTATCCTCCGATCATGTAATAAGGGATTAATATCTCATAGCAGTGAAATTGTGGTGATAGTCGTGTATGGCTATGTGATGTGGTGATGGCTTCGAATGGCAGTGACATTAAGTGATAGTGTGACAAGTTTGCACCTTATACGTTTTATATCTTTTGGAGTTGTATTATCCCCTAATATTTGTAGAGATTTTTAGGGTTTATACATTGTAACTTGTTTAATGCTAAAAGACACTCAATTGACTTAACTAATCAAGTGGAACCCTAATCATGTAGCTGCCCCGTGCAAGAGATCCATCTTCAATATTAGTTCTTTGCTGGATGGTGAAATGGGTATTCCCAAGGGACACCAATATCACATATTGTTGAGTATGCAAGGTGCAAGTGAATATGTGTCCTTTTCACCTTGATCCCTAGTGTTTTGAGAATGACTACAGTCATGTATTGGTGATGACCATGTAATATGATGTGATAGAGGACAACTATTGTTGTACATCAGTTATTAGGTTATATATCTTGGTTTCTAGTGGTATGACCTATACCAAGGCGGGCAAGGTGTTTTACATAACCGTAGCGTTGAGTATGAGTTGTTGCCTCTATAGGACTATATATTTGACTATAAGTTGTGATCTTTGCAATTTGACTATATGTCATTGCGGTGCAGATTTGAGCTGGTCAAGTAGTGTAGGAGAAGATCATCGATTCCAGCTATTCCATTGATCTTGTATGGCACCTATTTTGAATTCACAATGGTAGGTTGGATTTGAATGTTACGACTCAAATCCTCAGGGTATAATAAAAGACATAATACACACATGTAGTATAATTCCTTAGGGTTAAACATGATTCACATTAGATGACCCCTTTTTGCCTTATATTTGTACTGATTTCTTGAATTATAATGCGGTAAGAGAAATCAATTGTTATACATGTTCTTCATTTTCCTTCTTAAAGTTTAAATTATTATAGTTCTCCATGGTACTACCTAAATTTCTTAATATGTATTATCAGTTTAATACATATCATTTAGCTATGCTCAACCTAATAGTTATGTTATCTTCCTGCTTTAATTTACATGTGCTTATAATAGACGTTGGTGGAGAGTTATATCTCTTGCTGGGATGTTTGGTCTCACCCAGTGGATTTTCACATGTTTTAGGTGGTCATTCACGATGAGGTAGAGATAGTGCGGTTGAGGCTGAGCAGTAAGAGAAGCAGTAGCTGTTGAAAGGTTGGATATGATGCTAGTTTTTTGTAGTAGAGTACTATGTGTCGTACCTATACCCTAAGGTGCTTGGGGAGGTTTTTGCGGTTTGGAAATCGATACAAGGTTTTTCTTGGATATATGCCTTTGTTGTACAAATATGGCATGTATGTATATGAACAAGTTATAAAATGTAATAGGTTGTGGCGAGTGAGCCAGTGAACAATATCATGTAATAATCACCTGTGTTTTTTGGTAACATGGTTGAGGTG
Source organism: Alisma plantago-aquatica (assembly GCA_963693085.1). Classification (NCBI taxonomy): domain Eukaryota; kingdom Viridiplantae; phylum Streptophyta; class Magnoliopsida; order Alismatales; family Alismataceae; genus Alisma; species Alisma plantago-aquatica. The sequence goes on from OY856410.1 coordinate 530,446,387, forward strand.
TATTAATTCCTCATTTTGTTTTGAGTAATCTCATTTTGTGGCATGTCGGGGCATTACAATATGCTTGTAGTCTTATCTTGGATTTACATGCTCATTGGTAATACTTCCACAAATAATCTTTTTTTTTCACATTGAGGTTGCATAATATGCATGTACTTATTTTCCAACAACAACAAGAGATTTCACAACCATGTTTCACATATAGATCCGTATGGGGAAGGAATATGGTGCTACCATCAAGTTTCTAAGAACAAATTTGCAGATTTAGAAGACTAGGATGGAGGATATACTATATTGCTAGGCCTTGTAGAACTTATGTATGGAAATAGAATCCATAGAGTATGTTTGATGTAGATTTGAAGAAACTATAGAGGGTGAGAGTGTCAATAGTGTGAAAGGGGCTTGATATTTCATTGTTCCATCACTTCTCAAAGGAGACCAATGACAAGCATCTGTAAGAAAAACCCAAGAAATTGTATGAGTGAAAGATTATGACAAATAAAACTTTCATGATTAGAAGATTATGACAAATAAAACATCATTGATCGTATGACTGAATTCCAAATATTTGTTAATCAATTGGAGTACATGAAATGATTCTTGATGATGAAATCTAGGAATTACTTCTTGTGAGATCATTTCCTAACAATTGGGAGGTGCTCACTATAATAATCAACAATTTTGCATAGGAAGGCAAGTTGATTTGGACCTAGTGAAGAATAGTTTACTAAATTAAGAGACACGATGGTTGACCTCAGGCGACATTGGGTCAGAGGTACACTTCATAGAGAGTAGGAGAACTGATAGAGAGAAATACCATGGATGATCGCAGAGTCATTGCGAGCCCCTAGATGGCGGGAAGGCATGTGGTAGATCCAAATTGAACAATAGTGGGTTCTTCCATTGCGGCAAGATGGATCATATGAAAAAGGATTGCTAAGTTTGAAAATGGAAACATGGGTCTAAAGTCAAATAAAAAAAGGATGATGACAAGAACACTACAATGGCAATTCCATTTGACAAGAATGACGATGATGATGTCGTTTTGATAGTATAGGAGCAATGTTTGCATGTGATGAGTATGACTATAGGAAGATGGTGGATACTACATCTTATTCTCATGCTTCATCAGAAAGGAGTTCTTCACTTCATACAAAAAGGACAAATTTGGAAGGGTGATAATGGGAAATTCCAAGTTCTCTGTGTTTAATACGTGGTTCTTATATTGATAGAGAAGGTTGTTAGCTATACTTTGGTGGTGTAAAATGTGAACTTAAAAGGGAGGCTTGGTTATTGTATGATGCAAATTATTTTGTGCATTATACAATACAAAGCTTAAAGTGCTTAAAGGTAGTGATATACATGCATATGAGGATCAACACGAAGACCTATGGCACAGACAACTAGGATACATGAGTGATAAATGCATGTAGATTTTATCAAATAAGAGATTAATTTTTTGTGGAAAAGACACCAATCTGAGCTCATGTAGATTATTTAATATAAGAAAGCATCAGCCAGTTTCTTTCAAGACAAGAGAAAAGATTAAGTCAATTTTTCAAAAGTTCATCAGATGTCTACAATCCATTTGAGGTGGCTTCACTTAGTGGCAATAGTTGTTTTTTCATATTCATTGATGATATATCTAGGAAGGTATTGGTCTACTTTTTGAAGACCAAGGATCATGCCTTTAGTGTTTTTAGAAATTTCATACCATGGTGGAGTGGGAGATTGGGAAAAAGTTGGCATCTTTATGCAGATAATGGGGGAGAGTACACCTATGATATCCTTGATTTTCTCTTATTCAATTTGTGTACACCTTAAATCATTTGTTTCTCTATTTGAACTCAATAACTACCATCACCCTCAATTTGATAACTTTGAGTCTCCTTTTGTTCAATTTATGGGTTGGATTCAGTTAAGTATCACCTTGTACTTACATAGGACTTTAATTGGAGTTTTGAACTAAGTATCATGCTCAATATATATCACCTACTTGTAATCATAATTTAACTGATCCAATGAACTTTCCTTGATATGAAATGTATCTAATGTTATATATAATTCTTTTATCTTTCCAATGGCATAAGAAATACCTTCATCGGATCTTCAGAGACCCAGTTATGTCCTTACTAGTGTACCCCTATTTCTCTTGATTTTAATTTGATTCAAATCACTTTTAGCCCTTATTGGGCCTTCTTGTGCGCACAACCCAACAAAGGGAGGCACTCCCTTTTCCCTTGCCACCTCTATGTTCTATGTGCTAGTATTGGCTCTGTTCAATTGTAATCGTTGATCCTTGTCTCATGGATTCCCCATACTTGATCCAATGGGTAGGAGTTCATCCCCTACCTCCATCCATACACTATAGAAGTGATATAGTGTTTTCTCTGACAAACTACCAATCAACCCACTCCAATCCACCTTTCTTAGAATCAAAGCTTTCCCCCTATTTAATCCTTCCTTCCCTTGCTTTTACTTCTAACTTCTCTCGTTTTACATTGCCACATCTTTCCCCTACCCTCTTCTTCAATAATCCTAACAAGGGGCACCGCCATGATAGGTCTACTTTGGGCACTCTTGCTACTGTGTGTTTCATCGAGTTTTGACAGTGTCATCACCTACAGATGGCCTCTCCTCGACTGGGTGACATCTTGGCGAGGGTTTCCAACCATGAGATAGACCAGAGGCCCTCCCCTCCTGACGAGTTTGACGGACTGTCATTGGGATCTGTAAGGAGGTGAGATCACCCCTTTACTAAAATATTGTAAATAAAACACCATTGGAAAGCAGCGGAATAACAAAAATAACTGACTGTATTCAATTTCATAAAGGTTTACAAAAATACATCAAATTCTCCCATTTAGGGTTACATCAACATACAAAACATGATCTAGATAGAGGGAAGTCGAAACTACTTCAAATATTGTCTCCAAAGCAAAATCTCCACGAGCTAGGTCCAAGCCAAAAGCTATATACTCCTTGATCTAACCATGGGTTGGAAGCATACCCCAGCAAGAAGAGAAAATAGATGACATCAGCAAAGGCTGGTATGTGCATACTAAATAGGAAATTGAGCAATATATGGAATAAAGGACATCAAATATAAAAGTTCTCCAATAGAAAAGATAAGGACCACCCAAATAGGTATCAAGAGAAAAGGAATTGAAATAATATGATAAAAAAAGAATACTTGCCATTATTAAATAAAAGAGTGGTGCCACATAAGCACATATCATAGCCATCATCCTGCATGCATGTGAGATAAGCGTAAAACTAGAATATTATAAAGACAAAGGCGGCTAAGTCTCATAAACTTGAAACCTGATAGAGAAAGGAATACTTACAATATCCCAAATATATAAAACATGGGCCAAGAATCACACATCTTGCCTTGGGTATGAGGTTCCTTTCCATCCCAAAAGAGCAGGAATATCACATCTGCTCGGTAGGAAATAAAACATCTGCCATAAAAACCAATGCAATTACACTATTCTAGTGCTACTGAATCACATAGCATGTTAAATGTAAAGGCAAGTAGAAAGTATAGTCAGAATATATAAACTAGTCACTACATAAGTGACCAAAACATACATCAACCTCATAAGTGGGAAAACGACATCATATCTCATCTTTTAGAGTTCCATCATGAACAAAGCATAATATAAGAGTTCAAAAGAATATCCATGATCACATGTTCAACATCAAATAATGTATTTCACATGAACAATGATTTTCAAAAGAAAAGACATTGTGTATAGGCTAATGGCCATAGGACAAAGAGAATGAATAAGCATAGGTGAATTGATCAACATAGAGGAATAGGGTATACAACATACCTCTCTTACTTAGAGTCCTATTAACCTCTTTTCCAAACCTTTAGTTGAAATCAAGGTCCACTTGTCATATTTCCAATTTCATATTCATGTATTAGAATAACATATATACATTTAAAGAGTTGAAACCCTAATATATGCAATTTTTACACAAAACCTCGATTCAGAGCTCAAAAATATCACCACTGACTTAGTTAGGTTTTTCTGATTAAGAAAACTTATAATTTTGCATATATTGGAGTTATGAAGGTTAAAGTGTATTTTTGATGATTTTTAGGTATTTAATTCATTTTCTAAAAACTCTTTTCGACAAAACTGAAAGCCAATACTTGGAAATATTTTTATTAAAAATAAAATGTTTTTATGAGTTTAGGACGTATTTTACTTTAGTTTTTGGACAAAGGAATCAAAAGTTATGAATTATTGAAAATCGACCAATTAGAAATCGACACATCGTCAATTTTTAACATAAGATCATGAGTTTTAAGCATGTACTATGCAATATATGAGAAGAGGGTTATGAAACTCATACCTAGGGAAGATAATAAGGTCCAAAAAGCAATAATCCCGAGCTTGTATGGTGTGGTTGTTCCATGCCAACTCCTTTCTTGAACAAAGATCACCTTCTCAACTTAGAGGTGATAAACCCTAGCAAAAGAGCATAGAGATGAGGTGTTTTAGGGTTCTAGGTGGGGTTTCACCATGTATGGTCATGGTTCCGACCTAGAAGAAGGTGTAAGGAAGACTGTCAGTATGAAAATAGGGATTTAAGGGAGGAAACTTACTAGTTTTTGTCGAAATTACCAAGGAGGAGCTTTAGAAACCCTGATAGAGCAATTTGGAAGCCCTAGGAACCTTCTTCACCAAGGTAGGCTCCCTCTATTACCTTGGGACAGAAACTTCATGGCCAAATACAGAAAGAACTATTATCTAAGCTAGAGGAAAGAAAAGGAGAGAAAGAGTTTTCAAATTATGAGTTGGGAAGGGGTATACATGGCTATATATAGAAAGAGGTGAAGCATGATGAGTCTTAAGGGACTTTCCATGTGTCTTTAGCCTAGGGATTGATGTCCATGCAAGAGGATAGCTCATATAGGCTTCATGCACATCCAAAGTCGGTCCTAAGAGCCCATAAATTATTATAGGCCATCCCCACCATTTTGCAAGAAAGAAATAACCTCATTGGTTGATAGCTTTTAAGGATAAGCGTCCTTATGAAGAGGGTAATCCCTATAATGCCCTTGGAAAGAAATACCATAAAAACAAGGTGAAACTAGGTTCTACAATGGTTTAAAATCTCTTTAATGGTAAGGTATTATCTAAGGATTAAAATCCAGGTGATAATTTGCAAAGAAAATCTCCCAATTGGGTAAATTGCATAAAAGTCCAGAATGTACATATAATTGCATAACCTGCACAAACAACATCCGAATCGGACCAAACTTTATCCACAAGTTATCTTTGATGTGTATAATATGTATTGTCCATTATATACATATTTTTAAGTTATATAATTACATTATTCATTACTTATACCTTTTACTCATTTTCTCTCTCCTAAACTTATCCTAATATTTCAAGGTTGTCCAAATTAGATGAAATTTGACATGTAGGCTTATTTTGATATGTAGATTTCGAATTTGAAGTTTGTTTCCTCTTTTGAGACTTTATTTTTATAAGATATGTTATATAGCCCATTAACGGCCCGTTATCTAAATTGTTCATTCGATTAAGTTTCTTATCTTCATATTACCACTAAAATGAGTTATGTGGCATATTTTATGTTTTCAAATCACATCAAAAAGTTAGATTAAGGTTTAGAGTAATTAATTATGGTAATTAAGCTTTCATTGAGGTATTTGTGCACAAACCCTTGTATTGGTACAATTAGTGAATAAATGTTCACTAAACCAGTATAAATTCCATTAATTAAATAGAAAGGCCAATAAGGATAGAAATGAAAGGAAAAGATGGGAAAGAGGGTCAAAAGACAAAATTTTAAAATTCGGTATGTTACAACACTCCACCCCTTAAAGAGGATTTCGTCCCCGAAATCACAAGTAAGAAGAGAAGGGTGAGTGTGCAACATCTCATCACAAAAATTCAGGTTATTTCTCCAACCTTAACTTCCACCAAAGAACTCATCAACATATACTCCACAAGCATCTCAACATAGGTCAGGTTCTCAAGGATCACCTAGGTTCCATTATTTAGATATTCTTTTTAGGAGATTTAACATTATTTACATTTTTGGCTTATTAAGATTATATTTATTATGATATCACATTATCATTATTATTCTCTTAATTGTGTCACGTCATATTTACTTTGTTTCCAAAACAGTTATATTTCATTATTATGCTTGAAACCATATATATTTCTTATTTACCTCATTATGAGTTTTAACGCAATTCGAGTTTCTCAATTATCAATATACTTGATTATTATCCTTAATAATTGGATTTAGTCTCTATTATCAACATATTGAATTATAACAAATTATTTTGCATGAATTAAGACATTTTATCCAACTTGTTACCAGTAATCCAAATAATGTCACATTAATCACTAATATCTATATTTACATTGTCACATTAACTTTCTTATTCATATTAATGTCATCGATAATCATTTGTTTTCATATTTATTCAGTTCTTATGATTGATTATGCACTTTTATATGAATCAATTACTACTTATCCATATTGAAGTCATTATATGTATTTTAGTGATCAAGGTGGGACATATTAAAAATTGATTAACATTAAGTGACTAATCATGTGTGCATTAGATAACAAGGTAACATACCATGCATTTCATATTGATGACTTAATTAATATGTGATTAGATGATTATATATATCATTTATGTGTATCAAAGTATGTTAACTGATTATGACACCTAATGTTATTAATGTATTATGAAAGGCATTAAGGATGTATATGTTAAGGCTAGATGATTACAACTTAGGGTTTAGGTTAATATGATCACTATATTTTACTTAGCATGTATTAAGTCCAAGATTAGGTTACAATCATCTTACTTGTCATTTAATTAGAGTTTATTGGTTTATGACATGGGCAACACCATGCATATCCATTAGGATTAATATGTGAGTTACTCATATTATGTGCTTTAGGTATTCATTAGGGTTTGAACATTTAAATTATTCTTCAAATTAACGTTATATTTTCATTAATATATAAACAAGCACGTTAGGCTATAACTATAACTTGTTTGGACCCTACTAAGGATTCAAGCACACTAACTTCTGAATTAGGGAGCTAGGGTTTCTAAAGTCAGAGTAGCTATATTTCAGTATGTTACATGACTCCATTCCCTTGGAAAGGATTACATCCTCAAAATCTAACTACCGAAACATCATCAAACCAACTTATCTCCACCCCTTAAAAGGTTTGACCTACCAAGCCAAACTAATCTAGAGGTAAAAGGGTGAGTCTAACTAGACCATATACAAGATGCATCATGCTTCACTACGCACACTGATAGCTCACTTAACCCCAAACATCAAAGTCTAGGTTTTAGGGATAAACTATCCAAGCATGTGGCCGCAAGGGTCATAAGGAGACCATCTAGGTATCCATCCTCAAACAAGTCACCATACACCTAAAACTTAGGGTTCCCAAAGATATACAACATAGATGTCTAAGGTCACTATTGCCTAAAATCAAACTATTTTGGACAATCCATTTCAGCTTAGGCCAGGCCGCTATCATATGGATCTGGGAGTCCTCGTAAACCAAGCAAGTGGCACGGAGGAAAATATTTCCAGCCCCCAGAACCTGATCCTTTCTAGACACCTTTGCTTCAACTTCATGCCTTAATAGTTGCCTAAAGGCAAACCTAAACAACATTAAGTTATGCATATTTTAGTTATGAGTATTTTAGGGTTTTATTCATCATGATACTAATGTGGAACTATAGAGTCCTAAATCAACCTTTCATTATTTATAGATCAACTGTAGGGCAACCATGTCACCTAAAGGAACTATGTAAGGCATGGATTCTGATCAGGGAGACAAAACTGAAATAGTCAGATTCTGACTACCATGGGCTCTGATACCATGTTGTAAGGAGGTGAGATCACCCCTTTACTAAAATATGGTAAACAAAACACCATTGGAAACTAGCGGAATAAAAAAAATAACTGATTGTATTCAATTTCATAAAGGTTTACAAAAATACATCAAATTCTCTCATTTAGGGTTACATCAACATACAAAACAGGATCTAGATAGAGGGAAGTTCAAACTACTTCAAATCTTGTCTCCAAAGCAAAATCTCCACGAGCTAAGTCCAAGCCAAAAGCTATATACTCCTTGATCTAACCTAGGGTTGGAAGCATACCCCAGCAAGAAGAGAAAATAGATGACATCAGCAAAGGCTGGTATGTGCATACTAAATAGGAAATTGAGCAATATATGGAATAAAGGACATCAAATATAAAAGGCCTCCCATAGAAAAGATAAGGACCACCCAAATAGGTATCAAGAGAAAAAGAATTGAAATAATATGATAACAAAAGAATACTTGCCATTATTAAATAAAGGAGTGGTGCCACATAAGCACATATCATAGCCATCATCCTGCATGCATGTGAGATAAGCATAACACTAGAATATTATAAAGACAAAGGCAACTAAGTCTCATAAACTTGAAACCTGATAGAGAAAGGAATACTTCCAATCTCCCAAATATATAAAACATGGGCCAAGAATCACACATCTTGCCATCGGTATGAGGTTCCTTTCCATCCCAAAAGAGCAGGAATATCACATCTGCTCGGCAGGAAATAACAAATCTGCTATAAAAACCAATGCAATTACACTACTCTAGTGCTACAGAATCACATATCATGTTAAATGTAAAGGCAAGTAGAAAGTATAGTCAGAATATATAAACTAGTCACCACATAAGTGACCAACATATACATCCACCTCATAAGTGGGCAAAAGACATCACATGTCATCTTTTAGAGTTCCATCATGAACAAAGCATAAGATAAGAGTTCAAAAGAATATCCATGATCACATGTTCAACATCAAATAAGGTATTTCACATGAACAATGATTTTCAAAAGAAAAGACATTGTGTATAGGGTAATGTCCATAGGACAAAGAGAATAAATAAGCATAGGTGAATTTCTGAACATAGAGGAATAGGGGATACAACATACCTCTCTTACTTAGAGTCCTATTAACCTCTTTTCCAAACCTTTAGTTGAAATCAAGGTCCACTTGTCATATTTCCAATTTCATATTCATGTATTAGAATAACATATATACATTTAAAGAGTTGAAACCCTAATATATGAAATTTTTACACAAAATCTCGATTCAGACCTCAAAAATATCACCACTGACTTAGTTAGGTTTTTATGATTAAGAAAACTTATAATTTTGCATATATTGGAGTTATGATGGTTAAAGTGTATTTTTGGTGATTTTTAGGTATTTAATTCATTTTCTAAAAACTCTTTTCGACAAAATTGAAAACCAATACTTGGAAATATTTTTATTAAAAATAAAATGTTTTATGATTTTAGGACGTATTTTACTTTAGTTTTTGGACAAAGGAATCAAAAGTTATGAATTATTGAAAATCGACCAATTTGAAATCGACACATCGTCAATTTTTAACATAAGATCATGAGTTTTAAGCATGTACTATGCAATATATGAGAAGGGGGTTATGAAACTCATACCTAGAGAATATAATAAGGTCCAAACAGAAATAATACCGAGCTTATAAGGTCTGGTGGTTCCATGCCTAGCTCCTTTCTTGAACAAAGATCACCTTCTCAACTTAGAGGTGATAAACCCTAGCAAAAGAGCATAGAGATGAGGTGTTTTAGGGTTCTAGGTGGGGTTTCACCATGTATGGTCATGGTTCCGACCTAGAAGAAGGTGTAAGGAAGACTATAAGTATGAAAATAGGGATTTAAGGGAGGAAACTTACTAGTTTTTGTCAAAATTACCAAGGAGGAGCTTTAGAAACCCTAATAGAGCAATTTGGAAGCCCTGGGAACCTTCTTCACCAAGGTAGGCTCCCTCTATTACCTTGGAGCAGAAACTTCGTGGCCACATACAGAAAGAACTATTATCTAAGCTAGAGGAAAGAAAAGGAGAGAAAGAGTTTTCGAATTATTAGTTGGGAAGGGGTATACATGGCTATATATAGAAAGAGGTGAAGCATGAGGAGTCTTAAGGGACTTTCCATGTGTCTTTAGCCTAGGGATTGATGTCCATGCAAAAGGATAGATCATAGAGGCTTCATGCATATCAAAAGTCGGTCCTAAGAGCCCATAGATTATTCTAGGCCATCCCCACCATTTTGTAAGAAAGAAATAACCTCATTGGTTGATAGCTTTTAAGGATAAGCATCTTTATAAAGAGGGTAATCCCTATAATGCACTTGGAAAGAAATACCATCAAACCAAGGTGAAACTAGGTTCTACAATGGTTTAAAATCTTTTTGATGGTAAGGGAATATCTAAGGATTGAAATCCATGTGATAATTTGCAAAGAAAACCTCCCAATTGGGTAAATTGCATAAAAGTCCAGAATGTACATATAATTGCATAACCTGCACAAACAACATCCAAATTGGACCAAACTTTATCCACAAATTATCTTTGATGTTTAGAATATGTATTTGCCATTATCTACATATTTTAAATTTATATAATTACATAATTCATTACTTATACCTTTTACTCATTTTCTCTCTACTAAACTTATCCTAATATTTCAAGGTTGTCCAAATTAGATGAAATTTGACATGTAGGCTAATTTTGATATGTAGATTTCGAATTTGAAGTTTGTTTCCTCTTTTGAGACTTATTTTTATGAGATATGTCATATAGCCCATTAACGGCCCATTATCTAAATTGTTCATCTGATTAAGTTTCTTATCTTCATATTACCACTAAAATGAGTTATGTGGCATATGTTATGTTTTCAAATCACATCAAAAAGTTAGATTAAGGTTTAGAGTACTTAATTAAGGTAATTAAGCTTTCATTGAGGTATTTTTGCATAAACCCTTGTATTGGTACAATTAGTGAATAAATGTTCACTAAACCAGTATAAATTCCATTAATTAAATAGAAAGGCCAATAAGGATAGAAATGAAAGGAAAAGATGGGAAAGAGGGTCAAAAGACAAAATTTTAAAATTCGGTATGTTACAACACTCCACCCCTTAAAGAGGATTTTTTCCCCGAAATCACAAGTAAGAAGGGATGGGTGAGTGTGCAACATCTCATCACAAAAATTCAGGTTATTTCTCCAACCTTAAATTCCACCAAACAACTCATCAACATATACTCCACAAGCATCTCAAGATAGGCCAGGTTCTCAAGGATCACCTTGGTTCCATTATTTAGATATTCTTTTTAAGAGATTTAACATTATTTACATTTTTGTCTTATTAAGATTATATTTATTATGATATCACATTATCATTATTATTCTCTTAATTGTGCCACATCATATTTACTTTGTTTCCAAAAGAGTTATATTTCATTATTATGCTTGTAACCATATATATTTCTTATTTACCTCATTATGAGTTTTAACGCAATTAGAGTTTCTCAATTATCAATATACTTGATTAGTATCCTTAATAATTGGATTTAGTCTCTATTATCAACATATTGAATTATAATAAATTGTTTTGCATGAATTAAGACATTTTATCCAACTTGTTACAAGTAATCCAAATAATGTCACATTAATCACTTATATCTATATTTACATTGTCACATTAACTTTCTTATTCACATTAATGTCATCGTTAATCATTTTTTTCATATTTATTCAGTTCTTATGATTGATTATGCACTTTTATATGAATCAATTACTACTTATCCATATTGAAGTCATTATATGTATTTTAGTGATCAAGGTGGGACATATTACAAATTGATTCACATTAAGTGACTAATCGTGTGTGTATTAGATAACAAGGTAACATACCATGCATTTCATATTGATGACTTGATTAATATGTGATTAGATGATTATATATATCATTTATGTGTATCAAAGTATGTTAACTGATTATGACACCTAATGTAATTAATGTATCATGAAAGGCATTAAGGATGTATATGTTAAGGTTAGATGATTACAACTTAGGGTTTAGGTTAATATGATCACTATATTTTACTTAGCATGTATTAAGTCCAAGATGAGGTTACAATCATCTTACTTGTCATTTAATTAGAGTTTATTGGTTTATGACATGGGAAACACCATGCATATCCATTAGGATTAATATGTGAGTTACTCATATTATGTGCATTAGGTATTCATTAGGGTTTGAACATATAAATTATTCTTCAAATGAACGTTATATTTTAATTAATATATAAACAAGCACGTTAGGCTATAACTATAACTTGTTTGGACCCTACTAAGGATTCAAGTACACTAACTTCTGAATTAGGGAGTTAGGGTTTCTAAAGTCAGAGTAGCTATATTTCAGTATGTTACATGACTCCATTCCCTTGGAAAATATTTCATCCTCAAAATATAACTACCCAAACATCATCCAACCAACTATTCTCCACCCCTTAACAGGTTTGACCTACCAAGACAAACTAATCTAGAGGTAAAAGGGTGAGTCTAACTAGACCATATACAAGATGCATCATGCTTCACTGCGCACTCTGATAGCTCACTTAACCCCAAACATCAAAGTCTAGGTTCTAGGGATAAACTATCCAAGCATGTGGCCGTAAGGGTCATAAGGAGACTATCTAGGTATCCATCCTCAAACAAGTCACCATACACCTAAAACTTAGGGTTCCCAAAGATATACAACATAGATGTCTAAGGTCACTATTGCCTACAATCAAACTATTTTGGACAATCCATTTCAGCTTAGGCCAGGCCGCTATCATATGGATCTGGGAGTCCTCGTAAACCAAGCAAGTGGGTAGAGGAAAATATTGCCAGCCCCCAAAACATGATCCTTTCTAGACACCTTTTCTTCAACTTCGTTCCCTAATAGTTGCCTAAAGGCAAACCTAAACAACATTAAGTTATGCATATTTTAGTTCTGAGTATTTTAGGGTTTTATTCATCATGATACTAATGTGGAACTATAGGGTCCTAAATAAACCTTTCATTATTTATAGATCAACCGTAGGGCAACCATGTCACCTAAAGGAACTATGTAAGGCAGGGATTCTGATTAGGGAGACAAAACTGAAATAGTCAGATTCCGACTACCATGGGCTCTGATACCATGCTGTAAGGAGGTGAGATCACCCCTTTATTAAAATATGGTAAATAAAACACCATGGGAAAGCAGCAGAATAAAAAAAATAACTGAATGTATTAAATTTCATAAAGGTTTACAAAATACTTCAAATTCTCCCATTTAGGGTTACATCAACATACAAAACAGGATCTAGATAGAGGGAAGTTCAAACTACTTCAAATCTTGTCTCTAAAGAAAAATCTCCATGAGCTAGGTCCAAGCCAAAAGCTATATACTCCTTGATCTAACCTGGGGTTGGAAGCATACCCCAGAAAGAAGAGAAAATAGATGACATCAGCAAAGGCTGGTATGTGCATACTAAATAGGAAATTGAGCAATATATGGAATAAAGGACATCAAATATAAAAGGCCTCCCATAGAAAAGATAAGGACCACCCAAATAGTTATCAAGAGAAAAGGAATTGAAATAATATGATAACAAAAGAATACTTGCCATTATTAAATAAAAGAGTGGTGCCACATAAGCACATATCATAGCCATCATCCTGCATGCATGTGAGATAAGCATAACACTAGAATATTATAAAGACAAAGGCGGCTAAGTCTCATAAACTTGAAACCTGATAGAGAAAGGAATACTTCCAATCTCCCAAATATATAAAACATGGGACAAGAATCACACATCTTGCCCTGGGTATGAGGTTCCTTTCCATCCCAAAAGAGCAGGAATATCACATCAGCTCGACAGGAAAAAACACATCTGCCATAAAAACCAATGCAATTACAATACTCTAGTGCTACTGAATCACATAGCATGTTAAATGTGAAGGCAAGTAGAAAGTATAGTCAGAATATATAAACTAGTCACCACATAAGTGACCAACATATACATCCACCTCATAAGTGGGAAAAAGACATCACATGTCATCTTTTAGAGTTCCATCATGAACAAAGCATAAGATAAGAGTTCAAAATAATATCCATGATCACATGTTCAACATCAAATAAGGTATTTCACATGAACAATGATTTTCAAAAGAAAAGACATTGTGTATAGGCTAATGTCCATAGGACAAAGAGAATGAATAAGCATAGGCGAATTTCTCAACATAGAGGAATAGGGGATACAACATACCTCTCTTACTTAGAGTCCTGTTAACCTCTTTTCCTAACCGTTAGTTGAAATCAAGGTCCACTTGTCATATTTCCAATTTTATGTTCATGTATTAGAATAACATATATCCATTTAAAGAGTTGAAACCCTAATATATGAATTTTTTACACAAAACCTCGATTCAGACCTCAAAAATATCACCACTGACTTAGTTAGGTTTTTCTGATTAAGAAAACTTATAATTTTGCATATATTGGAGTTATGAAGGTTAAAGTGTATTTTTGGTGTTTTTTAGGTATTTAATTCATTTTTAAAAAACTCTTTTTGACAAAACTGAAAAATAATACTTGGAAATATTTTTATTAAAAATAAAATGTTTTTATGAGTTTAGGACGTATTTTACTTTAGTTTTTGGACAAAGGAATCAAAAGTTATGAATTATTGAAAATTGACCGATTAGAAATCGACACATCGTCAACTTTTAACATAAGATCATGAGTTTTAAGCATGTACTATGCAATATATGAGAAGGGGGTTATGAAACTCATACCTAGGGAAGATAATAAGGTCCAAACAGAAATAATACCGAGCTTATAAGGTCTGGTTGTTCCATGCCTAGCTCCTTTCTTGAACAAAGATCACCTTCTCAACTTAGAGGTGATAAACCCTAGCAAAAGAGCATAGAGATGAGGTGTTTTAGGGTTCTAGGTGGGGTTTCACCATGTATGGTCATGGTTCCGACCTAGAAGAAGGTGTAAGGAAGACTATAAGTATGAAAATAGGGAATTAAGGGAGGAAACTTACTAGTTTTTGTCAAAATTACCAAGGAGGAGCTTTAGAAACCCTAATAGAGCAATTTGGAAGCCCTAGGAACCTTCTTCACCAAGGTAGGCTCCCTCTATTACCTTGGGGCAGAAACTTCATGGCCAAATACAGAAATAACTATTATCTAAGCTAGAGGAAAGAAAAGGAGAGAAAGAGTTTTCGAATTATGAGTTGGGAAGGGGTATACATGGCTATATATAGAAAGAGGTGAAGCATGAGGAGTCTTAAGGGACTTTCCATGTGTCTTTAGCCTAGGGATTGATGTCCATGCAAGAGGATAGCTCATAGAGGCTTCATGCATATCCAAATTCGGTCCTAAGATCCCATAGATTATTCTAGGCCATCCCCACCGTTTTTCAAGAATGAAATAACCTCATTGGTTGATAGCTTTTAAGGATAAGCATCTTTATAAAGAGGGTAATCCCTATAATGCCCTTGGAAAGAAATACCATAAAACTAAGGTCAAACTAGGTTCTAAAATGGTTTAAAATCTCTTTAATGGTAAGGGAATATCAAAGGATTAAAATCCAGGTGATAATTTGCAAAGAAAACCTCACAATTGAGTAAATTGCATAAAAGTCCAGAATGTACATATAATTGCATAACCTGCACAAACAACATCCAAATTGGACCAAAATTTATCCACAAGTTATCTTTGATGTGTAGAATATGAATTTTACATTATATACATATTTTTAAGTTATATAATTACATTATTCATTACTTATACCTTTTACTCATTTTCTCTCTCCTAAACTTATCCTAATATTTCAAGGTTGTCCAAATTAGATGAAATTTGACATGTATGCTAATTTTGATATGTAGATTTCGAATTTGAAGTTTGTTTCTTCTTTTGAGACTTATTTTTATGAGATATGTCATATAGCCCATTAACGACCCATTATCTGAATTGTTCATCCGATTAAGTTTCTTATCTTCATATTACCACTAAAATGAGTTATGTGGCATATGTTATGTTTTCAAATCACATCAAAAAGTTAGATTAAGGTTTAGATCACTTAATTATGGTAATTAAGCTTTCATTGAGGTATTTGTGCATAAACCCTTGTATTGGTACAATTAGTGAATAAATGTTCACTAAACCATTATAAATTCCATTAATTAAATAAAAAGGCCAATAAGGATAGAAATGAAAGGAAAAGATGGGAAAGAGGGTGAAAAGACAAAATTTAAAATTCGGTATGTTACAACACTCCACCCCTTAAAGAGGATTTCATCCCCGAAATCACAAGTAAGAAGGGAAGTGTGAATGTGCAACATCTCATCACAAAAATTCAGGTTATTTCTCCAACCTTAACTTCCACCAAAGAACTCATCAACATATACTCCACAAGCATCTCAACATAGGTCAGGTTCTCAAGGATCACCTAGGTTCCATTATTTAGATATTCTTTTTAGGAGATTTAACATTATTTACATTTTTGGCTTATAAAGATTATATTTATTATGATATCACATTATCATTATTATTTTCTTAATTGTGTCACGTCATATTTACTTTGTTTCCAAAAGAGTTATATTTCATTATTATGCTTGAAACTATATATATTTCTTATTTACCTCATTATGAGTTTTAACGCAATTAGAGTTTCTCAATTATCAATATACTTGATTATTATCCTTAATAATTGGATTTAGTCTCTATTATCAACATATTGAATTATAACAAATTGTTTTGCATGAATTAAGACATTTTATCCAACTTGTTACAAGTAATCCAAACAATGTCACATTAATCACTTATATCTATATTTACATTGTCACATTAATTTTCTTATTCACATTAATGTCATCGTTAATCATTTTTTCATATTTATTCAGTTCTTATGATTGATTATGCACTTTTATATGAATCAATTACTACTTATCCATATTGAAGTCATTATATGTATTTTAGTGATCAAGGTGGGACATATTACAAATTGATTCACATTAAGTGACTAATCGTGTGTGTATTAGATAACAAGGTAACATACCATGCATTTCATATTGATGACTTGATTAATATGTGATTAGATGATTATATATATCATTTATGTGTATCAAAGTATGTTAACTAATTATGACACCTAATGTAATTAATGTATCATGAAAGGCATTAAGGATGTATATGTTAAGGTTAGATGATTACAACGTAGGGTTTAGGTTAACATGATCACTATATTTTACTTAGCATGTATTAAGTCCAAGATTAGGTTACAAACATCTTACTTGTCATTTAATTAGAGTTTATTGGTTTATGACATGGGCAACACCATGCATATCCATTAGGATTAATATGTGAGTTACTCATATTATGTGCATTAGGTATTCATTAGGGTTTGAACATTTAAATTATTCTTCAAATGAACGTTATATTTTCATTAATATATAAACAAGAACGTTAGGCTATAACTATAACTTGTTTGGACCCTACTAACGATTCAAGCACACTAACTTCTGAATTACGGAGTTATGGTTTCTAAAGTCAGAGTAGCTATATTTCAGTATGTTACATGACTCCATTCCATTGGAAAGGATTTCATCCTCAAAATCTAACTACCCAAACATCATCAAACCAACTATTCTCCACCCCTTAAAAGGTTTGACCTACCAAGTCAAACTAATCTAGAGGTAAAAGGGTGAGTCTGACTAGACCATATACAAGATGCATCATGCTTCACTGCGCACTCTGATAGCTCACTTAACCCCAAACATCAAAGTCTAGGTTCTAGGGATAAACTATCCAAGCATGTGGCCGCAAGGGTCATAAGGAGACTATCTAGGTATCCATCCTAAAACAAGTCACCATACACCTAAAACTTAGGGTTCCCAAAGATATACAACATAGATGTCTAAGGTCACTTTTGCCTAAAATCAAACTATTTTGGACAATCCATTTCAGCTTAGGCCAGGCCGGTGTCATATGGATCTGGGAGTCCTCGTAAACCAAGCAAGTGGCGCGGAGGAAAATATTGCCAGCCCCCAGAACCTGATCCTTTCTAGAAACCTTTGCTTCAACTTCATGCCTTAATAGTTGCCTAAAGGCAAACCTGAACAACACTAAGTTATGCATATTTTAGTTATGAGTATTTTAGGGTTTTATTCATCATGATACTAATGTGGAACTATAGGGTCCTAAATCAACCTTTCATTATTTATAGATCAACTGTAGGGTAACCATGTCACCTAAAGGAACTATGTAAGGCAGGGATTCTGATTAGGGAGACAAAACTAAAATAGTCAGATTCTGACTACCATGGGCTCTGATGCCATGCTGTAAGGAGGTGAGATCACCCCTTTACTAAAATATGGAAAACAAAACACCATTGGAAAGCAGTGGAATAAAAAAAATAACTGACTGTATTCAATTTCATAAAGGTTTACAAAAATACATCAAATTCTCCCATTTAGGGTTACATCAACATACAAAACATGATCTAGATAGAGGGAAGTTCAAACTACTTCAAATCTTGTCTACAAAGCAAAATCTCCACGAGCTAGGTCCAAGCCAAAAGCTATATACTCCTTGATCTAACCTGGGGTTGGAAGCATACCCCAACAAGAAGAGAAAATAGATGACATCAACAAAGGCTGGTATGTGCATACTAAATAGGAAATTGAGCAATATATGGAATAAAGGACATCAAATATAAAAGGCCTCCCATAGAAAAGATAAGGACCACCCAAATAGGTATCAAGAGAAAAGGAATTGAAATAATATGATAACAAAAGAATACTTGCCATTATTAAATAAAAGACTGGTGCCACATAAGCATATATCATAGCCATCATCCTGCATGCATGTGAGATAAGCATAACACTAGAATATTATAAAGACAAAGGCAGCTAAGTCTCATAAACTTGAAACCTAATAGAGAAAGGAATACTTCCAATCTCCCAAATATATAAAACATGGGCCAAGAATCACACATCTTGCCCTGGGTATGAGGTTCCTTTCCATCCCAAAAGAGCAGGAATATCACATCTGCTTGGAAGGAAATAACACATCTGCCATAAAAACCAATGTAATTACACTACTCTAGTACTACTGAATCACATAGCATGTTAAATGTAAAGGCAAGTAGAAAGTATAGTCAGAATATATAAACTAGTCACCACATAAGTGACCAACATATACATCCACCTCATAAGTGGGAAAAAGACATCACATGTCATCTTTTAGAGTTCCATCATGAACAAAGCATAAGATAAGAGTTCAAAAGAATATCCATGATCACATGTTCAACATCAAATAAGGTATTTCACATGAACAATGATTTTTAAAAGAAAAGACATTGTGTATAGGCTAATGTCCATAGGACAAAGAGAATGAATAAGCATAGGTGAATTGCTCAACATAGAGGAATAGGGGATACAACATACCTCTCTTACTTAGAGTCCTATTAACCTCTTTTCCAAACCTTTAGTTGAAATCAAGGTCTACTTGTCATATTTCCAATTTCATATTCATGTATTAGAATAACATATATACATTTAAAGAGTTGAAACCCTAATATATGAAATTTTTACACAAAACCTCGATTCAGACCTCAAAAATATCACCACTGACTTAGTTAGGTTTTTTTGATTAAGAAAACTTATACTTTTGCATATATTGGAGTTATGAAGGTTAAAGTGTATTTTTGGTGATTTTTAGGTATTTAATTCATTTTCTAAAACTCTTTTTGAAAAAACTAAAAAACAATACTTGTAAATATTTTTATTAAAATTAAAATGTTTTTATGAGTTTAGGACGTATTTTACTTTAGTTTTTGGACAAAGGAATCAAAAGTTATGAATTATTGAAAATCGACCAATTAGAAATCGACACATCATCAATGTTTAACATAAGATCATGAGTTTTAAGCATGTACTATGCAATATATGAGAAGGGGGTTATGAAACTCATACCTAGGGAAGATAATAAGGTCCAAACAGAAATAATACCGAGCTTATAAGGTCTGGTTGTTCCATGCCTAGCTCCTTTCTTTAACAAAGATCACCTTCTCAACTTAGAGGTGATAAACCCTAGCAAAAGAGCATAGAGATGAGGTGTTTTAGGGTTCTAGATGGGGTTTCACCATGTATGGTCATGGTTCCGACCTAGAACAAGGTGTAAGGTACACTATCAGTATGAAAATAGGGAATTAAGGGAGGAAACTTAGTAGTTTTTGTCGAAATTACCAAGGAGGAGCTTTAGAAACCATAATAGAGCAATTTGGAAGCCCTAGGAACCTTCTTCACCAAGGTAGGCTCCCTCTATTACCTTGGGGCAGCAACTTCGTGGCCAAATACAGAAAGAACTATTATCTAAGCTAGAGGAAAGAAAAGGAGAGAAAGAGTTTTCGAATTATGAGTTGGGAAGGGGTATACATGGCTATATATAGAAAGAGATGAAGCATGAGGAGTCTTAAGGGACTTTCCATGTGTCTTTAGCCTAGGGATTGATGTCCATGGAAGAGGATAGCTCATAGAGGCTTCATGCATATCCAAAGTCGGTCCTAAGAGCCCATAGATTATTCTAGGCCATCCCCACCATTTTTCAAGAAAGAAATAACCTCATTGGTTGATAGCTTTTAAGGATAAGCATCTTTATAAAGAGGGTAATCCCTATAATGCCCTTGGAAAGAAATACCATCAAACCAATGTGAAAATAGGTTCTCCAATGGTTTAAAATCTCTTTAATGGTAAGGTAATATCTAAGGATTAAAATCCAGGTGATAATTTGCAAAGAAAACCTCCCAATTGGGTAAATTGCATAAAAGTCCAGAATGTACATATAATTGCATAACCTGCACAAACAACATCCAAATTGGACCAAACTTTATCCACAAGTTATCTTTGATGTGTATAATATGAATTTTCCATTATATACATATTTTTAAGTTATATAATTACATTATTCATTACTTATACCTTTTACTCATTTTCTCTCTCCTAAACTTATCCTAATATTTCAAGGTTGTCCAAATTAGATGAAATTTGGCATCTAGGATAATTTTGATATGTAGATTTCGAATTTGAAGTTTGTTTCCTCTTTTGAGACTTATTTTTATGATATATGTCATATGGCCCATTAACGACCCATTATCTAAATTGTTCATCCGATTAAGTTTCTTATCTTCATATTACCACTAAAATGAGTTATGTGACATATGTTATGTTTTCAAATCACATCAAAAAGTTAGATTAAGGTTTAGAACACTTAATTATGGTAATTAATCTTTCATTGAGGTATTTGTGCATAAACCCTTGTATTGGTAAAATTAGTGAATAAATGTTCACTAAATCAGTATAAATTCCATTAATTAAATAGAAATGCCAATAAGGATAGAAATGAAAGGAAAAGATGGGAAAGAGGGTCAAAAGACAAAATTTCAGAATTCAGTATGTTACAGGATCCTTTACATGCTACAATAGTGTTGACTTGAGGTGGGCGGCGACCAGGGATCATGATCAAGCATCTAGGGGGCGGCGAGTAGCGACTTCCAGCCACCATCAAGATCCTATCCCAAGGAGGTTGTAGACTAGCATGTTGGAGAGTAGGTCTTGGAGGCCCAGATCGGAATGCACAAATCCAAGGGGCTCCCCTGACCTAGGATCAAGATCAAATGACCCCCTTTTTATCATTTTAAGGTATTTTTGAAAAAATTATAACTTTATCATGCTAAATCCAAAGTCTAATTCTAACTCTTTGTTAATAAAAATGAGATCTTTTCAATAAAATTACTTCCACAGTCTAATTCTACTTCTTTGTCTATTGATATCCCTAAAATTCATACTCTTGGTGTCTTTTTGGATGGTTTATGCTTTTGAATGGATGATCTGGAAGTTTTATGTCTCAAATCTTAATGTTAGCCTAATATTAGTATGTTGAATACCTCTATGTATTATGATTCGAACTTTATTTGTTCTTTCACACTAAAATTGTCTTATGTAGATGAAATGCCCTAATATGGACATATATGGTATAGATCACTTATTTAATGCTTAACCTTTTTGAACGTTCTTAAAATCCTTATGATTGACCTAAATAATTAAATTTTGATGTATGTTAGACTATGGTTCAAACTTGTTCGTTCTAGCCTCCTATTCTAATTTGATTTTGTGCCTTTAACCTTAAAACATGTCTTATATGGATACATTGATGTTGAATCTCAAACTTAACTCAATTTTGGGTGTTTTATGCCTATAATAATCATGTGAACTCATACATCAGTACCTTATCATGCATTGTACAACCTATTTTCTATGTGGATCATTCTTGTGACCCAGTGTGATCAAATTCTCTAGCCTTTAATGGATTTTGACATAATACACATGTTGTTAACTAGGTCTCTGACCTCACATGAATCATGATCTAATTATGACCTATACTTCATTATGATATCAAATCAGTATGTTAGTGATGTTAATGACACCTAACTCAAGTATATCCCATCTATACTCTAATGGTGACAATCTTGCATGATTATAACTCAAGTGACTAGTCATGTTAATGTTGATGCTCATGTTGACTAAGCTTGCTCAAATATTAGGATTTCTCTATCTAAGATCATGAAGCCTAATCTTATGATCCCTAATCATAGTTGTGATGTGTCATCCTATTATCTAGATGAATCCATGATGTATGGTGTATCTTGATAATTAACTTGCATGACTATTTGATATGTTGAAAATTATGTTAAAGGAAATGAGTACCTAGACTTAGGTGACATATCCACACCCCATGATAACTATTAATGGACCTAATCCTATTGTTGTTAATAAAATTGTACTTATTTGAAATACCAAGATCTCTATGTTGACTTGATTTCCAAGATCTAGTCAAGCTTGCTATATATGGTTTTCTAATCAATAGTTAATCTCGTACTCTACTTAAAAGGTACGCTTAATCTGTTGACCCTACTATGGTATTGACCTGTTTATATGTATGCTTGTATGAATGCTTGGCTAGTTAATCACTTGTTTGACCTACTTGTTCCCTATGATTAGTATTCTTGTTTTTCTTGAAATATGTTGAACAAACCTTGAACATAATTGAACTTGTCCATTATACAAAACTTGTGTACATGCCTATATTCTCGGGGTAAGGGCATAAGGTTGGGAAACTTACTTGACATGTCAAGATAAGTTGGACTATGTCAAAAAAAGGGTTGGCTAATCTTGAGCACCCTTACAGACCCTTCTAATGGGAAACTAGTCAATGAACATAATATGTTGTTGAGAATAATGAAAATACACTTAAAACATGCCTTGTATAAAACAATATTGTTAAGTTTTCTCACCTTGTTTTTACTTATTCCTTATATGATGATTCTATCCAAGAAAATTTTATTATACTCTTAAACATTTTAGATGCCTTTACATAGCATACTTAATGCTTTAGCATTAATATGTTTTGCTTATTAAATTTGTAGTTTCCAAATGAAGATTTGTTGCACTCAACACTCTAAGCTCTGACATAAACACCAATGGGGTATACTTGAATCTAGAAATGGGTACACATCTTTTATCTACATGTTTAGTATCTTGCTATCTCTTGTTGTTACTACATTTCCATATATATTACCGGTGTGAAATATTTGAACCATTCTATGGACAGACGCCTAAGTCCACTCGCCATTGGGTATGTACTCATTAGGTGTGTGAACCTAGGGTAACAAATGGTTTCATGACAACATCTCGAGGGAGGTTTAAAACCTTTATGCACAACATGACATACAACATGAGAGAACTACACATTTTCCAAAGACATTCTGGGGTGAGGTAGAGAGTATTTCCTATTATTTAATTAGTAAATCTCCATCAGTTGCTTTGGGGTTTAAGATACTTGAGAAGGTTTGGAAGTCAAGGATGCATGCTGAACTCATTTAAGAGTATTTGGGTGCAAGGCATATGCACATGTTAAAAGGGAAACACAAAAAAGTGGATGATAAAGTGATGCCATACATCTTTCTTTGCTATGGAGATCAATAGTTTGGCTACATGTTATGAGATTCAACAAAAAAAATCATGAGGAGACACAAATATGTGACATTTTGTGCGAGTTGGATAGTGACATAGCATGAGAGTAAGCTCGTAGAGGTTGTAGGATCAGGTGATAGTTCTTTTTATGATGAGTATGAGGATGCTTCAGCCTCATCATGGGTGCACTCTTTAGATGATGAAGAAGAGCATCCTGATCACCCTTATCAGCAAAGTGATAGAACATTGAGTGGTCCTATTCTAGATGAACAATTTTTTTTCTCGGTAAGCGCCCTCCTCTTTATTAGATAGAAAAACAATGTTTATGAATAAAACGAAACAACTGAAAGGAAATAGCCCTATACAGTTGATCTATAACAACTAACAGTAAAAGTAAACTATATCAGTGATGCTATTCCAACATTTTATACTATCCAATGAGAAGCCTTTGAAGATCCTCATATTTCTCTCTTTCCAAATAAATAAAAGAGAATCAAATAAAAAAGTTGTTATTTCTTACACCCTTCCTTCGAGCAGTCAGAAGGCGATCTTAGAGCACGATCAATAAAGCCACAATTCACACCTTTCTTCCACAAACAAGTAGCAAACTCACATTTGAACATAATGTGATCAGTATTCTCAATCTCAGCCTCACAAAGGATACAACGGGAAGCCAGCTGAAACCCCATCTTCTTAAGATGATCCAGAGTAGGAAGCTTGTTCAGAAAAAATTTCCAAGCATTCTGAATCATGTTCTTAGGATGATCATATTTCCATAGCCATCTGGCCCAAACCACATGGAGATTTTTATTCCTGAAAAGGTCCCAAGCATCTTTGATCTTAAGAATAGAATTCCCTTTAATACTGATGAAATCCTCATTATGCAACAAAATGTTGACTTCCTCCAGATAGCTCTTAAAAATTTAAAGCATCTTCTATTCGAAATAACCCAAGTTCTATCATAAGTAAAGTTGCTGAGAAACCCATTAAAGCCATAGACAATTCTGAGTATATTTTTGGTATCAATACATTCACTCAGGAACTTATTGCCTGGTAACCAAGGATCTTTCCAAATCCTAAACGATTTGCCATCACCAATATGGAATTCAGTTAAGGGTAGAATAGTACTTCTTAAGCTACACAGATGTTTCCACATCAAAGAGCAATTCGAGTTGATTTTAAAGGACTAGAAAGATTCATTCTTTAAATACTTCCCATTGAGCCATTTAACCCACAGAGAATCTTTTTTAGAAACCAAATTGCAAGCATTAACAATCATTCTAGCTCTGTTCGAATCCTCCACTCTTCTGATTCTCAAACCCCCTTCTTTCTTTGGTTTATAGATTTTCTCCCATTTCACATGATGCACCTTCTTGTCAGGAGACGTACCTTCCCAGATGAATTTCTTGCAGATACTATTGACCTCCTTCATGATGCTAGTAGGTAGGGGAAAGGTGGCAGACCAATAAAGATGTAAGGCATTTAAAGTCGAAACAACAAGTTCCACTCTCCCTCCAAACGAAAGAGTTCTCATCTTCCAACTTTCCCATTTATTTTTCATTTTATTGATCAGAGGTAAATAGAATGACTTCTTAAGCTTCCCATAGAAGAGAAGCAAGCCGAGATATCTCATAGAAAGAAACCCTTTGTTAATCATAAGGATATTAGCAATATAATCTTCATATGTATTCTATTTACAAAAACATGACTTTTCCTGAGGTTCATCTCTAACCTAGAGACTTTACCAAAATGATCAAACAAAACCTTTATTGACTTGGCATTATCAATATTAGCTTTAGAAAAAATCATTACATCATCAACAAATAGAGTATTGGACAAAGACAAGATACCATTACTTAGGGGATCAATAATCTTTCTACTGACAACACTTTCCATCATAGCACTTAATCCTTGCATTGTTATAACAAACAAAGAAGGAGCCAGTGGATCACCTTGGTGAATGCCATTAGAAGGGTAGATAACATCAGTAGGACATCCATTCACCAGAATATGCAGACTAGTAGACATCATAATAGTCTTAATCCATTCAACAATGCAAGAAGGAAAAATCATCTTTTCAAGAACTTTGAACAAGAACGGCCATTTGATTGAGTCATACGCCTTGGTAAGATCATCCTTAATGCACATTTTATTACTGTTTCTACTAGAGTTAAAATCACTAATCAGTTCATTGGCCAATAAAAGAGCATCTAAAATCTTCCTGCCCTTGATAAAAGTAATTTGATTAGGACTAATAATAGATGGGAGAATATATTGCAATCTATTTGAGAGGATCTTAGAGATAATCTTGTAAAGGAAGTTGCACAGAGCTATGGGCCTCCAATCACTGATATTCTCAACATCTTGAGATTTAGGAATGAGAGAGATTTAAGATTTATTTACTTCTTTGAAAAACTTGTTACAACTAAATAAATTGAGAACAACAGAAGTGACATCATTACCAATGATCCCTCAAGTGTTTTGAAAAAAATGCCCATTAAATCCATCCGGCCCAGGGGCCTTATCACCACCCACATCCTTGATGACCCTATCCACTTCCTCCTTGGTAACAATAGCTCTCAACATATTAAAATGATCTTTAGAGATAGAGGGCACATTCTAGCTTAAATCCCATATTGTATCATCCATACAGGAGTACTTTTTGAAAATATTATTGAAGTGATTATGAATGTGCTCATAAATGGTATCTTCATCATAGGTTTTACCCCCATCAGCATTTAGACACCTGATGCGATTCCTAGCTGCTCGAGATCTTATAGAATTATAGAAAAAAGCAGTGTTCTTATCTCCAAGCTTTAACCAGTTCACTCTAGAAAGTTGTTTAGCAAAAGATTCTTCTCTTTCAGCAACATCACAAGCAGCTTTAATTTTCATAGTTGCAACATCTCTTAACAAGATATCCTCAGGGGACTTGTCAGTAGCAGCAATAGCTTCCATTTCTTTGATTTCCAAGCTCTTCGCAGTGTCCTCTATATTCCCAAACTTATCCTTATTTTATTTGATAAGTTTTTCTTTTACATTCTTCAATTTCCTGGTAACTTTGAACATAGGGTTCCCACTAACCTCCAAGTTCCAGGATTTCTCCATGATATTTAGAAAATCTAGATGCTTAGTTTAAGCATTAAGGAACTTAAAATATCCCCTCTTTTTCTTCACAACATTATTCAAATTGACAACCAACTGTCGATGATCACTATGAATAGAGTTATTGATATCATCCCAAGAGTCTTTGAAGTTATCCATAAAATCCACATTATGAATCACCATGTCAATTTTAGACATAACAAATTGATCCCCTTTTCTCCTGTTATCCCAAGTGTAAAACACACCTTTTAACTCCATCTAAACAAGATCAGTATTAGAAAAGATACCATTGAAATATTCCATGGCTTTAACAGTATAGAAACCTCTACCTTTTCTTTCATGAAAAAAATGAATAGCATTTAAATCCCCAATTAGAATCCACATACCTCTTAGGTTAGCATATATATTGATAATAGCATCCCATAGCTCAGTTATTTTCCTTTCATCATTATGCCCATAAATAGAAGTAAGAAACAAAAACATATATTTTTATTCAACTATACAGTGAATATACTGATCATATTTCATGATCTTATTTACTTTCACTACTTTATCATCCCAAAGGATGATAATCCTGCCAAGTGGATGAGACCCATGGTTTGAACACCACTCCTTATTACTCCAGATTCTATACATAGTCTTATTAACTTTCTTCTATCTAACTTTAGTCTCTAACAAAATATTAATAGGAAGATCGTACTTATAGAGCACCTCCCTTACTCTCTCCTAGTGTCCATATTTTTTGAGCCCATAGACATTCTAGGAGAAGATATCCAGGTTTTCACCCATCGAAACGATCCTTGGTTGGAGCTCTTCCAGCCTCAGTATATTTAGAGTACTCCTCCATAGCTTCATCCAAGATGTCAAACATGTTTGTGGAAACTTCCTCCACAATTTTCTTCGTAGTAGCCACACTCTTGTTTGCCCTTCTAACAGGAATTTGGTTCTTACCAGTGACAACACAGAAACCTTCACTATCCACCATATGTTTTTTGATATTAAGTTTTTTATCAACTATATTCTTTATTTTTTCAGGCACTTCATAGCACAGAGTGGTAAATGCAGAAGAAAAAGGAACCTGACTTTTCACAAAGACAGAACAATCCTGAGACTTGCCATTCGAGAGCTCACAACTATTACTAACATTCACCTCCTTGGCACGTCCTCCCTCCTTCTATCTATTCTGTAGATTAGAACTAGAACTTTCCTCATCTGTCATGACAACCTAGTTGACTTGTTCCTCCTAAACATTTATCACAAACCCATTAGAAACACCAGTAGCAGGTATATCAGATATAATAATTTCTCCCGCATCTACTATGGAACCAGTCTGATTCCCATTGAAAACACCATTAACCGCCTTAGTAGCAGGAGCTTTATCCTTTGCAACCACTTCTTTTACAATCTTGTTTGTGTTATCAACATGCTTCCAAACTCTCTACAAATTTGCCGACGAGAAAGAACCAGGCTGTAACATCCCTGACCTGGGTTATGCTTTAACCCTAGGCGTTTTGATTAAGAAAGATGATTATATGCTTAATCTCATCTTGTGAAAAGTAATTAAGGCTCAAAAGGAACCTATGTTTCAATTTTTGGTCCTGTTTGAACAATGTTGAAGCAATGTTTGCTTATTTTGGACTAAAGTGCAAATTACCCAAGTTGAGGGGTTAAATTGCAAATTTTGCATGATAAGATGTTCCTCTGATGTTTATACATCATAAGAATGAATATGATGTAGTAGTATGGTTTCCACAAGCTTGGACACCAAGATTAAGCTTGTAAAGCAATCCTTGTGCATTAAAACCTAGTTTTGGTGTAATGTGCAATTTACCCAAAATCTAGGGTTCAATATTGAAATTACCACTTCAATAAGGTCCTTAATGTTTCTTGGCATCAGGTAGAGAAAATAAAATGAGAGGGGCATCTCATTTGAATTAAGTTGGAGGAGAGAGAATCTTGATATTAAAATAATCAAGATTTAATCCTAATTGAAACCCTAATTCAATTTAGGGAAAAAAATGAATGTATTAATTAAAGGGACTTCAACCAAAATGTTATTGGTTGATTTTGGTTAAGGATGGACGTTCTTTTGCCAAGATAAGGAACGAAAATATCCTAAGTAGGTGAAACTCCACTCACCTTATTATAAAGAAAAGTAATATCCACTCACATGTGGGATATTATATTATAAGCATTAAGGTGCTTAATTTGCTTTTCTTTAAATTGAGGATAATGAAGGCTAATTAAAGGCAAATGAAGATGCCTCGTATCCATGGAGTTGAGGGGGAAGAGGAGGCCATAATGTTTGGATTAATTGGATTTTTATATGGCATTTTCTCTCTCATCAATTTCCTTATAAAAGTGCCATTTCCAAGCCCAAACCAAGGCTTTTTCGGCCCTTTCTTCTTCCTTTGCTTGGGATGAGCTCAAGGGGACTTAGGAGCAACAGGAGGACGAGCCCCAACCTGTTGGTAAGCCCTTGACCCTCGTTCTTCATGATTTCATGGTGGAAATCGAAAATAAATTATGGATTCCTTCTTATTTCGATCTCCTCTTCAACCCTAGCCAACTTTTGCAATCAAAAGCTTGAAGACGAGCCTAGGGGGAGTTTCTAGAGCTTCATCCACCATTAATGGCGTGATCTTGGAGCTTTGGAGCTCAATTGGAGGCGGGTTTTATAACTTAAACCCTCAAACATTGCTATTGCATCAATCTTCTATGCTTTGTTGATTGATTTCTTCAATTTTATACACTTTTGTTTCTTTGCTGCAAATTCCATCAAGAAAGGTTGCTGTTCTTGGGTGCACGAATGAAGATGATGATGAAATCATCATAAGCAAGCACCTCACCAAATATCTTGGGAGCAAACTATCTCAAAAGTTGGGACCAAATGGTTTCACCAAAACCGTTTGGTGACCAAACGGGTTGCAAACCGTTTGGTGGCAAACGGGTTCAAACCCGTTTGAAGGAGTTGAACAAGCATTGAAGGTTTGGGAATCTCGTTCCTAATTATGTATGATAATGACCCTCCAAATTTTAGGGGTTAACTCCAAAGTAATCATAGGTTGAAGGCCAATCAATTAGACAAATCGAATTGAATTAAGTGCTGATTTTCAACCTGAATAACTTGACCTGCTTGGGAAAACGGGTTCAAGACCGTTTGAGATGGTTGAGAAAGCGTTTACCGTTTTGGGTTCCTGTTCATAATGATGTTGGTTAATGACCCTTCAAATTTGAGGGGTTAAATACAAAGGAATCATAGGTTGAAGGCTAATCAATTAAGAAAACCTAATTGGATTAAGTGCTGATTTTCAACCTGATTAACTTGACCTGCTTGGGAAAACGGGTTCAAGCCCATTTGAGTGAGTTTCCCAAGCGTTGACCGTTTGGGTTTCCTGTTCATAATTATGTTGGTTAATGACTCTTCAAATTTTAGGGGTTAACTCCCAAGGAATCGTGAGTTGAAGGCTATTCAATTAGGCAAACCCTAATTGAAAACAGTGCTGAAATTCCAATGAGTTAAGTTGAGATTTTGGGTTGATTAGCCCAAACGGGTTCAAGACCGTTTGGGGATCATCCAAACGGGTTCAAGACCGTTTGGGGATCACCCCAAGACCGTTTGGATGTCTGGGGTCAAGTATAGTTGATCAATTGAAGGTCTAAAGGTACCAAATCATACTGCAACTCAATGCTGATTTGTTGATCAACTCGATAGACCAATCCATGATGATTGTTCACTAAAGTCCAAAGGTTGGATGAGCCAAACGGTCTCAAGACCGTTTGATGGTCACCCAAGACCGTTTGGAGGTCTACGGTTGAGTATGGTTAGGTGTTTGAAGGTCTAAAGGTACTAAGCTGATATACAATGCAATGTTGATTTGGTGATCAATCCAATGAACCAAACCCCAATTGGATTGCTTAGATTTGAGTGATATGATGGGCAAACGGTCTCAAGACCGTTTGGAGGTCATCCAAACGACCTCAAGACCGTTTGGGGTCAGGTCATACCCAATTTAGATGATGGTTCAATGGTTTCAAAGTAACTAGCATTACATTGATTAGTATTGAAGGATCATCGATTTTAAACCCTAATTCAATTGAATCAAACCCTAATTGATGACCAATTGAGGGTTAATTAAGGGTCAAATCAGTTGAAGGTTGACCTATTTAACTCAATTGAAGTATGAGTATAGGTACAATTGATGATTGGTTCCATGAATTCAATGATTGAAGGAATCAACATTGAAAATCCTAATTCAATTGGGTATCTTATGTAATGGAGGTCCAATGTGATTGAATCTCTTGAGATTTAAGATGATGAATGATCCATTGATCCAATTATGATTAGTAATGTTTATCAATGAAGGTACAAAGGTTGAAACCCTAATTGTACCTAAGAGATTAGTGCCAATTAAGGGATGAATCCCTAATTGCTTATAGGATCAATGACTTGATACACTATGTTAATCATAGTTGTATGTACTCGAATGAAGGGTTGATATGACCTAATCAAGTTGAGAAGTGGATAGCATGAATTCATACATGAATATGATTCATGTGGTGGTTAATGGTTATGATCCTTAAGTAAAGATATCATGAAACCCTGGTTAAGGGTGTATTCTTATGAAACCCTGGTTAAGGGTGTATCCTTATGAAACCCTAGTTGAGGGTGTATCCTTATGAAACCCTAGTTGAGGGTGTATCCTTGTGAACCCTGGTTGAGGGTGTATCCTTGTGAAACCCTAGTGGAGGGTGTATTATTGCGAACCCTGGTTGAGGGTGTATCATTGAGAAACCCTAGTTGAGGGTGTATCATTGTGATTGTTTATAGGCAACTTTATAATAAAGTCATGCCTTAAACTAAAATAAGTCCATATCATGTGAGATAGATGGACAATTCTACTATGTGGCCTATGCATTATATGCTAAGGGTGAGTATTCTGTGATGGAATGTATTAAGAGGGGAAATACCTTAATACAAGATAAAGTTGGTTAACTCAAGAGGGTCTGAATTAATGAGAAATGGGGAACCCTAACCCTAATTTGGGGAAAAGGGAATGATAAGCCCTGTTTGATAGTGAACCCTAATTTCTGGTTTAGGAATGATGGTGTTACTATTGTATCAGATGATGTGATGAATATCTTGTATGACTGTTATCATGCCTAATAACCATGCAGTCATGATGAGATGATGAATATAGCCAGGTTTGGGCTGTGACATTTATTTAATAAATGTGAATAAGTTATTGCCTAGTGAGAGGTGACAAGATGTGAATGGCCTTGTGAGCCATGTGAATAAGTTGTTGCCTAGTGAGAGGTGATAAGATGTGAATGACCTTGTGAACCATGTGAATAAGTTGTTGCCTAGTGAGAGGTGACAAGATGTGAATGGCCTTGTGAGCCATGTGAATAAGTTGTTGCCTAGTGAGAGGTGACAAGATGTGAATGGCCTTGTGAGCCATGTGAATAAGTTATTGCCTAGTGAGAGGTGACAAGATGTGAATGGCCTTGTGAACCATGTGAATAAGTTGTTTCCTAGTGAGAGGTGACAAGATGTGAATGGCCTTGTGAGCCATGTGTGATTCTTGGGTAACAAGTATCATGTCTCTTTGTAGCATTTGTGTTAATAAGTTATGCTAGAGAACTTGGCTGATGTTACCTTTCTATTATATATCTATAGCTCATTGATGATTATTCATATCTGTTGTATTCATTACAAGTAGATGGATGAACCATGAGTCTACCATGGGTAGATGCAATGCTCCCAATGAAAATGGAGATTTTCTTATTCTGTTCTATGATGATTAATTCTGCCTGATAATGAAAAAGTAACCCCTGCTCAGTTTAATTTAATAATCTGCAATAATAATGTTTCTGGCAGAGAGTTATATCTCTCGCTGGGGAAATTTACAATGGTCTCACCCCCGTGGGAAACATTTTTAGGTATGCATGAAAGGCAGAGCAGAAACCCTAGAACAGGGAAATAGCAGCAGCAACAACAATAGCAGGGACAACAATAAGATCTCAGGTGGAGATATTGTCTGTCTAGTCATATAGATAGTAATCCTATGTGTCGTCTCTGTACTCTCAGGTCCTCGGATTTTTTAGTCAGTGTTTTTGATATATCAATTTGAGGTTTTGGCTTGATGCCGCGAGATTTGTATGCTGCCTGCATATATGTTTATAAGGCAGCTGATGATGTAGTCTCTGGAAAGAGATGGTACATGATATGTACGTTTGAAACAGAATGTATATGATATACAACAACATTTGTTGGAAAAGATTTCCTATGTGTGGATCTCTTTGCAAAAAGTTTTAATTTTTAGTGATTTTCGCTAATCCGCTGCTTGATGAACGCTTCCGCATTAGTTAATCTTGTTTTCATGAGACGTTCGTGACAATTTAGTGGTATCAGAGCTCTAGGTTCGCAGAGTCTACAAAGATGTAGGACTAAGGTTGTAGAGTCTGTTCTAAGTGTTTTCCAGTTTATCTGATAGTATCTTCTGCTCACATAGGAGAAGAAGAACTTGAAAATGACTGGACAACACGAGGAACACATTGCTAAGGGCAATGTTGTTGCACCAGTAGAGGGTGCATGGGACCAGGCAAGAGAGAGATATAGAAATGATACATAAAGAAAATCTAGAGATGGAAAAATCTTGTGTGTATAATGGTATGAAAAGTGAGGAATATGATAGTAAGTGAAGTGCATACTACCTAATCTCAATACTTATATACCCTGGCCAGGTATATGATTATTGAAGATAAGGCAAGTATGAAACTCTTAGATTGTTATCTTTTTTATTACTCTGATGAAGTAGTCATTCTGAAACAATCTAGAGAGTATAATGCAACTAATAGGAAGAGCTATGTGAACATTCCCAATTAATAGGGGAAAGATGTGTGACATCCCCAACTTAAAGGGAAAAGCTGTGTGACATTCCCAACTAATAGGGGAAAGCTGTGTGACATCCCCAACTTAAAGGGAAAAGCTGTGTGACATTCCCAATTAATAGGGGAAAGCTGTGTGACATCCCCAACTTAAAGGGAAAAGCTGTGTGACATTCCCAATTAATAGGGGAAAGCTGTGTGACATCCCCAACTTAAAGGGAAAAGCTGTGTGACATTCCCAACTAATAGGGGAAAGCTGTGTGACATCCCCAACTTAAAGGGAAAAGCTGTGTGACATTCCCAATTAATAGGGGAAAGCTGTGTGACATCCCCAACTTAAAGGGAAAAGCTGTGTGACATTCCCAATTAATAGGGGAAAGCTGTGTGACATCCCCAACTTAAAGGGAAAAGCTGTGTGACATTCCCAATTAATAGGGGAAAGCTGTGTGACATCCCCAACTTAAAGGGAAAAGCTGTGTGACATTCCCAACTAATAGGGGAAAGCTGTGTGACATCCCCAACTTAAAGGGAAAAGCTGTGTGACATTCCCAATTATTAGGGGAAAGCTGTGTGACATCCCCAACTTAAAGGGAAAAGCTGTGTGACATTCCCAATTAATAGGGGAAAGTTGTGTGACATCCCCAACTTAAAGGGAAAAGTTGTATGACATTCCCAACTAATAGGGGAAAGCTGTGTGACATCCCCAACTTAAAGGGAAAAGTTGTGTGACATTCCCAATTAATAGGGGAAAGTTGTGTGACATCCCCAACTTAAAGGGAAAAGTTGTGTGACATTCCCAACTAATAGGGGAAAGCTATGTGACATCCCCAACTTAAAGGGAAAAGCTGTGTGACATTCCCAATTAATAGGGGAAAGCTGTGTGACATCCCCAACTTAAAGGGAAAAGTTGTGTGACATTCCCAACTAATAGGGGAAAGCTGTGTGACATCCCCAACTCAAAAAGGAAAAGCTATATGAACATTCCCAATTACATAGAGTTTGCTAAGTGAACTTTATAAATAAAGGATTGCTGAATGAATTATCTCTGTTAGATATATATGTTTTTCTTTTAATAAATATTCATGGGTGATGATAGAAGTATGCTCTTTTATGCTTGTTCCTTTCAATGATATGAACATCATATGTTAGGGGTTTATGCTTTGCATAAACATAAACATTGAAAAGGTTGGATTAATGAAAGGAACTTTGTGCGGATTACAGATCCATGATATCTCCATAATATTAAGATAATATGTGGAGACTTGAGGGCATGATTAATGAACAATCTGTCTCTCCTTTCCCTGGGATTTCGAGGACGAAATCCTTGTTAGGGGTTTATAATTTGTATCATCCCTGACCTGGGTTATGCTTTAACCCTAGGTGTTTTGATTAAGAAAGATGATTATATGCTTAATCTCATCTTGTGAAAAGTAATTAAGGCTCAAAAGGAACCTATGTTTTAATTTTTGGTCATGTTTGAACAATGTTGAAGCAATGTTTGCTTATTTTGGACTAAAGTGCAAATTACCCAAGTTGAGGGGTTAAATTGCAAATGTTGCATGATAAGATGTTCCTCTGATGTTTATACATCATAAGAATGAATATGATGTAGTAGTATGGTTTCCACAAGCTTGGACACCAAGATTAAGCTTGTAAAGCAATCCTTGTGCATTAAAACCTAGTTTTGGTGTAATGTGCAATTTACCCAAAATCTAGGGTTCAATATGCAAATTACCACTTCAATAAGGTCCTTATTGTTTTTTGGCATCAGGTAGAGAAAATAAAATGAGAGGGGCATCTCATTTGAATTAAGTTGGAGGAGAGAGAATCTTGATATTAAAATAATCAAGATTTAATCCTAATTGAAACCCTAATTCAATTTAGGGAAAAAAATGAATGTATTAATTAAAGGGCCTTCAACCAAAATGTTATTGGTTGATTTTGGTTAAGGATGGATGTTCTTTTTCCAAGATAAGGAACGAAAATATCCTAAGTAGGTGAAACTCCACTCACCTTATTATAAAGAAAAGTAATATCCACTCACATGTGGGATATTATATTATAAGCATTAAGGTGCTTAATTTGCTTTTCTTTAAATTGAGGATAATGAAGGATAATTAAAGGCAAATTAAGATGCCTCGTATCCATGGAGTTGAGGGGGAAAAGGCGGCCATAAGTTTTGGATTAATTGGATTTTTATATGGCATTTTCTCTCTCATCAATTTCCTTATAAAAGTGCCATTTCCAAGCCCAAACCAAGGCTTTTTCGGCCCTTTCTTCTTCCTTTGCTTGGGATGAGCTCAAGGGGACTTAGGAGCAACAGGAGGACGAGCCCCAACCTGTTGGTAAGCCCTTGACCCTCGTTCTTCATGATTTCATGGTGGAAATCGAAAATAAATTATGGATTCCTTCTTATTTCGATCTCCTCTTCAACCCTAGCCAACTTTTGCAATCAAAAGCTTGAAGACGAGCCTAGGGGGAGTTTCTAGAGCTTCATCCACCATTAATGACGTGATATTGGAGCTTTGGAGCTCAATTGGAGGCGGGTTTTATAACTTAAACCCTCAAACATTGCTATTGCATCAATCTTCTATGCTTTGTTGATTGATTTCTTCAATTTTATACACTTTTGTTTCTTTGCTGCAAATTCCATCAAGAACGGTTGCTGTTATTGGGTGCACGAAGGAAGATGATGATGACATCATCATAAGAAAGCACCTCACCAAATATCTTGGGAGAAAACGATCTCAAAAGTTGGGACCAAACGGTTTCACCAAAACCGTTTGGTGACCAAACGGGTTGCAAACCGTTTGGTGGCAAACGGGTTCAAACCCATTTGAAGGAGTTGACCAAGCGTTGACCGTTTGGGAATCTCGTTCCTAATTATGTAGGATAATGACCCTCCATATTTGAGGTATTAACTCCAAAGGAATCATAGGTTGAAGGCCAATCAATTAGACAAATCGAATTGAATTAAGTGCTGATTTTCAACCTGAATATCTTGACCTGCTTGGGAAAACGGGTTCAAGACCGTTTGAGATGGTTGACCAAGCGTTGACCGTTTGGGATTCCTGTTCATAATGATGTTGGTTAATTACCCTTCAAATTTGATGGGTTAACTCCAAATTAATCATAGGTTGAAGGCTAATCAATTAGGAAAACCTAATTGGATTAAGTGCTGATTTTCAACCTGATTAACTTGACCTGCTTGGGAAAACGGGTTCAAGCCCGTTTGAGTGAGTTGTCCAAGCGTTGAACGTTTGGTATTCCTGTTGATAATTATGTTTTTTAATGACTCTCCAAATTTGAGAGGTTAACTCCCAAGGAATCGTGAGTTGAAGGCTATTCAATTAGGCAAACCCTAATTGAAAACAGTGCTGAAATTCCAATGAGTTAAGTTGAGATTTTGGGTTGATTAGCCCAAACGGGTTCAAGACCGTTTGGGGATCATCCAAACGGGTTCAAGACCGTTTGGGGATCACCCCAAGACCGTTTGGATGTCTGGGGTCAAGTATAGTTGATCAATTGAAGGACCAAAGGTACCAAATCATACTGCAACTCAATGCTGATTTGTTGATCAACTCGATAGACCAATCCATGATGATTTTTCACTAAAGTCCAAAGGTTCGATGAGCCAAACGGTCTCAAGACCGTTTGGAGCTCATAAAAACGGTCTCAAGACCGTTTGGTGGTCACTCAAGACCGTTTGGAGGTCTAGGGTTGAGTATGGTTAGGTGTTTGAAGGTCTAAAGGTACTACGCTGATATACAATGCAATGTTGATTTGGTGATCAATCCAATGAACCAAACCCCAATTGGATTGCTTAGATTTGAGTGATATGATGGGAAAACGTTCTCAAGACCGTTTGGAGGTCATCCAAACGACCTCAAGACCGTTTGGGGTCAGGTCATACCCAATTTAGATGATGGTTCAATGGTTTCAAAGTAACTAGTATTACATTGATTAGTATTGAAGGATCATCGATTTTAAACCCTAATTCAATTGAATCAAACCCTAATTGATGACCAATTGAGGGTTAATTAAGGGTCAAATCAGTTGAAGGTTGACCTATTTAACTCAATTGAAGTATGAGTATAGGTCCAATTGATGATTGGTTCCATGAATTCAATGATTGAAGGAATCAACATTGAAAATCCTAATTCAATTGGGCATCTTATGTAATGGAGGTCCAATGTGATTGAATCTCTTGAGATTTAAGATGATGAATGATCCATTGATCCAATTATGATTAGTAATGATTATCAATGAAGGTACAAAGGTTGAAACCCTAATAGTACCTAAGAGATTAGTGCCAATTAAGGGATGAATCCCTAATTGCTTATAGGATCAATGACTTGATACACTATGTTAATCATAGTTGTATGTACTCGAATGAAGGGTTGATATGATCTAATCAAGTTGAGAAGTGGATAGCATGAATTCATACATGAATATGATTCATGTGGTGGTTAAGGGTTATGATCCTTAAGTAAAGATATCATGAAACCCTGGTTAAGGGTGTATTCTTATGAAACCCTGGTTAAGGGTGTATCCTTATGAAACCCTAGTTGAGGGTGTATCCTTATGAAACCCTAGTTGAGGGTGTATCCTTGTGAACCCTGGTTGAGGGTGTATCCTTGTGAAACCCTAGTGGAGGGCGTATTATTGTGAACCCTGGTTGAAGGTGTATCATTGAGAAACCCTAGTTGAGGGTGTATCATTGTGATTGTTTATAGGCAACTTTATAATAAAGCCATGCCTTAAACTAAAATAAGTCCATATCATGTGAGATAGCCGGACAATTCTACTATGTGGCCTATGCATTATATGCTAAGGGTGAGTATTCTGTGATGGAATGTATTAAGAGGGGAAATACCTTAATACAAGATAAAGTTGGTTAACTCAAGAGGGTCTGAATTAATGAGAAATGGGGAACCCTAACCCTAATTTGGGGAAAAGGGAATGATAAGCCCTGTTTGATAGTGAACCCTAATTTCTGGTTCAGGAATGATGGTGTTACTATTGTATCAGATGATGTGATGAATATCTTGTATGACTGTTATCATGCCTAATAACCATGCAGTCATGATGAGATGATGAATATAGCCAGGTTTGGGCTGTGACATTTATTTAATAAATGTGAATAAGTTATTGCCTAGTGAGAGGTGACAAGATGTGAATGGCCTTGTGAGCCATGTGAATAAGTTGTTGCCTAGTGAGAGGTGACAAGATGTGAATGACCTTGTGAACCATGTGAATAAGTTGTTGCCTAGTGAGAGGTGAGAAGATGTGAATGGCCTTGTGAGCCTTGTGAATAAGTTGTTGCCTAGTGAGAGGTGACAAGATGTGAATGGCCTTGTGAGCCGTGTGAATAAGTTGTTGCCTAGTGAGAGGTGACAAGATGTGAATGGCCTTGTGAACCATGTGAATAAGTTGTTTCCTAGTGAGAGGTGACAAGATGTGAATGGCCTTGTGAGCCATGTGTGATGCTTGGGTAACAAGTATCATGTCTCTTTGTAGCATTTGTGTTAATAAGTTATGCTAGAGAACTTGGCTGATGTTACCTTTCTGTTATATATCTATAGCTCATTGATGATTAATCATATCTGTTGTATTCATTACAAGTAGATGGATGAACCATGAGTCTACCATGGGTAGATGCAATGCTCCCAATGAAAATGGAGATTTTCTTATTCTGTTCTATGATGATTAATTCTGCCTAATAATGAAAAAGTAACCCCTGCTCAGTTTAATTTAATAATCTGCAATAATAATGTTTCTGTCAGATAGTTATATCTCTCGCTGGGGCAATTTACAATTGTCTCACCCCCGTGGGAAACATTTTTAGGTATGCATGAAAGGCAGAGCAGAAACCCTAGAACAGGGAAAGAGTAGCAGCAACACCAACAGCAGGGACAACAATAAGATCTCAGGTGGAGATATTGTCTGTCTAGTCATATAGATAGTCGTCCTATGTGTCGTCTCTGTACTCTCAGGTCCTCAGAGTTTTTAGTCAGTGTTTTTGATATATCAGTCTGAGGTTTTGGCTTGATGCCCCGAGATTTGTATGCTGCCTGCATATATGTTTATAAGGCAGCTGATGATGTAGT
The DNA here is from genome assembly GCA_963693085.1 of Alisma plantago-aquatica. Taxonomy (NCBI): domain Eukaryota; kingdom Viridiplantae; phylum Streptophyta; class Magnoliopsida; order Alismatales; family Alismataceae; genus Alisma; species Alisma plantago-aquatica. The sequence continues at coordinate 530,486,488 of OY856410.1, forward strand.
CTCTGGAAAGAGATGGTACATGATATGTACGTTTGAAACACAATATATATGATATACAATGGCATTTGTTGGAAAAGATTTCCTATGTGTGGACCGCTTTGCAAAAATTTTTAATTTTTAGTGATTTTTGCTAATCCGCTGCTTGATGAACGCTTCCGCATTAGTTAATCTTGTTTTCATGAGACGGTCGTGACACAGGCTCATGACCATAACAATTGCATTTCATATAGAGATCAAGCATCCATTCGTAGGTTACAAGGATTTCATCTTTGTGGCCCTTGTCACTCCTCAAAACAATTTCCTTTGGGAAGCTACACTCTGACGAGATAAAGAATTGGATTCGGGCATAATCCAATATGGACATGGATTTTGTCGCATAATCTACGCACAACGGCTTACCTATGAAACTCCCCTGAACACTCAACTTTTCTTGATCCCAAAATTCCATAGGAAGATTAGGGAAATGAATCCACACTGGTATCTCCTTCAATTTCAACTTCTCCAATGGCTCTCCTAACTCCCATTTCTTTAGAAGAAAAGGTTTACCTCCGTCATACCATGGGCCTCCCTCCGCCGCTGTTTCGAGATCCTCTACATCCTTGAACTTCACGATGAAGAAACATTTATTTCTAGGGATAATTTCGAATGAGCTCTTAGGTTTCCATACCGTTTTGAGATGCCTCACAAGGGTTGGCCAGTGCATTTTTAACCCCACCACGTAGCCAACAACTGAATTACTCCAATTCCTCGCTATTTCCACCACTTTTTCCCTTTTGTACCTCACCTCACCATCAACAACTTCAGGCTGGACAAACTGGAGCATCGTGAAGTCCTTCTGTGCATGATCTACGAAGAGATCCTTCCAAGACTTAGCGGATTGAGAAACACCTACACTCACCATCTCCAATCTGCTCTGGATTCCCGCTGGGACTTGATTTGGACGCACCTCAGCCTGATCATGATATGCCCGATGAAACACTGGGGGTTTGGTACCCAGTCCTCGCTGACGCCCTTCCTGGACAACCTTCATCCCCACTCCTCCTATGGTATTCCCTCCTACTCCAGTGGCCACTACATCAGGAGTGACATGCGAAGCACCTGTGGTTTGATTGGAGGGTCGTCGCCATCGACCCTTCTGGATTACCACTTCCATCGCCGCACCTGTCATTTTCCTCGATTTCAAACCCGCTCCCGCCATCCCGATCTGGTGTATTATCCTAGATAGAGATTTCTAGATAGGGAGAGAAAGATCATCACCAGGTAGAGTCCTTAGAGAAATAGTTGAGGAGGTCTGCTAGAGTTCATCATCCTTCATCCATATATTTTGAGTCCAAGTATATTTTTCTTACTTAAATGGTGATCCAAAGATTTTTAGGAGGAAAAGACTCATATATATAGAGCATAGTGGAATTAGGAAATGTAGGAGGAGATGCCTTCTTTCTAAAAGAATAATACCAATGATCATGGGGGCACTTCCTAAGGATTGGATGGAATTAAAGAACAACATATGATGAAGAGAAATGAGAGTAGCAAGGATATCTGATACAAAGCCAGACTAGTTGTCAAGGGATTTAGTCAAAGACCATTGGTGTATTTTGATGAAATATTTTATCATGTTGTGAAGATGACTTCTATTAGATTTGATCTAGACTTGGTTTCTAGCTTAGATCCATAGCTTGAGCCTATGGATGTGAAAACAAAGTTCCTTCATGGTGATCTATAGGAGGAGATCTACATGTAGGTTCTTTAAGGATTTCAGATCAAGGGAAAAACCACTTAGTATATAGATTGAAAAAAAGTTTGTACGTGTTGAAACAAACTATCAAATAGTGGCATAAGAAGTTTGATTCTTTCATGTAGAGTCATGAGTATCAGAATAGAAGTGTGGATCCATGTGTCTACATTAGGAGGTTTTCCAATGACAAGTTCATTATTCTACTACACTTTGTGTACGACATGTTGATAATGGAATACGACGCCAATTTCATTTTAAAACTAAAGACACTACTTTCTAAATCCTTTGAGATGAAGGATTTGGGACTAGTATGGCATATTCTGGGGATGTAGATCACATGTTACAAGAAGAAGCAAAAGTTTTGGTTGTCACAACAAAGCTAATTTGAATTAATTATGGAGCAGTTCAACATTGACAAATCCAAATTTGTGAGTACTCCACTATCAGGTCATTTCAAGTTATGTGTCTTTTTCATTCCCATCTACCAATGGCGAGAAAGACGACATGTCCACATACCCTATTTTCCTATTGTCATGAGTTTTATGCACACAATGGTGTCTACTTGTCCTGGTATTTCTCATGTCATTGGAGTTGTGAGTAGGTTTCTCTCAAAACCTAGGAAAGATAATTGGGAGGTGGTCAAGTGGATCTTTAGATATTTACAAGGAACCAAAAATACATGTTTGATGCTTGGTGATTCTAAACTAGTTCTAAAAGTTTTCATTGATGTTGACATGGAAAATAACATTGATCATAGAAAGTCTACCAATAGGTATGTATTCACTTTTGTAGGAAGAGGCATATCTTGGCAGTCAAAGTTTCAAATGTGTGTTGCAGTTTCTACGATAGGCAAGTAGTACACTCCAATAGAAGAAGTAGAAAAACAAACACTTAGGATTGTGATATTTTTGTAAGTGTTCGACATGACTTATGTTGATCATACTATTTTTTGTGATAATCAGAGTGTTATTGACTTGATCAAGAGCACAATGCATAAGGCACAAATAAAGAACAATGGTGGGAGATATCATTGGCTTCATGATGTAATTGATAAGGAGTTGCTAACACTAAATAAGATCCTTACTGATATTTGATTGTTCCATCACTTCTCAAAGGAGACCAATGACAAGCATTTGTAAGGAAAACTCAAGAAACTGTATGAGTGGAAGATTATGACAAATAAAACTTTCATGATTAGAAGATTATGACAAATAAAACATCATTGATCATATGACTGAATTCCAAATATTTGTTAATCAATTGGAGTACATGAAATGATTCTTGATGATGAAATCTAGGATCTACTTCCTATGAGATCATTTCCTAACAATTGGGAGGTGCTCACTTTAACAATCAACAATTCTGCATAGGAAGGCAAGTTGATTTGGACCAAGTGAAGAATATTTTACTAAATTAAGAGACATGATGGCTAACCTCAGGCGACATTGGGTCAGAGGTAAACTTCATAGAGAGTAGGAGAACTAATAGAGAGAAATACCATGGATGATCATAGAGTCGTTGCGAGCCCCTAGACGGTGGGAAGGCATGTGGTAGATCCAAATTGAATAGTAGAGGGTTCTTCCATTGTGACATGATGGATCATATGAAAAAGGATTGCTAAGTTTGAAAATGAAACATGGGTCTAAAGTCAAATACAAAAAGGATGATGACAAGAACACTACAATGGTAATTCCATTTGAAAGGAATGACGATGATGATGTCGTTTTGATAGTATAGGAGCAATGTTTGCATGTGATGAGTATGACTCTAGGAAGGTGGTGGATACTACATCTTATTATCATGCTTCATCGAAAAGGAGTTCTTCATTTCATACAAAAAGGACAAATTTGGAAGGGTGATAATGGGAAATTCCAGGTTCTCTGCGTTTAATATGTGGTTCTTATATTGATAGAGAAGGTTGTCAGCTAGACTTTGCTAGACTTTGGTGGTGGAAAATGTGAACTTAAAAGGAAGGCTTGGTTACCCCTATTTCTCTTGATTTTAATTTGATTTAAATCAGTTTTTGCCCTTATTGGACCTTCTTGGGCGCACAACCCAACAAAGGGAGGCACTCCCTTTTCCCTTGCCACCTCTATGTTCTGTGTGCTAGTATTTGCTCTGATCAATTGTGATCGTTGATCCTTGTCTCATGGATTCCCCATACTTGATCTAATGGGTAGGAGTTCATCCCCTACCTCCATCCATACACTATAGAAGTGATATAGTGTTTTCTCTGACAAGCTACCAATCAACCCACTCCAATCCACCTTTCTTACAATCAAAACTTTCCCCTATTTAATCCTTCCTTCCCTTGGTTTTGCTTCTAACTTCTCTTGTTTTCCCTTGCCACATCTTTCCCCTACCCTCTTCTTCAATAATCCTAACAAGGGGCACCGCCATGGTATGTCTACTTTGGGCATTCTTGCTACTATGTGCTTCATCGAGTTTTGATAGTTCCATCACCTTCAGATGGCCTCTCCTTGACTAGGTGACATCTTGGCGAGGGTTTCCAACCACGAGATAACCCAGAGGCCCTACCCTCCTGACGAGTTTGATGGACTATCATTGGGATCCTTCACATGCTACAATAGTGTTGACTTGAGGTGGGCGGCGACCAGGGCTCATGATCAAGTGTCTAGGGGGCGGCGAGTAGTGACTTCCAGCCACCATCAAGATCCTATCCCAAGGAGGTTGTAGACTAGCATGTTGGAGAGTAGGTCTTGGAGGCCCAGATCAGACTGTACAAATCCAAGGGGCTCCCATGACCTAGGATCAAGATCAAACGACCCCCTTTTTTTTTATCATTTTTAAGGTATTTTTGAAAAAAATTATAACTTTATCATGCTAAATCCAAAGTCTAATTCTAACTCTTTGTTCATAAAAATGAGATCTTTTCAATAAAATTACTTCCACAGTCTAATTCTACTTCTTTGTCTATTGATATCCCTAAAATTCATACTCTTGGTGTCTTTTTGGATGGTTTATGCTTTTGAATGCATGATCTGGATGTTTTGTCTCAAATCTTAATGTTAGCCTAATATTAGTATGTTGAATACCTCTATGTATTATGATTCGAACTTTATTTGTTCTTTCACACTAAAATTGTCTTATGTAGATGAAATGCCCTAATATGGACATATATGGTATAGATCACTTATTTAATGCTTAACCTTTTTGAAAGTTCTTAAAATCCTTATGATTGACCTAAATAAGTAAATTTTTATGTATGTTAGACTATGGTTCAAACTTGTTCGTTCTATCCTCCTATTTTAATTTGATTTTGTGCCTTTAACCTTGAAACATGTCTTATATGGATACATTGATGTAGAATCTCAAACCTAACTCAATTTTGGGTGTTTTATGACTAAAATAATCATGTGAACTCATACATCAGCACCTTATCATGCATTGTACTACCTATTTTCTATGTGGATCATTCTTGTGACCCACTGTGATTAAATTCTCTAGCCTTTACATGGATTTTGACATAATACACATGTTGTTAACCAAGGCTCTAACCTCACATGAATCATGATCTAATTATGACCTATACTACATTATGATCTCAAATCAGTATGTTAGTGATGTTAATGACACTTAACTCAAGTATATCCCATCTATACTCTAATGGTGACAATCTTGCATGATTATAACTTTTTTTTTGGTTAAGCCAGGAGGTTATCTATTCATCTCACCCTCCTCGTGTGAGCATAAAAAACTCAAATACAACTCCTTCTGAAAAAAGCAGGTCTATCCACCCCACAAGCCAAAACAACACGCAAACACAAGCACATAACATGTTTCACCTAAGAGCACACAAACACCCCTCAAAACAGACCCAAAGAAGCTCCCTAGCCTAAAGAGAGACCTTCAAGGGTGTTTGAACTGCATCACCACATACGGAGTGTGGTTCTTCTCAAGGATAACCATACCTCGGATCCTAGGAGGCGATCTTCTAGTATCAGATATCACAATCGGCTCATGTCTATGAATACCCCACTTACCAATCTCCCTGGGAATAGAGTTAATGGCCCTGTGAACGAGAGATCCCACAATGCCTTCTTCCTCCATGATGCTTCTCAACTCCTTGACAACTCGAGACAGCCTCCAGGGAATGTTAGTTGTGCCCCATAAAATTTGGTAGGTACTGTCATCATCAATCTCCACAAATGAAATCCTCAATAATTGGTTCTCCGCGAGTTTCATCCCCACAACACAAGCTTGAAGAAACACAGTAGCATGGTCCTCCGCTATCAACCATGCTCTAGCAATCTGACAAACAACTGCACGATGGTTCCTAATGATACTAGCCATCCACCACATGTTACAACCATTACGATCTTTACTTCTACCAATCGTCACATTCATCATTAGGGAATTAATATCAGGGATCTTCCACTTCAGTAGATTCACTTCTCTAAGAGCATAATTGGGATCTTCAATGCCGTAATTGTTAAGACGACTATGATCTTCTGGCTTCACAAGGACACAGAACCACTACTTCTTCATCATGGAGTTGATCTGCGCTGTCATGCAATTCATATCTCTGTCAATAGGTGCTTTACATCCATCGTATCAAGCTCGACATCTCCATCTCCAGATATAGAACAGAATGAGCGTCGCAAGGCATGCTGTAATCCATACCATGACAATTGTTGATCTCCCATTCAAGCAAAATTCCAACAAATTTGCTCTGTTATATGGCCGCACTCTATCGGTAATGAGAGCAAATCTGTTCCAGAAACCTACTGCTAGTTGACCATGGAAAATCAAATGGTCCGTGTCTTCTATAATAGGCTCCTCGCAGCACTTGCATTTAGATGCCATAGCAATTTGGCATCTAGATATGTTGTCGTCAGTCAGGATCGCATGATTGATGATCTTCCAAATAAGCGAGCAGGCCTTAGGCGCATCTAAGTACCAGATCTTCTGAGCGTCAGAGGGAGCCTCACTGTGATTCATAGTCAGCATCTTCTTCACAGATCTGATCGAGAACAAACTCGTCCACTCCGGACTCCATATAAGATGGTCCTCATCTTCCGAGATCTGCTGATCTGCCTTCTCAATCAGTTGGATGCCATCTTCATCGATTATCTGCCTCAAGGTCATCCAGTCCCATCCTTCATTGGGGAGCCAAAAATCACAAACTAGGAACGAGTGGTTTTGATCACTAGTGTGTAGAGAATGATCGAATAACCTCTCATCGCACCATAAGGAGTCCCAGAAAAGGATTAGACCCTTCGCAATACGCCATTTGCACTTAGGAATAATCATAGGGAACATATTCCATAATTGTTTCCAGTAAGGACACACCGAGTCTCTGTATCTTACATTATATGGGTAGATAGCAGATCTACTGAACGCCCTACTTGAGTATTTTGCTCTACAGAATCTTTCCCAGATCGTGTCTCTGGCTAACACCTCCCAGCACGCCTTAGCCACGAAATCTTTGTCAATGATTCTTGTATTAAAAAGGTCCAAACCACCACCTTCCACAGGCTTTGCTACCTTGTTCCAGCATACCCACAGCTTACGATGGTGATTCTCACAGTCTGCCCAAAGAAAATGAGCAAGAATGGCATCAATACGATCAGAAACACCACAAGGAATTCCGATGGCAGCTGCAGTGTGGACTGTCGATGATGAAAGGACTGCATGATTATAACTCAAGTGACTAGTCATGCTAATGTTGATGCTCATGTTGACTAAGATTGCTATTATATTAGGATTTCTCTATCTAAGATCATGAAGCCTAATCTTATGATCCCTAATCATAGTTGTGATGTGTCACCCTAATATCTAGATGAATCCATGATGTATGGTGTAACTTGATAATTAACTTGCATGACTAGTTGATATGTTGAAAACTATGTTAAAGGAAATGAGTACCTAGACTTAGGTGACATATCCACGCCCCTTGATAATTATTAATGGACCTAATCCTATTTTGGTTAATAAAATTGTATTTATTTGAAATACCAAGATCTCTATGTTGACTTGATTGTCAAGATCTAGTCAAGCTTGCTATATATGGTTTTCTAATCAATAGTTAATCTCATACTCTACTCAAAAGGTACACTTAATCTATTGACCCTACTATGGTATTGAATTATTTATATGTATGCTTGTATGAATGCTTGGCTAGTTAATCACTTGTTTGAGCTACTTGTTCCCTACGATTAGTATTCTTGTTTTTCTTGAAATATGTTGAACAAACCTTGAACATAATTGAACTTGTACATTATACAAAACTTGTGTACCTGCCTATATTCTCAGGTTAAGGGCATAAGGTTGGGAAACTTACTTGACATGTCAAGATAAGTTGGACCATGTCAACAAAAGGGTTGGCTAATCTTGAGCACCCTTACATACCCTTCTAATGGGAAGCTAGTCAATGAACATAATATGTTGTTGAGTATAATAAAAATACACTTAAAACATGCCTTGTATAAAACAATATTGTTAAGTGTTCTCACCTAGTTTTTACTTATTCCTTATATGATGTTTCTATCCAAGAAAATTTTATTATACTCTTAAATAGTTTACATGCCTTTACATAGTGTACTTAATGCTTTAGCATTAATATGTTTTGCTTATCAAATTTGTAGTTTCCAAATGAAGATCTGTTTCACTCAAGACTCTAAGATCTGACATAAACACCAATGGGGTATACTTGAATCTAGAAATGGGTAAACATATTTTATCTACATGTTTAGTATCTTCTTATCTCTTGTTGTTACTACATTTACATATATATTACCAGTGTGAAATATTTGAACCATTCTATGGACGGACGCCTAAGTCCACTCGCCATTGGGTATGTACCCATTAGGCGTGTGAACCTAGGGTAACAAATGGTTTCATGACAACATCTCCAGAGAGGTTTTGAACCTTTGTGAACAACATGACATACAATATGAGAGGATAAAGCCCAACACTCAATATCACAATGGTAAAATTGAGATGATGAACTATAAAATATTAAACAAATTTAGAGGCATGTTGAAGACTACACATTTTCCAAAGACATTTTAGGGGTGAGGTAAAGAGTATTTCCTATTATTTAATTAGTAAATCTCCATCAGTTGCTTTGGGGTTTAAGATACTTGAGAAGGTTTGGAAGTCAAGGATGCATGCTAAACACATTTAAGAGTATTTGGGTGCAAGGCATATGCACATGTTAAAAGGGAAACACAAAAAAAGTGGATGATAAAGTGATGTCATACATCTTTGTTTGCTATGGAGATCAATAGTTTGGCTACATGTTATGAGATCCTACAAAAAAAATCATGAGGAGACACAATTAAAGATGTGACATTTTGTGCGAGTTGGATAGTGACATAGCATGAGAGTAAGCTTGTAGAGGTTGTAGGATCAAGTGATAGTTCTTATTATGATGAGTATGAGGATGCTTCAGCCTCATCATGGGTGCACTCTTTAGATGATGAAGAAGAGCATCCTGATCACCCATATCAGCAAAGTGATAGAACATTGAGTGGTTCTATTCTAGATGAACAAATTTTTTTGCTCGATAAGTGCCCTCCTCTTTATTATATAGAAAAACAATATTTATGCATAAAACAAAACAACTGAAAGGAAATGGCCCTATACAATTGATCTATAACAACTAATTGTACAAGTAAACTATATCAGTGATGCTATTCCAACATTTTATACTATCTGATGAGAAGCCTCTAAAGATCCTCATATTTCTCTCTTTCCAAATAAAGAAAAGAGTATCCAAATAGAAAAGTTGTTGTTTCTTACACCCTTCCTTCAAGCAGTCAGAAGGCGATCTTGGAGCACGATCAATAAAGCCACAATTCACACCTTTCTTCCACAAACAAGAAGCAAACTCGCATTTGAACATAATGTGATCAGTATTCTCAATCTCAGCCTCACAGAGGATACAACGGGAAGCTAGCTAGAACCCCATCTTCTAAAGATGATACAGAGTAGGAAGCATGTTTAGAAAATTTTTCCAAGCATTCTGAATCATGTTCTTAGGATGATCATATTTCCATAGCCATCTGGCCCAAACCACATGGAGATTTTTATTCCTGAAAAGGTCCCAAGCATCTTTGATCTTAAGAATAGAACACCCTTTAATACTGATGAAATCCTCATTATGCAGCAAAATGTTGACTTCCTCCAAATAGTTCTTAAAAAATTTAAAGCATCTTCTGTTCGAAATAACCCAAGTTCTATAAGAAGTAAAGTTACTAAGAAACCCATTAAAGCCACAGCCAATTCTGAGTATATTTTTGGTATCAATACATTCACTCAGGAACTTATTGCCTGGTAACCAAAGATCTTTCCAAATCCTAAATGATTTGTCGTCACCAATATGGAATTCAGTTAAGGGTAGAATAGTACTTCTTAAGCTATACAAATGTTTCCACATCCAAGAGCAATTCGAGTTGATTTTAAAGGACTAGAAAGATGCATTCTTTAAATACTTCCCATTGACCCATTTAACCCACAGAGAATCTTTTTTAGAAGACAAATTCCAAGCATTAATAATCATTCGAGCTCTGTTCGAATCCTCCACTCTTATGATTCCCAAACCCCCTTCTTTCTTTGGTTTACAGACTTGCTCCCATTTCACATGATGCACCTTCTTGTCAGGAGACGTACCTTCCCAGATGAATTTCTTGCAGATACCATTGACCTCCTTCATGATGCTAGTAGGTAGGGGAAAGGTGGCAGACTAATAAAGATGTAAGGCATTTAAAGTCGAAACAACAAGTTCCACTCTCCCTCCAAATGAAAGAGTTCTCATCTTCCAACTTTCCAATTTCTTTTTCATCTTATCGATCAGAGGTAAATAGAATGACTTATTAAGATTCCCACAGAAGAGTGGCATGCCAAGATATATCATAGGAAGAAACCCTTTGTTAATCATAAGGATATTAGAAATATAATCTTCATATGTATTCTTTCTGCAAAAACATGACTTTTCCTGAGGTTCATCTCTAACCCAGAGACTTTACCAAAATGATCAAGCAAAACCTTTATTGACTTAGCATTATCAATATTAGCTTTAGCAAAAATCATTACATCATCAACAAATAGAGTATGCGACACAAACAAGATACCAACAAGATACCATTGCTTAGGGCATCAATAATCTTTCTACTGACATCACTTTCCATCATAGCACTGAATCCTTGCATTGTTATAACAAACAAAGAAGGAGCCAGTGGATCACCTTGGTGAATGCCATTAGAAGGGTAGATAACATCAGTAGGAAATCCATTCACCAGAATATGCAGACTAGTAGACTTCATAATAGTCTTAATCCATTCAACAAAGCAATAAGGAAAATTCATCTTTTCAAGAACTTTGAACAAGAACGGCCATTTGATTGAGTCATACGCCTTGGTAAGGTCATCCTTAATGCACATTTTATTACTGTTGCTACTAGAGTTAAAATCACTAATCAGTTCATTGGCCAATAAAAGAGCATCTAAAATCTTCCTGCCCTTGATAAAAGCAATTTGATTAGGACTAATAATAGATGCGAGAATATATTGCAATCTATTTGAGAGGATCTTAGAGATAATCTTGTAAAGGAAGTTGCACAGAGCTATGGGCCTCCAATCACTGATATTCTCAACATCTTGAGATTTAGGAATGAGAGAGATTTAAGATTTATTTACTTCTTTGAACAACTTGTTACTACTAAATAAATTGATAACAACAGAAGTGACATCATTACCAATGATCCCCTAAGTGTTTTGAAAACAATGCCCATTAAATCCATCTGGCCCAGGGGCCTTATCACCATCTGCATCCTTGATGACCCTATCTACTTCCTCCTTGGTAACAATAGCTCTCAACATATTAAAATGATTTTTAGAGATAGAGGGTACATTCCAGCTTGAATCCCATATTGTATCATCCATACATGAGTACTTTTTGAAAATATTATTGAAGTAATTATCAATGTGCTCAGAAATGGTATCTTCATCATAGGTTTTACCCCCATCAACATTTAGACACCTGATGCGATTCCTAGCTACTCGAGATCTAATAGAATTATAGAAAAAAGCAGTGTTCTTATCTCCAAACTTTAACTAGTTCACTCTAAAAAGTTTTTTAGCAAAAGATTCTTCTCTTTCAGCAACATCATGAGAAACTTTACTTTTAATAGTAGCAACATCTCTTAACAAGATATCCTCAGGGGACTTGTCAGTAGAAGCAATAGCTTCCATTTCTTCGATTTCCAAGCTCTTCGCAGTGTCCTCTATATTCCCAAACTTATCCTTATTCCATTTGATAAGTTTTGCTTTTACATTCTTCAGTTTCCTGGTAACTTTGAACATAGGGTTCCCACTAACCTCCAAGTTCCAGGCTTCCTCCATGATATTTAGAAAATCTGGATGCTTAGTTTAAGCATTAAGGAACTTAAAATATCCCCTCTTTTTCTTCACAACATTATTCAAATTTACAACCAACTGTCGATGATCACTATGAATAGTGTTATTGATATCACCCCAAGAGTCTTTGAAGTTATCCATAAAATCCACATTATGAATCACCGTGTCAATTTTAGACATAACAAATTGATCCCCTTTTCTCCTATTATCCCAAGTGTAAAACACACCTTTTAACTCCATCTCAACAAGATTAGTATTAGAAAAGGTACCATTGAAATATTCCATGGCTTTAACAGAATAGAAACCTCTTCCTTTTCTTTCATGAGAAAAATGAATACCATTAAAATCCCCAATTAGAATCCACGGACCTCTTAGGTTAGCATATATATTGATAATAGCATCCCAGAGCTCAGTTATTTTCCTTTCATCATTATGCCCATAAATAGCAGTAAGAAACAAAAATGTATCTTTGTATTCAACTATACAATGAATATACTAATCATATTTCATTATCTTATTTACTTTCACTACTTTATCATCCCAAAGGATGATAATCCTGCCAAGTGGATGAGACCCATGGTTCGAACACCACTCCTTATTACTCCAGATTCTATATAGAGTCTTATTAACTTTCTTCTGTCTAACTTTAGTCTCTAATAGAATATTAATAGGAAGATCGTACTTACATAGCACCTCCCTTACTCTCTCCTAGTGTCCATATTTTTTGAGCCCACAGACATTCTAGGAGAAGATCCCCAGGTTTTCACCCATCAAAATGGTCCTTGGCTGGAGCTCTGCCAGCCTCAGTATATTTAGAGTACTCCTCCATAGCTTCATCCAAGATGTCAAACATGTTTGTGGAAACTTCCTCCACAATTTTCTTCACAGTAGCCACACTCTTGTTTGCCCTTCTAACATGAATTTGGTTCTTACCAGTGACAACACAGAAACCTTCACTATCCACCATATGCTTTTTGATATTCAGTTTTCTATCAACTATATTCTTCATTTTTTTAGGCACTTCATAGCACGGAGTGGTAAATGCAGAAGAAAAAGGAACCTGACTTTTCACAAAGACAGAACAATCCTGAGACTTGCCATTCGAGAGCTCACTACTATGACTAACATTCACCTCCTTGGCACATCCTCCCTCCCTCTATCTATTTAGTAGATTAGAACTAGAACTTGCCTCATTTGTCATGGAAACCAAGTTGACCTATTCCTCCTGAACATTTATCACAGACCCATTAGGAACACCAGTAGTAGGTATATCGGATATAATAATTTCTCCCGCATCTACCATGGAACCATCTGATTCCCATTGACAACACCATTAACCGCCTTAGTAGTAGGAGCTTTATCTTCTGCAACCACTTATTTTACAATCTTCTTCATGTTATCAACTGCCTTCCAAACTCTCTTCAGATTTGTCGACGAGCAAGAACCAGGCTCATGACCGTAACAATTGCATTTCGTATAGAGATCAAGCATCCATTCGTAGGTTATAAGGATTTCATCTTTGTGGCCCTTGTCACTCCTCGAAACAATTTCCTTAGGGAAGATACACTAAGACGAGATAAGGACTTAGATTCAGGCATAATCCAATATGGACATGGATTTTGTAGCATAATTTGTGCACAACAGCTTACCTATGAAACTCCCCAGAACACTCAACATTTCTTGATCCCATAATTCCAGAGGAAGATTAGGGAAATGAATACACACTGGTATCTCCTTCAATTTCAACTTCTCCAGTGGCTCTCCTAACTCCCATTTCTTTAGAAGAAATTGTTTACCTCTGTCATACCATGAGCCTGCCTCCACCGTTATTTTGAGATCCTCGACATCCTTGAACTTCACGATGAAGAAACATTTATTTCTAGGGATAATTTCGAATGAGATCTTAGGTTTCCATACCGTTTTGAGATGCCTCACAAGGGTTGTCCAGTGTAGTTTTAACCCCACCACGTAGCCATCAACTGAATTTCTCCACTTCGTCACTATTTCCACCGCTTTCGCCCTTTTGTACCTCATCTCACCATCAACAACTTCACGCTGGACAAACTAGAGCACCGTGATGTCCTTCTATGCATGATCTACGAAGAGATCCTTCCAAGACTTAGTGGATTGAGCAACACCTACACTCACCATCTCCAATCTGCTCCGGATTCCCACTGGGACTTGATTTGGACACGCCTCAGCCTGATCATGATATGCCCGATGAAACCCTGGGGGTTTGGAACCCAGTCCTCGCTGACGCCCTTCCTAGATAGCCTTCACCCCCACTCCTCCTGTGGTATTCCCTCCTACTCCAGTGGACACAACATCAGGAGTGACATCTGAAGCACCTGGGGTTTGATTGGAGGGTCGTTTCCATTGACCCTCCTGGATTTCCACTGTCGTCGTTGCGCCTGTCAACTTCTCTGATTTCAAACCCACTCCCGCCATCCCGATCTAGTGTATTATCCTAGATAGAGATTACTAGATTGGGAGAGAAAGATCATCACCAGGTAGAGTCCTTAGAGAAATAGTTGAGGAAGTCTGCTAGAGTTTGTCATCCTTCATCTAGATATTTTGAGTCCCAGTATATTTTTCTTTCTTAAATGGTGATCCAAATATTTTTAGGAGGAAAAGACTCATATAGACAGAGCATAGTGGAATTAGGCAATGTAGGAGGAGATGTCTTCTTTGTAAAAGAATAATACCAATGATCTTGGGGCACTTCCTAAGGATTGGATAGAATTAAAGAACAATATATGATGAAAAGAAATGAGAGTAGCAAGGATATCAGATACAAAGCCAGACTAGTTGTCAAGGGCTATAGTCAAAGACCATTGGTGTATTTTGATGAAATATTTTCTCATGTTGTGAAGATGACTTCTATTAGATTTGATATAGACTTGGTTTCTAGCTTAGATCCAGAGCTTGAGCCTATGGATTTGAAAACAATGTTCCTTCATGGTGATCTATAGGAGGAGATCTACATGTAGGTTCTTTAAGGATTTCAGATCAAGGGAAAGACCACTTAGTATACAGATTGAAAAAAAAAGTTTGTACATGTTGAAACAAGCTACCAAATAGTGGCATAAGAAGTTTGATTCTTTCATGTAGAGTCATGAGTATCAGAATAGAAGTGTGGATCCATCTTCCTACATTAGGAGGTTTTCCAATGACAAGTTCATTATTCTACTACACTTTGTGTACGACATGTTGATAATGGAATACGACGTCAATTTCATTTTAAAACTGAAGACACTACTTTCTAAATCCTTTGAGATGAAGGATTTGGGACCAACATGGCATATTCTGGGGATGTAGATCACATGTTACAAGAATAAGCACAAGTTGTGATTGTCACAACAGAGCTAATTTGAATTGATTATGGAGCAGTTCAACATTGACAAATACAAATTTTTGAGTTCTCCACTATCATGTCATTTCAAGTTATGTGTCTTTGTCATTCACATCTACCAATGGCAAGAAAGAAGACATGTCCACATATATACCCTATTTTCCTATTGTCATGAGTTTTATGCACACAATAGTGTCTACTTGTCCTGGTATTTCTCATGTCATTGGAGTTGTGATTAGGTTTCTCTCAAAACCTAGGAAAGATAATTGGGAGGTGGTCAAGTGGATCTTTAGATATTTACAAGGAATCAAAAACACATGTTTGATGCTTGGTGATTCTAAACTAGCTCTAAAAGTTTTCATTGATGTTGACATGGAAAATAACATTGATCATAGAAAGCCTACCAATAGGTATGTATTCACTTTTGTAGGAAGAGGCATATCTTGGCAGTCAAAGTTTCAAATGTGTGTTGCAGTTTCTATGATAGACAAATAGTACACTCCAATAGCAGAAGTAGAAAAACAAACACTTAGGATTGTGATATTTTTGTAAGAGTTCGGCTTGACTTAGGTTGATCATACTATTTCTTGTGATAATCAGAGTGTTATTGACTTGATCAAGAGAACAATGCAAAAGGCACAAATAAAGAACAATGGTGTGAGATATCATTGGCTTCATGATGCAATTGACAAGGAGTTGCTAACACTAAATAAGATCCTTACTGAGAAGAGTGCTTATGATATGATGCCCATGCTGGTGACACGAGATAGCCTGGTGCTCTACAAAGAGCTTAACAACTTACACTTCCAATGATGACTATGTGATGGCAGTTTGTTCTTGGGATAAAAAGGGGATTTTTGAGCCTAGCACTATTCCAGACCAACTAAACAAATCCCACTGTGCTCTTCTTTTTGTTACTGCCACAAGATATATATCCCATATATACCCATCCTCTGAATTATATCCAAGCGACAAGGACACAAGCACTAACTGGTAGAGCATCAAGGAAAGCACTAGCTGTTGATTCTATCTTTTGAAGATGGGAGAACAAGAAAACAAAAGGAAAGGAAGAAGAAAAAGAAGTGAGGAAAGTTGCCAATGTTAATGGGATTTCTTCTCCATACTTCTACTATTGTACACTTTGTAGAAGATGGTATCTTCTCGAAAAGTTCTAGGGTGGTAGAGGAGGGATCCAAGAAATCGATTGGGGAAAGGCGGGGTTGTAGGGACACAAAGTTTGGTGAGTTGTAGGGTTCTCTCCCTTCATTAATATTTTCTTATATTGTCAATGGCTATATTATCTCAATTTAGGGTCAAAACCAAAAACAACAATTGTATCTTTGTTCCTTATCGGATTTGTCTGTCAGCTGGCTTAGTTGTTTTTCCTTCATACTGCGTGAGCATTTTCCATGTTTAAATTGGGTATTCCTCCTCTATCATCTTGCAATCTTATCTTAGTCTTACTATAAATAGTTTACACACTCTTTGATACTTTTCATTTGAGGTTGCATAATATATGTGCATGTATTCCCCAACAACATCAAGCCTCTACATGCTTGATATAATTCTTCATGTTTTGATTATTTTTTCTATTACGGAGAGATTTAGAGGTGTACATTCTATTCTCTTATCTTATATTCATGTATGGTCCTTACCATACTAATTGAGTTTTTTTTTCACTTTTAGAATCCTCAAACATTGATTCCATAACCCATTTCCCCCTCATTTTACTATCTATATTTTGTCTATATAAGCATCATGGTTGCAAAGTTTCATTAGAAATCCACCAAAACACTTTAGAGCTTATAACTAGACACACTAATGAAGGTGTTCCTTTAGCAAAAGTATATGGTAGTGTTTGATTACTGAATGTTATATGAGTGGTTGGCACTGGAGAATGAGGGACTTGGAAGCCAATAATTGTAAGATTGCACAAGCATAACTTTTAGTAGCTTTTATTAGATGATTGGCATTCTATCTAATCATGTTTATGTAATGTCTGTGAATGTGATAAACATGACGTCTCCAGATCCTGCATTCCTTTACCCTATGGGGATAGGAGTGTAATATTTAAAATTGTTATTTAAGATATGTGTTCATGTTTTCAATGCAGACGTGAAATGCAAACATGAACACAACACAACTACAACCACAAACAATTCTCATTAATAGGAAGCATATGAATTTGAAAACTTTGTTTCACATTATAAATACATATCCAAAATGAACTTAGTGCATGTTTACCATTGAGATCTAACATCATATTTGTCGCGTAGCACTCACACCACAATTTACATCATGCTTCTTAGTCTACCTCTAGATCTTAAAACATAACAAAACCAACACATATGTAATGATTATGTGGTATTTATGGCTACTAGCATATGGAAACATAACTTTTGAATACATCTCGCAATATACATACAAAGAAGAATAATTATCATGAAATTTACATTAAAAAGGAGGAACCTATCCTAATCAAATTTGTGTTATACACATTTGGATGGCATTGTTTAGATGGGAGCAATGCATGTCTCATCCATTAAATATATATGACTATCTTAAGATGCATGTGATACTTAACTCACTATTATATTTTTGTCATCATGAGCATATTGGAATCAAGTCAATGTGGCCACAAAAAATAATAAAATGGAATTGACAATCTTAATATTATTTGTTTGAAAAATGAATATATGAATAAGCAGATTACCTTAAGTAAAGTTATTTCATCCAATATATTATTCCAAGAATAATTTACTTATAAAACATTCTAATAGATTTCATATTGTGCGTTTATCCTAGTGGGCTTGACAACCGCCAAAAAGTCAAACTCACACACTTGATTTAGAGTTCTCTTGCATTTTTGGATTCACGTGACTTAGTAAAACCTAGTCATAGATTTTAAGATAATACAACATCAAGATATCATTATAAAGGTGTTATGACCATATTATGGTTTGTCTTTAGATTAGGACTATTCAATCCAACTTGTATAGAAAAGTTGAAATATTGAATCATATCCATTACTTGAGTCCAAATGACTAGTCTTTAACATGAAAGGGCATTTTGGGTTTCCTAACACCTTCTCTATGTGTAACCTAGTGCCTTACCCTTATTATTCATTGATTTTTCCATTATCCACCCACTTTGTAAAAGCAACTTCCTAGATTTTCTCATTTTCCTTATAAATGTAGTGATGACCCCACTTTCCCAACTCATTTAGTGGCATCCACGCATCATTTTGACTGTCAACACACTCTAACACCACATACAAAGATCATGTCATGTATTATTTGTGACTAAAACATCCAAGCAGATGCAATTATATAGATATTGGAAACTATATCATGTCATTGACTTCATATTTATTGAAATATTGTAATATAACTTTAATATGTTGATGATAATGAGATATTATATTTATTATAAATTTAATTAATCTTATCCAAATATTTATGCTATTAACCTCAATATATTTATAGTTGAATTCATCACTAAATTATAAATCAAACCACGTACTATAAATTTGTGGATCTGCCATTTGTTTGACACGACACACCAACAAGGTAATATTCATCTTTATGTTAAGATAGGTGTTAATCCACTATCCTACACACTTAGTACCTAAAAAACTGAAAAGGGTAGGGTAAGGGAATGATGTTGGCATGTATGCCCTGAGATGCAATCGTATGATTATTGTAATGGCATATCTTGCAAATGATTTGATGAAATAGAAAGGCAATATTCCTATTTCCTTTTTTTATTCAATTATGAGATAATGATATAACATATTTAATGTCTAGAGAATGATATTACTAAATGACATACATCTTCACTTTGATGACCAAGACAATGAGATCATACAATTGTCAAGACTATGCATTCTTGTTACGTCCCTAGTCAATTGTTATTGTGGAAGGTTAAATGATAGCAATAATATATGAGAATAGAGTGTGACTAGGTTGATTACAAAATCTCATTAGTCATGATATGTGATATCTAACCAAACACACATATCGTTGTTAGAGAAAAATGTATCAGATAGACTCACCATGAAAATGACACATGGAAACCATTACATGGTATTCAAAATCATCTCTTATAGTATTGTTGGTGATTGTGGTTCATAGACATGAAATCACTATAGTCATAACATGTCGTTCAGTGTACTTTGACATCATACACTGTGACATTGAATAAGGGGTTCCCTAAAGGTGATGATCGAATGCATCATGACACATATAAATGACAGTGAGTGATGTAGATGGAAATTTTTCCCTCCTATAGGAGTATGACATCATGGCCACTTGATAAGAGAGACTGAGAAATGAATGGCCACACTCATGTGAGTCAATATGTGATATTGAGCTTACATATATCTCGTACAGTCTACTCTAGTTTAAGGATGATGGATTGGTCATTAAAGAGGATGACAATTTCATGCCTTGAGTTCAATCTAGATATCAATGATAAAGGAACTATACAAGCACTATAACACCAATCACAAATTGTAGTTTGAATTTGTTCTCCAACTTATCAAATTACTTGGGTAGCAATGATTTGTTCCTAGATACCTCATATTTCTTATGATGTCATAAATTAGTTATGGACATTCACTGGAAATGTAACTTGGAACCTATAGGTTCACACAGATAGGATACACTTGGAATTGGAGTTTATTCATTAATGATGTTTAATTTGATTACTAAAGGGTTTGGATATTTGATTTAAACAACAATTAACTAACATATAGGAGTTGATTCATGAATGATTTTTAAATTGATTACTAAAGTGTTTATGTATTTGAATTAAACAACAATTAGTAGTCTTATCTCTAAACCAATCGGTTCAAGAGTTGAACTGATCTGTTGGAGTGTCAGGTTGATTGAAATTGCATTGGCTGAATTCTGGTCGAGTTGTGATATGAACCGATTGGTTCACTAAGTGAACAGATCAGCTCAAGGTACCAAATGACCAGTTCATGCGATGAACCACCTGGTTCATTAATCAATTTGATTGCATCAAGGATTAGTGTTGATGTCATGCTGTGCATTAATTGGATATTAAATTGTCAATACAATTGCAATTGGGAAACATGGTGAAATGACTGGTTGAAGGTTTGAACCAATCAACTCACATGCCAACCGATCATTTCATCACTCATAGGATGTAGAAATTTAAGAAATTCTGGCCCCTTCCACTCTCGTTCAGACTGGGAACCCTGACCCTGGCCCTCTTATAAATAGAGGGGTACTGCAGGCTTCTCAAACACATCAATTAGTTCTGACAATTGTTGTCTTCTCTAGTTGTGGTAACCAAGAGAACCTGAGAAAGTCCTACCTAGTGAAGGGAGGGATAGTAAGGGATAACAATTGTGGGAGAGCAAGTTGGTGCTAGTACACCAACAAGAAGGGACAACTCCTTCTTGTCTATTCTTCTAGAACAATAGGAGTTCTAGGTGGTCCATGTGGACTACTTTAGAGGTGAGGAGTTTTTCTTGCTATGAGGACACTGTTAACCTCCAATCATGGTGTTGCACCAGGAGACCATTGTGGATGATTTCTTGAGTGATGCTTGAAGAAGAAACAAGATGTGACTTGAAGAAAGATGCATACTATCATGACACAATTGTCGTTGGACTTTCTCCAGGACTAGGTATAACCTCATAAACCATCCTTTCTATTACATAGTTATTGACATGATCTATATCATATAGGGTAATATGGAAGTTAAATTTTTGTTCCTTTTGCCTATTTTGTAGCCATATTTGCCAACAGTGGTATCAAGGCTACATCAATTTACTATCCTATGGGATTAATCGATATGATCAGATTTTGGTTTCCTTCATTTATTTATTGCGTATGATGAGAATATTTAAAAAGATTAATGTGCATGTAAAGACCAAGTCTCTACTAAAATCATGGCAACCAAAATCGTCAATTGTGTAGCAGCAGAAATTTAAATCTTGACTTTATTCAAAATGTATAAAGAGTACATTATAAAAGTTTCCCAAATGGGAGTACAACTTTATACAAGCATAGGATCTAGGTAGAGGAAGACTTAGACTAATACAACATTGTCTCCAAACAAAACAACTTATAACATAAAAGCAACTATGATCATGCAAGCTATATATTCCTTTTCTTCTTGTCCTATCCTTAGTCTTAGGTTCACCAAGCTTCCACTGCGCACTCTGATCCTAACCTTGATGGTTGGGGTCATCCAGCAAGAGAAAGATAAAGGTATGTGTCAATAAAAGGATAAAGACAATCATAAAGCTAAGCATTTCATAACAAAAGATTCCACTAAGGAATTTCAAGAAGTGAGAGGCAATTGAGTAAATAAGATTTTAGAAAACTGCCACATTTCAATATCAACAAATATCACATTTGCATGAATATAAATTATGACTCAAAATCATCTCAATGTAGGGTGAGGCACCTATCAGACCTCACCAATGGCAGGGGGACTAAAACCCCAGTGCCTAAATAATGGCAGGGGGACTAAAACCCGAGTGCCTAATATATAAAATGGCAGGGGGACTAAGACCCCAGTGCCCGACAGGGGGACTAAAACCCCAGTGCCCTGTGGGTGGTTTGTACTCATGTACACTACATTGTCAATTGGCCAATAACTATATCATGCATAAACATTCACTTGGCAGTAGAGTGAAAAGTATAACAAGATTTCAACATAGCATTGGGAATAACACCCAAGAAATAAATAGGCCATCATAGGGAACAACAATATACAATG
Organism: Alisma plantago-aquatica; assembly: GCA_963693085.1. Lineage (NCBI taxonomy): Eukaryota > Viridiplantae > Streptophyta > Magnoliopsida > Alismatales > Alismataceae > Alisma > Alisma plantago-aquatica. The sequence continues at coordinate 530,508,716 of OY856410.1, forward strand.
TTTCCAAGTATTTCAAAAGATGAGCCAACATAGTCAATAGCAATATTTAAGCATTTCCAAGTAAATGATACAACATATGTAGTAGCAAGATTTACATGATTCAAATGAATGAGCCACAATGGCATTAGAAGCATAAAATAAGTAAAGAGCCAATAAATGCAATTAGAAGGATGACAAGGCTAGCACAATAATGATTGTGGGGTTGGAAAAGACCCAACTGAAGGATAGGTAGTTTGCACAATAAACTTTCACATTCATCCATAGAGATCACATATATGAATAGGGTCCACATAATAGGATTCACATACATTAACATAGGATTCACATACAAAATAGGGTGCACATACATAGGGACCACATACATGAATAGGGCTCACATACCTGTTTTATTTAATTACCATCAGATTCACCAATCTGATTGTATCACCATTCCAAATTTCCCTAGTTACAAACATTACACATGTATTAGGTTACTTAAAGGTACTTTAAGTGTAAAATGTCCATATTTATAAGCCACAGATTAAAACTTTAGATTTTGGGTCTGGAAACAGGTCCAAATGATTTCTAATATTTTTCTACTCGAGAAAACATATTTATTTACCAAAAACAGAGTTAAAACACTATTATAATCATTTTATAACACTTTATACATTTAAATTAGATTTTGAATTAATTATCAGAGTTTTAATGCAAAACAGGGTTCAAAACTTAAAAAATAGGATTCTTCATGATTTTATCTTTCCAACGAGTATTTGTTTGTATTTTTCCGACAACCGAGCGATTTTCTATGAATTAAACAAGATTGACCAATTAATTGCTAAATGGGTAAAAAAACAAAGTTTTGGATGACGAAACTACCCCTGGAGAGAGGATCAGGAAAAGAGGGTGCGCGGGGGAAAAAGGTCAAAAGCACCCAAGCTTCTTCAAGCTCGGGGCGCAGCCATGGGCCGTGGGTGTAGCAAGGTGGTTTGGGCGTTTTTGCATTTCTCCACAAAATTTGACGTTCAGGTACTCGAAACGAAGAGGATCGAGAGACGAACTTACCTAGCCAATAAATTTTGACGCACGAGCACTCCAGCTCCAGGGAGAGGTGCCGTAAGGTCAGCAGCTAGATCTCCATGCCGTCGGCTAGATGCACATCTTCAGACTAAATTGATGGGTTGGAAAAGTTTCTAGGGAGCCGACGTAGCTGTGTAGGAGGATACTTATAGGTGGGGATGTCCATAGATGCGAAACAGAGGTGGAGGTGAGAAGCCTTGGCCGGTGCCTCTTGGCGTTTAGGCTATGCCACACCTTGCTGGATGGTTAATGGCTCAAATGAACCGGGAGGAGGAGACAAAAAGAACGGAGAAGAAATCTCACAAAACGATCAAGTATACGAGGAGATCGAAGCTGAGGAGTCTAGGCCAGTTCTACGTGTAACTGTTGGAGGTGGAAGATGAACTCTTGGCCCTTGGATCATGATTGGGATAAACAATAGCCGTTGGATCTGCATCCACAGTGGACCTGCGCGGCCCTTGCTTGCGTGACACTCATTTAAGCCCAACTTTGGCTTAAATGATGTGTATAACTAATGTATTGATTGATTTTATATCACACTTTATTAAAAACGTGTTTAATGCATTTGGAAGGTCAAATGAACTCCAAATGACCTCAAATTTTAACCCTAGGTTGCTAATGACGTCTAGATTCATGCTATGCAATTATATTTGCGTTTTACTCAACCTTTGGCATCCAAATAATTATTTTTATTATTAAAGCATATTTTAATATAATGCTAGAGTAAACAATTATGTGTTGCTTTTATAAGCAACCCTTGGTTCCTAAATTCGAGATTTGGAGTCCAAGAGTTCATTACTCACTAATATCATGCATTTACAAATTTTATTAGCTCATATGAAGAGTGAGGTATGTAGGTGGGTTATTATTCACCATTTTAATTGACATTATATTAAAAGCGTATAAAATCATTTTGAAGGGTCAAATGAACTCCAAAAATAACCAAATTTGAACCATTAGCTATCATTAAAGTATAGAAAAATTCTATGCAATTACTTTCTCGTTTTACTCATAATATGGCCCTTAATAAATATATTTCTCATTAAAGTGTATATTAATAAATTAAAATGAATGAATTATATGAAAAGACTTCTTTTTATGAAACATGTGAGTAAATTTCGAGATATTAAACACATTAAGATTTCAATAATCATTTCTCAATTAAATAACATATTTTCATGAATTAAAATCATATATTGAGGAGAGAGAAACAATTAAGGTTAATGTTCTCATACATTAACTTAAATACACATTATTGCTAATATATTTATCCAAAAAGCTCAAAATTAACATTATCTAATTATATCACTCATTAAACTCCATTTTGTATTTTTAGTCCTCAATTATTACATTAAGTGGGTTATTTGTGCAAACACCCCTTCATTATCATAAATGAGGGAAAAAGATAATTTAAACATTGAATTGTGCTCAAATTGCACAAGGGGTCCAAAAAGAATATAAAACAAGAGAAATTTATGAAAAAAGTACAAATGGACTAGAAGGCCAAGAAAAGCTTAAAAGTGGATAAATTGCAGGGAAGACCCTGAATTTCAGTATGTTACAATGCATATCTGATTAAATATTGCATACAATTCCAAATTATATATATATATATATATATATATATATATATATATATATATATATATATATATATATATATATATATTTATATATGCAACTTACACTTGTGTCCCTAAAAGTTATTTTTGATGGTGGATGTGAAGCATGGTTATGAAAAATTACACATATACTAGTTCATGGTGGTTGTGTGGATGTTTATTCTTATTTACATTTATGTTACATACCGAGCCTCGTCTACTTCTTCTAAATGTAAAAGTATTATTCTTTCCTTCCTATGATCACCTCAAATGTAACTCTAGGCTTTCCCTCTTACTTTGTAATATGTTAAATAACATTAGGTTAGTTTTATTTTCTTGTTATGATGAAGAATACGCTATGCATGAGTCGAGCCAACTGGCTGGAGGACCGAGGAGGATTGAACAGATTAATTGGTGGTCCAACCGATCGACTGGAGGATCCAGAAGATGGTGGACTAAAGACCATACGACCGGGCGACCAACTGATCAGGAAGGAGGCAATCAGATCGGTTCAAGTCAACCCAGATTGGTTCAAGTACAAATCTTCATCAACAACAAGTTTCTACATGTGATTTAGACCCTAGGAGGTGGTCATTCCTTGTTTTTCCAAGGAATTATTATATAATGGCCAAAACCATCACTTATGTTTTATTGCATATTTATGTTTGTTGGATATAGAATGTATATGATACGTACTAGAGTATGTGGTAATTATATATATATATATATATATATATATATATATATATATATATATATATCTGTGTGTATGTGTGTGTGCATATATATATATATATATATATATATATATATATATATATATATACAATCCCTTAATAAATATTGAGCTTAAGATGCCTTACATAAATAGCACACATGAAAATCCCTATCGGCCAAGAATAGGTTATGCCAAAGCATGGTGTGTCGTCTATCTCATGGAAGTGTGATGGTAGATATGTAGATCTGCCAAAATAGGGTACATATTCTATCATGTTGACTTTCGGGTCAGGTTTAACTTGGTGATCTTAATCGAATTAAGTACCTAGAGGCATAGAGATGGATTGTGACAAAGAGTTGTGCACACCATCCATCCAAGAGTTGCATTTACATCCAATTGAAACATGTCTAAATAATCAAGTTATGGGTGATCAACCAAACCAGACTCATCATTTGATGAAATATGAATTGGCTCACTAGAAAGTTGTACACTGCAATCTTCCAAATTGATATGAGAGGGCTACAAATTTGAAAAAAAATAATGGGATTTGATAATTAATTGAAGTACTAATTAAATATAATTGAATTTTAATCAAATCAAATCAAAATGTTTTGACAAAAGCAAATTTTGTCTTGTAGAAACAAATGGCTTACAAATCATCACTGCAATCGGTACTCAAGAAGGACAAACTTAATAGGGAAAATTTGCATGACAGGTAATGTACTTTGAGAAGGGTTCTAAATTATGAGCATAATCTCTATGTCCTAGATACACCAGTGCTAGAAATTCATGCTCTTGATGTGCCTAGGGCTGAAGTGGATGCTTACTGGAAGCATGCTAATGATGCCTTAGACATAAAGCAACTTATGTTTAGCTGCATGAACTATGATTTATATGAGAAGTATGGAGACATGGGATCCTTGACATGATAACACATCTTAAGAATGTGAACCATAATCATACAAAGGAAGAAAGGTACAATGTCTCAAAAGTGTTCTTTACACGTAAAATGATAGAGGGAGATACAATAGAGAACCATGTGTTCCATATGATTGGACATGTGGAACATCTAACAGAACTAGGATTCTTTTTGAGCCAAGAGTTGGCTACGAATATGATTATGCAATCATTTCCTAAACCATGTAGCCATTTTATCGAGTGTAACCACTTGAATAACATGACCAAACCATTGATATATTTGATTGGCATGATAATAAATGCCGAAGGAAGAATGAAGAAGGAAAAATCTGTGATAGTGATTAGTGAGATAGAGTCCAAGGATGAAAGCAAGGCCATGAAGAGTTATGAGGCTAAGCATAAATCCATATCTTCAACATTCAAGATAAGGAGAAAGAAAAGTACATGAGGAGTTTGTCCTTTGTACTTGAAGGGATTCAGGAAGATGAAGATGGGGATGGAGATCTCCACTTTAGGTATATACATTATTGTGATAAATATATCTACTTCTTCATTGTGGGTACTAGATGTGTATATCACATATGTTCAAATATGCAAAATTCGAAAAGAAGTAAGACTTTAAGAAAGGGTGAGGTCGAACTGTGAGTCACAAACGAAGGAAGAATTGTTGCCACCACAATTGCAACCTATAATTTATCTCTACCCAGAAAGATTGTAACATAGTTAATGAACTACTATTATGTATATTCTATAAATAAAAACATCATTTATGTATCTTGTATGGACAATGATGGATATGAATTTCGTATTAAGAATGATCGATGTTTTATCACAAAAGATGAGATCTTTAATGGAAGTGCCTCAATGTCTCATGGTCTGTCTTTGCTGGATCTAAATACAGATGTTTATAACATAAATACCAAAAGACTAAACTTGATAACTCAAACAAGACATATCTTTGCCATTGTCGTCTAGGCTACATAAATGAGAATTTCATATCTAGACTCCATAAAGATGGACATATAGAATTTTGATTTAAAATCAATAAATACATGTGAATCTTGTTTATTGGGAAAGATGACTAAAACCCATTTCACTGGAAACAATGAGAGGGCTAGTGATCTATTAGGACTCGTACATAATAATGTATGTATCCCTTTTAGAATAAATGCTAGTGGTGGCTATCAGTACTTCAATATCTTTCCTAATGACTTCAGTAGGTATGGTTATGCTCACCTGATGAAACATAAATAGAAACTCTTGAAACGTTGAAGGATTTCATCAATGAAGTAAAAAACCAACTTGACAAAAGTATTAAGGCACTTCATTATGATCGAGGTGGAGAACATTTAATACAGAAGTTTGAAGACCTTATGAGGGAATGTGGCATTAGAAAGAAGAAATCACACATTACTAGATATTGTGCGATCAATGATGAGTTTAGATGATTCTTGAGGTTATTCTCTTAAAACTTCCACATTTACACTAAACTATGTACCATCTAAATTGATTCAAAAGACACCATATGAGATATGGAATGGGAAACATTCAAAAATTCCTTTTATGAGGCTTGAGGGATGTGCAACTTATGTAAGGAAAATATTTCCTGAAAAGCTTGACACTAGATCTAATAAATGTTATTTTATTAGATATCCCAAAGAAATAAAGGGATACTACTTGTATAACCCAACTGACAACAAAGTGTTTATTGCGAGAGATGTTGCATTCTTAGTAAAGAATTTTATTTCTAAAGGAAGCAGTGGGAGGAAAAAAGAACTCATAGAGGTTCAAGGCCAATAAGAAAGTATTGAAACTGAAGAGGTACATGAGGAACAAGGAGAATCACAAATTGTTGTGGAATTTCAAATTCTTTGAGTAAAACTGGAACCTCGTAGATCTAGTAGGAAAGGCGTTGAGCCTGAAAGATTTGATTATCTTGTGACTCAAGAACGACGTGAGCTGGTCATATATGATAGGCCAACAATCTACCTAGAAGCTACTAAGGGACCAAAATATAAGAAATGTCTTAAGGCAATGAGATTTGAGATGGAATCCCTATATACCAACAAGGTATCAACCTTGGTGGATCCACCTGAAGGGGTAAAACCCATAGGGTGCAAATTGATCTTCAAAAGGAAGACCGACATTGTTGGTAAAGTACAAACCTATAAGGGCAGATTGGTTGCAAAAGATTTCAAACAAGTTTAATGTGTTGACTATGATGAAAGTTTTTCTTCGGTTTCCATGGTTAAGTCCATCAGGATCATGCTTTCTATTGCACCTTTTCTTGACAATGAGATTTAGCAGATGGATGTTAAAATTGAAAGATCTAGAGGGGGGTGAATAGATCTTTATAAACTATTTAAACTAATTTAATTAGCAATGTAAATATAAGAGGCAACCACAAGTGAGAGATATGGTTTAGAGTGGTTCCATCTACAACATTAGTCTACTACCTAGTTGTTTCCAACTAGGATTTGAAACAAACACTTTTGTTAATTTATCGGTGATAATAAATTATAAAATAATTGCTGCAACTAAACTCTCTTCTTTACTGGCCACAAAAGAGCATCACCAAACCTCTTCATTTACAGACGCACCAATAGATAAGGAAGAGCACCTCCACACCTCTTCTTTTATAAAAACACTAAGGGATGAGGAAGAGCACCACCACACCTCTTCTTTTATAGATGCACCAAGGGTCAAGGAAGAGAACCACCACATATCTTCTTTTATGAATGCACCAAGAGCCAAGGAAGAGAACCACCACTTGTGGAAGCAGTCCAACTGTAATCAACAAGTAAAAGAAATAAGATGTGAAAAAGGAAATATACCAAGTAAGCTCTACAATGTCCTTATGATTTAAGCTTATGAACCAACCGCTGAAGATGTATCAAAGTTTAATGGTGGTAGGCTAAGCTAAGCAAGGACACAAAAGGATTGTTGTGAATGATTTACAAAAGGATTTGTACATCTCTATCTGCTCAAGATGCAATATATTCAAGTATGGAAGTTTGAGTTAGGATGCTCCTAGACCACTACTATTTATAGAAATCAAGTACAAGTGTCTAGGACATCTTTGGGGAGAGTCTAGAGAGTTCTAAAAGGTCAACTAGCCATTTAGATGGATTAAATGTAGGTGTAACAACTAGTTTGATCGTTTTAATTTTCCATTCTAGTATGTTTCTTAGTCAAGAAAAATCTTGACCGGATTGTTTATCGGTCAAAATAAATTTTGACCAGGTACTACTATGTTTGAAAGTGTTCCAGCATCTATATCTCAGTCCAATATCATTAGGATATTGCAATGGCTCTTTGTCGGCTGAGAATTATTTTGTACAAAAGTGTCTTAGTCCACAAAGTTTCTCAACTGAAAACTATAAAAAGAGTGTAATCATTTGGAAAACTTATCTAAACACTTTTCAAGTGTGACCTACCTATCCAAAAATTTTAGAAATGACATATCAAAGGGTTTTGGATAGGTGGGTTTGGTCCAAACCTTAATTTTACATGAGTTCTAAAAAAACTTGTACATATGAAATACAAATAAGCACATATGAACAATTTAATCAAATAATTGATGTTCCAATGTTGTGTTTGCCAAGGAGGTTCCTAAATCACTAGAGCAACATGTTATATCCACAAGTAATAAATTTTTGTCATCATAAAAATAGAATATAAGCTAATGTCCAATTTAGTTAATAATCTACCCCTTTTAGAATATGGAAAACATTTCAAATTATAAGCAAAAACTCAAAAGAAATATTGATACCTTAGTGAATTTTTCCTTCATTATCTTCAAGATTTGTGCATATTCACATTTAAGAGGTATGGAACATATCATCAAACTCGCAAAGTGATGTGCAACAACTAATATATGGAAGAGTGTCTTGTAAATTAAAAATGTGAAAGTTCAAAAAACACGCTCAAGGAGATAAGTTTTTACATAGAAAATATTTTTTCCCTCTTTGTCATCTCATAAAGGTAAACCATATGACAAGAAGATGACCTCCCCTGTATGAGATACTCCCCCTTAATATAATCCACATAAAACAAATGTCTAATTTAGTCATATGGTTAAGGAACATGAGCAGAGTGTCTAATTGCCTATGAAAGGAATTTTAAGTCCTTCATAAAAAAAGATCTCATATAGCTAAAAAACAAAAAAAAATCTTGAACAAAATACTCTAAACCAATGGTTAGGAATGTTAAGTTTTCCATGATGTAGAGAGGCCATAAAGTACAAAAAAATCTCGATAAGATGTCAAAAAAAAATAAAATTCATGAGAAATCATTCATACCAGAGAACATCAATTTGCAAAAAGAACAAAGTACACATCCTCAAGAGGAACAATGTATAATTTTCCTTGTATAACTCGAAATTGTTCCAAAGAAAGTGGTTTTGTGAAGATATCGGCCAATTGATTTTCACTATCCACATGATGAAGACAAATATAATTTTTACTAATGTGATCACAGAGAAAATGATGGCAAATTTCAATGTGTTTTGTTTGACTATGTAAACTGGGATTATGTGCTAAATTTATGGCACTAGTATTGTCGCAAAAAATTGCAGTTAAAGTAAAGAAAAATCATAGTCATTTAGCACTTGTTGTGTCCATAATACTTGTGCAAAACAAGAACCGGCTATCTTGTATTCAGCCTCAGTGGTGAATAAAGAAATGATATTTTGTTTCTTACTAAACAAAGAGACAAGTGATTTCCCGAGCAAGAAAAAACCACCACTCATTCTTTTGCAATCAAGACTGAAACTAGCATAATCAACGTCAGTATAGGCTTTAAGGTCAAAAGGTTGTTCTCTTGGATACCAGATACCATATTCAATTGTACCATCTAGTTATATCAAAATTCATTTAACATCAACTATATGAGAGTTCATAGGTTTGGATTGAAAATGAGCACATAAACCAAAAACAAACATAATATAAGGTCTAGAAGTAGTTAGATATAACAAGCTACCAATCATGCCTCTATATAAAAAATTGACAGTTGGTTCACTATTTTCATCCTTATCTATTTTAGTTGAAGTACCCGTAGGGGTGGATTCATGTTTATAATTTTCCATATTCATGCATTTGAGAAGTTCTTTTCTATATTTTTCTTGGTTGAGAAAGATACCACGAGGAGTTTGTTTTATTTGAAAACCCAAGAAAAATGTTAATTAACCCATGAGACTCATTTCAAATTCTTTTTGTATGATATTAGTAAATTGTGAGCAAAGAGATTGATTTGAAGCAACAAAAATGATATCATCAACATAAATTTTAACAATAATTTTATCAGATCTAATTTTCCCATAGAAAAATCATTTTCAAACAAATAACTTTTGAGACATTCACACCAATTTCTAGGAGCTAGTTTAAAACCATATAATGCTTTCTTTAACTTGTAGACATGATCAATATGTGATGGATCTTCAAAACTAGGAGGTTGAGCAACATATTCTTCGTATTGAATTATTCCCTTTAAGAAAGCAATTTTAACATCCATTTGAAAGAGTTTAATGTGTTTATGTGCAGATAGAGATAATAGAATTTGAATTGATTCAATTCTAGCTACAGGAGAATATGTTTCATCAAAATCAATTCCCTCTTGTTGGTTATAGCCTTGGGAAACTAATCTAACTTTATTTCTTACTACTTCCCCAACTTCATTTAGCTTGTTACGAAATACCCATTTAGTTCCAATAATGGATTAATCTTTTGGTCTAGGGACTAAATCCCATACATCATTCTTAGTGAACTAATTTAATTCTTCTTGCATGGATTATCTAATAATCATCTTCCATAGGTTCATCAACCTTTTTGGGTTCAATCATGGATACAAAGGTGATATTAGCTATATCTTTGAAAGATGATCTAATTTTCTTTTTATCAAACAAATTTTTAATAATAAGATGTTGTGGATGGTCTTCGATTATTCATGGAGTGGGTTCATGTAAATCTTTACTTTGATCTTTACTTGGTTCGTTTTCATCATTTTCAACATCTTTAGGAGATATAATTAAATCTTTGATTACCAAAGGGAGAACGCTTTCTATTTCATTATTTGTTATATTTTCATGAAAAGCTAAATGAATTGACTATTGCACTTTCTTAGAGATAGTATTATAGATTCAATAGGCCTTACTCAAGCTTGAGTAACCAAAGAAGAATCCTTTTTGTGATTTAGAATCAAATTTATCTCTATCTCCTTTGGTGTTTAAAATATAGCAAGGTGTTCCAAAGACATGAAAATATTCCTTTTCTTAGTTTCTTAGAAAAAGAATTTCATATGGAGTCTGTTAAAGTCAAGGATGAATTGATATTATATTTTGAACATAACATGCAGAATTAACAGCTTCAGCCCAAAAGGTCTTAGGTGTATTATGTTCTAAAAGCATAGTTCTCGTCATTTCTTGTGAAGAACTATTTTTCTTTCAACAATACCATTTTTTGTGGAGTGCAGGGAGTAGAAAAAATATGAGTGTATCCATTAGATGAGCAAACTTCTTTGAAAACATGATTTTCAAATCCCCCCCATGATCACTACTAATGGTACAAATTTTATTTTGAACTTGTTTTTAGCAAAACTTAATGAATATTTCAATAATATCATTGTTTCCAGAAAGAAAGTGTACTTAAGCAAATCTACTATAGTCATCAATAATTACAAAGCAATACTTCTTTCCACCTACAAATTGTGTTCTCATAGGTCCAAATAAATCCACATGTATAAGTTCAAAAGGTCTAGAATTATAAAGGATTTTTTCTTTAAAAGAAGTTTTAGCTTGTTTTCCTAAGGTTCAAGGTTCACAATTATTAGGGATAGGAAATGAGATTTTAGGCAAACCAAGAACAAGATCATGTTCAATTAATTTCTTAATTACATTGGTGCTATCATGTCCTAATCTTCTATGCCACATGTTTTGATCATCATTTGCAAAAAGGAATTTCCAATAATTGATTTCATAGAGTTCGGTATAAGAATATAAAGATTTCCTACCCTTTTTCCTTCATATATTGCATTATTAGTGTCTTCTTCAAGCAGTTTGCAACACATTTTGTTAAACAACACAGGACACCCACTATCACATAATTGACTGACACTTAACAGGTTATGGTGCAATCCATCTACTAATAATACATTTTTAGTAGTGAGATTAGTTCCAATATTACCTATTCCAGTGATGGTTCCTTTCATGTTGTCTCTAAATGTGACTGATCCTCCATTTTTCTTTTTGACTACTTTGAAAGCATCTTTGTTTCCAGTCATATGTTTGGAGCATCCAGTGTCAACTACCCAATCCTGCAATACAATGTTTTTGGTACCCAAGAGGAATCCATGATGGTTAGAGAAAATATGCATATAACTTGTATTTATTGAGCGAGAGATTATTTTATAGGAATTAACAGAAAATATATGCAAATGGGTATCAAATCAGTGTTGAGATAAGACAAAGAACTTTATCAAAAGCAGGTAAAATCTCAACATGTTTTTTTAATTCTAAGTTGGGCTTTTAGGAACCCAAAACATGCCAATTGCTCCTTTCTTCCTATATTCACATGCAAAAGAGTAATGACCAAGTGTAGGCAATAATGAGATCATGTATAAGATATTTCACTTATCTTTTCCACTAAATTGCTTTTAGGCACATATATAGTTATAGTCTTTAGAGCATGAGCCTTTTTGGTTCTAGGCATATGTGAGGGTTGATTCTCTGGCACATATCCTAAACCTCTTCTTCCTATTTTTTTGGAATTATTAACTAAGATGTTATTAAGATTTTGATTCCCTTGCAATAGTATGAAAACTTTTTTTTGCAAATAATCATTTTATTTTACTAAAGAGTCATATTCTACATGACTGCACATAATATCTTGAGTTTGATTATCATTAAGATTTGCAAGCATGTCAACTTTTTCTTGAGATAAAAGACTATTGTTATTTTCAAGAGCAAGCAATCTCATTTTACAACTCTCAATAGATTCTTCTAAAGCATTATTTGATTACCTTATAGTATCAAATTTGAACTAAAATTATCTAAATCAACATAAAGTGCATCAATAATTTTAGAACATTTCTTCTTTTTTTTTCTTGCAATAAATATACGTAGCATGAATTTCTTCAAGACTATTTACTAATTCTTCCTTAGATAATTCAAAAATATCTACCTTATCAGTTTCTTCTACATCTTCCTTCACCATGAAACACTCTATCTATTTTTCTTCACTGCTCCCATTTTCATCACTTGATTAGTCCTAAGCAGCCTTGTAGGATTTTTCTCCCTTATCTTTCTTCTTTTATGAGGATTTCCTCTTCTTGAGTTTTAGGCAATCAGTCTTTAGGTGGCCCTTCTTTCCACACTCAAAACACCTAGAAGAACAAATACACTTATATTTCTTATCATTTACAATTAAAACATCTTCCTCACTTTCGCTGCTTGTGTCACTATTTTCTTGAGTAACTTTTGATGATGACTTGGAGGTGCCTTTGAGAGAAATGTCTTTCTTCTTCTCCTTTTGTTGTTCAGCCTTGATATATTTTTCTTCTTCTAGAGTCACTTCATGTGTTTCTATATTTCCAATCTAGCATACATCTCTATAATATTTTTTTATGTTGCAAATGAAATAATAAAAATTTATGTTTTAGCATACCAATCTTATATTTTTCACTTGTGTGGTACCCTCATTGGTTATGGATATCTTATTCCATATTTCATAATAGGTATCACAAGTGGATATATGGTTAAGTTTACTTGCAGATAATGAACAATAGAGTATTCTTACAACCTTTGTATTTAATGTATCTTGTTTTACCATTTCTGCATCCCATTGTTCTAGATCAGTAGTTGGAAGCATGTAAGATCTAGCAATCATTTTCCATAATTCAAAACTCTCCTTTGAAATAGAATTGCATTCTCCTCTTTCAATAAGTATAATTTGTTCAATCAAACATGGGTGATTTTTTCACATGTGTGCCTTCCATATTGAGGTTGCCAAGTATGCCCTCCTCTATTCTTCAAGACTTGTGATGACTCCTTGAAGTCATGCACTGTCACCAAATGAAAGATCTAGAGGGGGGGGGGGGTGAATAGAGCTTTATAAAATATCTAAAAAAAATTAACATGCAATGAAAATAAAAGAGGAAACCATAAGAGAGAGATAGGGTTTAGAGCAATACCATCTATTACATCAACCCACTACCTAGTTATTGAAACTTGGATTTGCAACAAACATTATTATTAATTTATTGGTGAGGACAAATTAAAAAATAATTACTACAACTAAACCCTCTTCTTTATCAGCCACAAAAGAACACCACCAAACCTCTTCTTTTACAAACACACCGACAGATGAGGGAGAGAACCTTCACACGTCTTCTTTTATGAGAACACTGAGGGCCAAGGAAGAGCACCATCAAACCTCTTATTTTATAGATGCACTGAGGGTCGAGAAGAGAACCACCACATCTCTTATTTTATAGATGCACCAAGGGCCGAGGAAGAGAACCATCACTTGTGGAAGTAGTCTAACCACAATCAACAAGTAACATAAATAAGATGGAAAAAAGGAAATACACCAAGTAAGATATGCAATGACCTTATGAATCAAGCTTATGGACCAACCACTAAAGATGTATCAATATTGAATGGTGGTAGGCTAAGCTAAGCAAGGAAACAAAAGGATTTACTGTGAATGATTTGCAAATCAATTGCTACAACTGTATTTGCTCAAGATGCAATGTATTCAAGTGTGAAAATGTGTGATATGTTTCCTGTAGACTACTAATATTTTTGGGAATGGAGTACAAGTGTCTAGGACATATTTTGGGAGATTCTAGAGAGTTCTAAAGGGTGAACTAACCATTTAGATGAACTATATGTAGGCACAATGACTAGTTTGATCGCATTGATTTTCCATTTGAGAATGTTTCTCGGTCGAGAAAAATTTCGAATGGATTGGCTCTAGGTCAAAATAAATATTGACCTCACACTACACAGTTCAAAAGTGCTCCAACGGCTATATCTCAATCAAAGATCATAAAGATGTTGCAACGAATCTTTGTCAGTTGACAATTAGATTGACCGAAAGTGTATTGTTCCACAAAGTTTCTTGACTAAAAAAATATAAAAAGAGTGTAAACATTAAGAAAAATTATCTAACGACTTCTCTAGTGTGACCTACCTATCCCAGACACTTGGTATTGACATATTAAGGGTTTTGGGATAGGTGGGTTTGGTCCAAATCATGATTTTACATGAGTTCTAAAAAAATATGTACATTTGAAATACAAATAAGAACATATGAACAATTTAATCAAATAATTGATGTTCTAATCTTTATTTTTCTGAGGTTATTGAAACACTAAAGTAACATGTTATATCCAAAAGTAATAAATGGTTGTCATCATCAAAATATGATAAGCTAATTTCCAATGTAGTAAAAAAAACATTCCTTAATGGGAGTTTTGTTGAAGATGTGTACATGACACAACCTGAGGGTTTTATAAATCCAAATAATGCAAATAAAGTCTTTAAGCTACAAAGGTCAATCTATGGATTGAATCAAGCATCCCAAAGTTTGAATCATTGTTTTTATGAAATAGTCAAAGAGTTTGTCTTTAGTCAAAATGAAGATGAACCTTATGTGGAAAAGAAGGTTAGCGGGAGCATGAATGTATTCCTTATATTGTATGTAGATGACATTCTATTCAAGGGGAATGTGATCCCTACTTTACAAATGGTAAAGACATGGATAGGAAATACATTCTCTATGAAGGACTTATAGAAGCATCCCACATATTGGGATTCAAGATCTATAGAGATAGATCCAGAAGACTTCTTGGACTAAGTCAAATCACATACATTGTCAACATGTTGAAGAGGTTCTACATAGATGACTCAAAGAAAGAAAACATGCCCATGTCTCATGTAGTTGCCATCTCGAGATCTCAATGACCTAGTTCTTGTGATGATAGGGAACACACAAGTAGGACTCCATATGCATCTTCAATTGGACCCATCATATACATAATGTTATGTACTGGCCCTGATGTCTCATATGCCTTGAGAATGATGAGTACATATCAGTCAGATCTAGGTGATGCTCACTAGACATCCATGAAGAACATCCTTAAGTACTTGAGAAGAACTAAGGATTCATTCCTTGTCTATGATGGATAGGAAGATTGGTGGTAAAAGGTTACACTAATTCAAGCCTCCAAACTGACAAAGATGATTATTGATCACAATCATGATTTGTGTTTTGCATCCACAATAGAGCTATAAGTTGGAACATTTTCAAGAAAGAGACAATTGCAAACTCTACAATAGAGGTCGAGTATATTCCTGCATCTAATGTAGAAAAGGAGGTTGTATGGATCAATAAGTTCATCTCAAAACTTGGGGTGGTTCCAAGCATCAACGATGCAATTGAGCTATATTGTGAAAATGATGGAGTCATTACACAAGCAAAGGAAGACAGATGCATCATCATTATGAGCATATAAAAATATGGTTTCATCTCATACGAGAGATCATACAGTGAGGAAATGTGAAGATTTGCAGAGTACTCACCAAAAGCAATGTGGTTGACCCCTTAACAAAAGCACTTTCACAAAGCATGAAGGTCATGTGAGATCACTTGGGATTAAGCGCATGGGTGATTGGCTTTGAGTTCAAGTGGGAGTTTGTTGGTATGTATGCCCAGAGAGCTAATCATATGATGACTATAATGGCATATCTTATAAAATATTTGATTAATTAGAATGGCAATCTTGTAATTTGTATTGTCTTATTAAGTTATGAGATAATGATAACATAGTTAATGTCTAGAGAATGATATTACTCAATGACGTATGTCTTCCGGTTGATGACCTGAACAATGAGATCATACATATGTCAAGAGTATACATTCTTGTTATCTACCTAGTAAGTTGTTATTGTGGAAGGTTAAATGACAACAATAACATATAAGACAAGAGTGTGTGTTGGTTGCTGATAGAATCACATTAGTCATTATATGTGTATCAAACCAAATATAGGACAAATCCACCATGAGAATGACACATGAAAACCATTAAATGATAGTGAGAATCATCTCTCACAGTGTTGGTGGTGATTCTAGTTCATATACCTAAAATCACTACACTCATCACATGTCATTCGGTCTACTTTCGCATCATACACCATGACCTTGAATAAGGGTTTCCATAAAGGTGATGATTGGATATACTGTGACACATATGAATGACTGCGAGTGATGTAGATGGGATTTGTCCCTCCTATAAGAGTATGATATCATGTCCACTTGATAAGTGAGACTGTGAAATGCATAGCCATGCTCATGTGAGTCAATATGTGATATTGAGCTTACATATATCTCATACAGTCTACTCTAGTTTAAGGAACATGGATTGAATGTTCAAGAGGATGAAAATTCCATGCCTCGAGATCTATCTGGATATCAGTGAAAAAGGAACTATACAAACACTATAACACCAATCATAGAATGTAGGTTGAAGTTGTTCTCCAGCTTTTCAAATTACTTGGTAGCAATGGTGTGTTTCTAGATAACACTCATTGTTTGTGATGTCATAAATTAGTTATGGACATTCACTAGTAATGTAAATTGGTAAATATAGGGTCACACACATAGGATACACTTTGAATAGGAGTTTATTCATGAATGGTGCTTAACTTGATTACTTAATTGTTTAGGTATTTGATTTAAACAACAATTAGTTGAGTGGACAGTAAACTAATCAGTTCAAGAGCTGAACTGAATGATAGGAGAGTCAAGTTGATTCCAAGTGCATTGGATGAATATTGGTTGAGTTGTGACATGAACCGAGTGATAAACTAAGTGAACTGATTGGCTCAAGGTCCCAAACGACTTATTCATATAATCAATTTGATTGCATAAATGATTAGTGTTGTTGTCATGTTGTGCATTAATTAGATATTAAATTGAAAATACAATTGTGATTTGGAAACATGATCAAATGACCAGTTCAAGGGTTGAACTGACCATCTCACATGTCAACCGATGAGTTCACCTATGATATGATTGTTTCATTACTTATAGGATGTGAAAATTCATGAAATTCTGGCCCCTTCCACTCCCCCTTAGACCGGGAACCCTAACCCTTACCCTCCTATAAATAGAGGGGTATTGGGGGATTATCAGATACATCAATTGGCTTTGGCAATTGTTGTCTTCTATGGTTGTGGAAACCAAGAGAACTCAAGCATGTCCTACTAGATAAAGGGAGGGATAACAATGGAGAACAATTGTGGGAGAGCAAGTTGTTGCTAGTACACCAATGACAATGTCTTATATATTCTTCAAGAATGATTGGATTTCTGGGTGGTCCACGTGGACTACTCCAGAGGCAAGGAGTTTTTCTTGATAGGAGGACATTGTCAACCTCTTTCTGTGGTGTTGCACCAGGAGGCCATTATGGACAATTGCTCGAGTGCTACATGAAGAAGAAGCACACTACAACTTGAAGAAAGATGCATACTGCAATGAGAGAATTGTCGTTGGATTTGATCCAGGACCAGGTTTGAACTCATAACCATCCTCCCATTACATAGTTTTTTATGTGATCTACTGTATAGAGGAGAACTATCAGTTAAGTTTTTGTTTTCATTGTCATTTCTGTAGCCATATTTCCCAACAAATGAAGGGATAACACACTTACATGACATGTTGATTTGTAGTTTTACTACATGAAAGATTATTGCAAGGCAAGTAACATTTTGTTTATCATATTACTATGTGCAATATTACTCACATGCAAGTGTGTGAATCTTTTGATCGTACAACTTATGTGTTTGAATCCAAGTGACAACTAAATTAAGAAACTGTTATCAAATCCAAGATACAAGAACAGTGTCTAGGAAATAGTTGGTTGATTGATGATCAAACTAAATGCAAGAGAATAAAGATAACAATTAAAAGATGAATTATTCAAGAATTAAGGACACTATGGAATATGGATTTTACCACTACTACCAACCTAATCAGTTAATAAGTAAACCTTTATCAATTATTTATTTTTAGATTAGGACAAAGTGAATCTATACCCTTTTAAGATATAGATTGCACATGGATCGAGTTTCCCATTTCTAGTGGTCTTATTACCCTCAAATCATGAACTAATCATATTAGAGAACACATTCTATGATCTCATTCTGGCTCAACCCATTCAATTGGTAATCTAATCCTACATTTCAAGATCTCTACGTCTAGAATTGTATTGAATATGTAATTGAGTGATCATGTCAAAGAACAAGAAGTAAAAGATTAAATGGAAATCCAAACATCCATAAAGACATGAGTTTTATAGAGACCTACCAAATTTTTGGTGATGAGGCTACTCCTCATGCCCCAACGAATGGAACTACTCACTCATGATCATGGGAATGATAATGATACAAAAAGAAGAACAAAGAGTCACATCATAGAAGACATAGACAAATAAGACTAGTGATCTCTAGA
Organism: Alisma plantago-aquatica; assembly: GCA_963693085.1. Lineage (NCBI taxonomy): Eukaryota > Viridiplantae > Streptophyta > Magnoliopsida > Alismatales > Alismataceae > Alisma > Alisma plantago-aquatica. The sequence goes on from OY856410.1 coordinate 530,527,519, forward strand.
GATAAAACTTTGATTCTGTAGCAGGAGGTCTGAAAAAAACCACAAAGAAGAAGATGTTCCTCTCTTGTTTCTTGCCTTTCTCTAAAAAATAGGTTAAAGCCCGGGGAAATGATGTCTTCTGCATTAGCATATAATCCTTGTATATATATATATGGGTGCATTCAGTCCATCAATTATGATTTTGTATGCGTCATTGGCACATTTCTAAAATTATATCCTCCATGCCAGTCAATTAACTAGTGATAAAAGGCTAGTCAGATGATTATTAAGAGTTTCTACTATTGAATTTCCAATTGACTGATCTATCGAGTGATTTGATCGACAGGGGGCTTGATAGTTGTTTTTTTTATTTGTTGGTTGACTGAATAATGTGGCCAACTAGTCAGTTGGCTTCTAGTAAGTTTCACTAAAGATTTTTCACTCAAGGACTAACCCTGGATTTGTTGAAGTTGTACTAAACTTGGACTGACCGCTCAGAAAATCTAGCTGATTGACCATTTACCAAATCTATGACACTCTATCCCAAAGTGGTTGATCAATCTAATGTGATCCATTTACCACTTTAAAAGATCCTTCTATTGGTTGGCCAACCAAACAACTGGTGACATTGATCGATCCAATGACCTTCTAGAGCAAGGATAAATATGTCTTTAAAACTTCAATCTATACCAAACTTGGATATTGAGACATAGAATGGGTCAAACTAACTGCCTTAGAGTGAAAAAATGTGTTTCCCTAGTAAAGAGTGGGAACTTCCATTAAAATCCTTGATTTGAAAATTAAATAAATCAGAACTTATTATAGCTAAAAAGAGGGAAATAAGTAAGGAAATTTGATAAATCTAGACTTAAACATGCGATAAAAGTGGGATGAATACGCATTCATTAAATAACCACAAACTTAAATGTTTCTCACCTCAAGTGACATAGAATCAAAAAAATTGGCATGTAATACTAGTAAACATCACCTTCTACTTCAATGTCACCTTTGTTCTCTACTTATATATGTGGACAAGCAATTATGATTTCCTAAAATCATAGAATGTGACTTCTCTTACTTATCATGAGTTTGCTTTCACAATCATGCTTTCATGTAAAAGGTTGCAATGCAAAAGTTGTGATATCATTGATGCTTAGATCATTATGCATATTCCTATGAGATTTGTCACAAGAACAATGTTTAGCTGTAGAAGGATGCATTTGATGTATTTTTCTTCCCCTAGGTGGAGAAAAGAGTGAATGGAGTATGAAAGGAAGAATTTGTAAATCTCTCCTCTATTGATCTCAAAATTGCTATTTATTATTGCAATTACATTGACCGCAGTTTTTTTTTCTTGTGCACATTGGCATCTTTTTTTTATTTGTGGTACACCCCTATTACATAGGAGGGGCATAGAAGAAGTAAAGAGTAAAGGAGGTGGTTTCACCCCATACATAGTGTTTGACACAATTTTGTCTTTTCTATTATTTTTGGTAAATGGAGGGGTAAGATGATGATGGAAGAAGTGTAGAAGTGGGATAAACTATTACATCCAATATGTTAGAATTTGGCACATAGGCAAAGTCATAACAATCACATCAATCACATCATGTCACCTACAAAGTGAAGAAATTTCCACATAATGCTAGAATAATCAATAAGGGACACATTGAATTTGATCTCATTTTATCACTTGTGACTAGCTATCATTTCTATAGAGCAATATTGATTAAGGTCCTAGGTGACATGACATGTTCTAGCATTGAAAATTTTCAAAATTCATGCCATACAAGGATTTACTTCATTCAAGGGGGATAAATGATTATATGAAGCTAAAGAAAGCAATGCAAACATGTAACTAAATTTAGGAAGGCTAATTCTTGGCCAATTAACATGCAATTATGACATGAAAATTTCAAAAATAACTAAAATGCATGAAACTAAAGATGCATAATACACAAGATCAAAATGAAAATGACATAAAGTAAAGATGATGTGGGTGGAGTACAGACATCCACCCACTCTCCATCCCAAAATTAGAAATTTTCTCATCCTCAAGAAAATTGTAGATACGGAATGAAGAGAATAAAACGGATTAGAATGACCACCATCTTATGTGTAATCTCGATAGAGGTGCCTATGTGGTTGCTGTCGCTACTGCTAAAAGGACTCCCATGATGGTTGATTAGAGAAATCTTGGTCCCTAGATGTCTTGGGAGGAGCATTATATGTAGAGGCCTCTATGTAATTCTGCATCCAATAATGAGAATTGGGTATGGGGTAAATTTGACAAATGATATAATCCTAGTAGTTAGTATATGTATAGACATAGTCACCTCAATCAAGATGACAATGCTCATGTGTCTGTCGCATCATATACATTTTTCTATGTTGGTATCCCTACCTCTATTGTTCACTCTCTACGTGGGTCTAGCATTATCAATACGATTGAATTGTTGTTGTGATAAGGGAAGACAAAGGAGTAAAAAGAGATGGAAGTGTGACATGATTTTACTGTGCGTATAGTGCAAGTGCATGTATCAATATAATATAGGCCTTGTGAGGCTCGAGTCAAACTCAGGGAAATGGAAATTTCAGTAGACTACTACTAACTGGTCGCTATCAGCTAGACCGATTGGAAAAGTAGATTTTTGGTTTTAAAAAGAAATTAAAGTAATAAGAAATACAAAAGCGCGCAGTGATTAAATGTTTAGTTTAATCAAATTAATGTGAATCCTTAGGATTGCAGTTTCACCATGAGGTCTCACTGTATGCAAATATACACAATTAACATAATTCATTCCCTTTCCCTGCTTATGGCTCGTAGTCAGAATTGCTCGCTTCCACGGTACAATTCACTACCTAGTTCTAGGTCAGTTCCACGCCAGTAGTAACTTATACCCTAGATCTAAGTGCTTTGATTATTCTCTAAGTATCCACCATTAATCATACATTACCTTATCTAAGGAATTTATTGATTAATGTGTTAATCGTGCCTTTCCAACCACTAATTCTCCGTCAGAAGTAATTAACGGTATTCGAAATCAACTATGGTGATCAAGCATAGTAAATTACAATGGAAACATGATAACATATCAAGGGAAAGTGAGACAAATTATGATATTTAATATAACCTTGTCATGCAATGATTTCTCGAGCTACTCCCGGTCCTAAGGATAGAGGGGATTATCCCCGCATGTTCAACTCAGCAGTACACATGGAGAACAAAGAGGGAAACATGGAGAAATGAATGAAATTATGGTTTAACCCCTAAAACGGAGAAGATCTGGATGATCCTTGGTGCGAGATGCACATTCTACAGCCTTCTAGCGAAAGAATCGTCTGTCTACGGCTCTAGAAACGTCTGGGGCATAGCTCTGGGCTCTGTCGGGACTCATGCAATGAAATAGAACGTGATACTTAGGTCTGGCCATCTTTTCTTAGGTATAGGCATGACTTACGGCCACCAAAAGATAGCAGTCGTTCGATCGTGGAAATTCTGGGCACAACTCTGATCTGACGGCGTCGATACCATCGACGGGGTGTCGATGGTATCGACACCTTAAGATGCACTTCTGACACTCAAAACAAAGGAATCTGTCACTAGAACCTGTGAACTCTCGATACTATCGGCGTTGCTGTCAATAGTATCAACGAATTTACTTAATTCCCATTGAAGTGATCTCGAGACCATCGACGACTTTGGTCGATGGTATCGACTTGGATGCTCTCCCTCCAGCATGGGCACTGGCGCCATGTCGATGGTATTGACAGACCCCGTCGATGGTATCGACGGGTGCAGATATATAAAGTACCTAAAATAGAGAGAGAAACACAAATCAAATCCAAGAATTCTGATAATTTATACAAAATAAGATAGAATAAACCGAATTTGATGCATATGATGATTATAGGCTAAAGGAATATGAATCATTCTATTATAGTCATAAAATGACACATAACCACGCAAAACAAGTATGAAACCAGCCTATAAATGCGACTCAAATTCACTGCATCAAACTCCCCTAAGATAGAATCTTGCTCGTCCTCGAGCAACAAAACTTAAAATATGATTGAGAGGGTCAACTAAAGAACATAATCACAAAATTGATATCAAAATATGATTCCTTCCTGTAATTCACATACCAGCCCTTACCAACCACAGAATGACAACTACCCTTCAGGCGACAATAATCATTCATAAGAAATGTCCATCCCAAGATCACAAACACTATCAAGTAAAACAGTTAATATAATAAAATCCTTAGGTTCAGGCTTGGTGCATCTTGTGATCTCCTATCTACGATGCTCATTTCATAACTACCATCTAAGTGAAAGTAGATCTCCTGATATACATGAATGATGAGAATATCATGGTGGCCTACCACTTAGAGCAACGGGTGGATGGAATGGGTGGCTTTGGAAGAAATAGAAGCACAGTACAGTCGATCATGCAAAAACAAAAATGACTGACCTATCATGCTGCAAATGCAAATGAAAATTCCCTAATGCTACATTTTTGGTGGAATGGTGCATGCACTATCATTCCGTCTCAAAGTGAGATGGAATATCAAAGAAAACTACACCATGTGCTTGTTCTTCTTAATATGCAGGCGAGAACATGCTCCTTTCTCCCTCTTATTCATACTTTTTTTTCTTCTGTTCATTCAATTTTTTTAAAGCCCTCATTTCCATAAATGGTAATGAATTATTTGTTGGGATTCCTTCTTTGTTTTTGACAAAACTGGCAAATTTGATGCATTCTATTAGGAGGGTATGGAACAAATTCAACACCTTTAATTTTTCAGAAGAACATACTACACATGATGTACAACTATATGCTCAAAATATGTGAATGCACTTCATTATGACAATTATGCAACTAAATGACTTGCACCTAAGGATAATGTGCATGTATAACTACTCTATATCTTTCTTTTTGCATTTTTATGCAAAACATGAAAAATAACTGGAATGCATGACATATCTACATGGAATCTCATCAAAGAGTGAACGAAAATAATGTGCTCCAGTTCTTATGGTGGAGAGTGAATGAAATTTTGGTGGATTAGATCACAAGACTAATTGATAGAACCTTCAGATAAAATTATATGTCCCTCCTTATTGACTTGTGTACCAATTAATCAAGGGGTTTCTCTCTCTCTCACTTCAAATTAAAGTCACGTTATCATTTGGTTGTTTTAGGCTAAACATCCATTTGAACCCTCTTAACATGAACCATATAGATACACAATCATGTTCATATGCTTTTAAGTTGACCTACCCAATTAGTTTCACAAGCAATGTCCTCAAGTTCTCACAAGACAAACTTATAATTGCTTAAGGATTTTTCATTAAAAATCATTTGCTCACAAAGCCCCAAGTGAAAATGAGATGACATGCAATTAAATTAGACTCCTCTGATTACACTAGATAGATATTGGATCCTAGAAAATAGTAAATCTAGCAATTGAGAAAACTAAGATAAAGAAAAATGAAAATTGCATAAACAAATAAAAGATCAAATAAAAAACTAGATAGATGTTGTTCCAGCACCCCCCTAAGTTTGAACTCGACTATGGCCTCATAGTCAAAATCCTAAATTAAGAGGTGGAACAGTGATACCCCTTTATTGTTCATGTGGTGGGTGTGGCGGGTATTGGTGGCCGCTAGGATCCCAATAAGGATAATGCCCCTTGAATGACATATCAGATGGGGGCATCGGTGGTGGCTGTGGGTATCCTCCAAAAAAGTTCTGGCTCCAGTAGTGGTCGTAAAATGGCTGCTGCTGCATCTTTATCCTATGCAACCTGTTGTGGATATTTTCTTGATTGGTGAAGAGGAGGCACTCATTCTCGTAAATTTCTTGTTGATTCTTGAACAACTGATTTGTTGTTTCTTGCATTCCCGCAAAAGAGGCGGTATGTTGGTGCTGCATCTGCTGAATATCCTGTAGCATTGTATACATCCCATGTATTGAATAGACACCCTCTCCATCTTGAGAGGGATGTGGTGGTGGTGGTTGGGAAGAAGAGGAGGCTTCATAGTGTCGTGGATGCTTTTGCAGAGCAACTTGTCGTCGAAGAGGAATGGTAGCTTCCTCCTCCTCTTCTTCATCATTGTCACAAGCTTGAACTTCTACTTCTTTAGCTTGTTCTTCCTCATCCTCATCAACATCAATGATAGGCCACATGTAGCTTTGGCCATGCCTGATGTTGAAAGCAGGGACCGGCAATTCCCTCCTCTAAAAAACACCTGCCATGTGGCAGGTGGCATAGACGGTGCCATGACAAGTTTTAATGAGGCCTGCATTCACAAAATGTCTCAAATTAAGCATGTTCTTGCACTCCAGCTTAGGTAGCCCAGACAAATCCAGGCCCAGGTACATTGCAATCGGCGTAATTAGGCCCCCCAAAATAAATGGGAGCCCTGCGAGAAATATTCTTCTTAACCGCCATTACATGCATGAGGAAGAAGGCTCCAAAATTGATGGGTGTCCGCTCCAAAAGACTATAGAGGAAGAACAAGTCTATCTCCTAAAATTTGCTTTGAGACAGCTTTGATCATGCAAAGAAGGTGTTGGAGAGAATTTGGTGCAATATATTGACAAATGGATGCTCAAAATCATCTATGGAGGCATTGTGCCAGCTGATCTAGTACACCGCCGATACTGTAACTAGCTTTGCAACCATGGCATCATAATCTGCATTGGGCACTGTATGGTGGAGGTCGTTATGGGCCCACCCATAAATCACGTTGAACTTGCAAAGGGTCATCGTATAGTCCTTGTTGTAGAGGCAGAAAGAAACACACCCCTCTTTCCATTCTGTGTGCGCTGATACTAATTCATTGGGAATGACACAAAGGTCCAAAGATGCCATGAACTCGATGACGATCTCCTTGTAAGTGGGCCACCCAATGAAGAATGAATGATCGTCGGCATGGTCATGACACAACCTAGGGGACTCGCTCAATTGTCCCTGCAACAAATAGGCCATATTGGCCTCAAAACCCAGATCCTTGATCAGCTACCGATCTCCATACTGGGTTAGCTCAATGGAGCGCTTCCATATCTCCTCATACACCTTTTTTAACCTCTGGAGATGGATGGATTAGCCTCGGATGAGAAATTAATCCTTGTTGTGGGGTGGGTAGGACAGGTGGTGTTGCCCTGGATGATGAAGCTCTAGATTTCACCATTGTTGAACATGCAACGAGTGAGAGAGAGAAAGGAGAATGGAGCTCGGAGAAGATAGTTGAGGCACTTAGAGAAGATGGAGATCTGCGGAACCAAAGAAAATGTGCGAGGAAGACCGTCAGTGGTGATCTCGGTTTCTCCCAGGCGCTCGGAGTGTTTGGGCTCGATTGTGGAGGATAAGCACTGAGGATGTGATTTTAGATTGAAGAATTGCCTCCCTTTTTATAAGGGTCGGCCGCCGCTACTGTTGGCACGTCGATACCATCGATGCATCCATCGATAGTACCGATGGCTATTGAAATATGTGGCTCGCTGCAATCGACAGCTGGTGATGGCCTGATCTGGGGACCCATATCATCTACGTGTCGATGGTAGTGACTGGGTTTCAATACCATCGAAGGTGCCCTCGGATCGGCGTTGTGGACCGTTCATAGAAACACACGAATCATTGACGTGTCTGTCAATACCATCGACTGGATGTCGATAGTATCGACACCTGTGAATTCTTATGATCCTCGCGAGGGTTTGGCGGTGCTCCTTCTAATAGGGGGTCGATACCATTGACTAGGGTGTCGATAGTATCGACTTTACTGAGAAAAACCAGTCTGAAAATCTTCAGACATCTTGCGACCATTGACGACTTATCGATAGCATTGACGTCTACCATCTTTCTACCTGTTCCCGTCTCGATACCATCGACGAGGCCGTCAATAGTATCAACAAGATGAAGTTTTGGTAGAATTTTTCACTATTCCAATTTCGATACCATCGACCCAGGCGTCGATGGTATCAACCATTTCCCAGCATGCACACTCAACAAACATATCAGGGTATCATTTTTAGAGACTAAGTGCTAAATTAATGAAAACTACCGAGGAATATGAAAAATTTCAAGAAATAACCATGTAAGATACCAAGGTTGGGTTGCCTCCCAACAAGTGCCTCATTTAACGTCTTGGGCTAGACGCAATCATGCTCCTCATTCCTCTTGTAGTTCCATGAGTTTGATCTCATGCACTTTCCTTGCATAGTCTTCCCCATAGTAGTGCTTCAACCTCTGACCATTCACCAAGAATGTTCTTGCACCATCTCTCACCATGATAGAACCATGTGGTCACACCTCCTCAACCACAAAGGGTCCACTCCACCAGGATTTCAATTTCCTGAGATGCAACTTAAATCTTGAATTGAATAATAACACACTATCACCCTTCTTGAAAACTCACAATTGACTGTGGCAATCGTGTATTTGCTTCGTCCTCTCCTTGTAGATCCTCAATTTCTCATATGCATTCATCCTTAGTTCGTCCAACTCATTGAGCTCTAGCATCTGCTTTCTCCCTACATCATCAATGTTCAGGTTTAGCTTCCTTAGCACCCAATGCACATTATGCTCTAACTCCACCGGCAAGTGACAAGCCCGCCCGTAAGCCAACCTAAAAGGCGTGGTTCCTATCAGTGTCTTAAACATGGTCCTATATGCCCATAGTGCATCTTGTAGTAGTGCACTCCAATTTTTCCTAGAAGAGGCCACTGTGCGTTCCAAGATCTTCTTGATTTCCCTATTGGACACCTGCACTTGGCCTTGCATCTGCGGGTGGTATGGGGTACCTACATTATGCTTGAACCCATATTTACTCAATAATGTAGTGAATTTCTTGTTCGCGAAGTGGGTACCGCCATCACTTATGATCATTTGTGGCACACCAAACCTACAAAAGATATTCTCTTTCACGAACCCTACACACTACCGCAGCATTGTTAGTCCTTGTGGGTATTGACTCTACCCACTTCGACACATAATCAACAACAAGCAAGATATATAAATTAGAATTGGAGCACACAAAGGGTCCCATGAAATCAATGCCCCACAAATCAAATACCTCAACTTCTTGAAACACATTAAGGGGCATTTCTTCCCGCTTTGAGATGTTACCTGCCCTTTGACATGAGTCACACCTCCTCACATAATCATAGATGTCTCGGAAAAGTGTGGGCCAATAAAGGCCACTCTCCAATACATTAGCCGCCATCCTTGTGCTCGCATGATGACCGCCGATGGGCAATGTATGACAGTGACTGAGCACACTATCATATTCACTCTCGGGTACACACCTGTGTAAAATTCCATCCTTGCATTGTCTCAAATGAATAGGGTCATCCCAAAAATAATATCTCAGAGAATGGAAAACCCTCTTTTTATCTTGGTAAGTCCAATCATCTGGGAGTTCTTTGCATGCAAGATAATTTACGATATGTGAAAACCATGGGTCCTTACATTGGATAGAAAGGATTTGCTCATCTGGGAAGGTCTCAGTAATGGGTATGTTTGTATCTCTCTCATCTACCCACTCTAACCGATACAAGTGGTCCACAACCACATTCTCAATGCCCTCCTTATCCTTGATCTCAATGTCAAATTCTTGCAAGAGTAGGATCCACCTAATGAGTCTAGGCTTGGCATCTTTCTTTTCCATTAAGTACTTTATGGCGGCATTGTCCATCCATACCACAACTTTAGACCCCACTAGATATTGCCTAAATTTTTCGAATGCAAAAACCATGGCAAGCAATTCTTTTTATGTGGTGGTGTAGTTAAGTTGGGCATTATTCAAAGTCTTAGAAGAATAGCAAATAACTGTGGGTTTATTCTCAAGGTGCTTCCCAAGAACAGCCCCCACGACAAAATCTGATGCATCATACATAAGCTCAAAGGGCTTACACCAATCCGGCATTTGAACAATTGGCGCAGAAATCAAATTTTGCTTGAGAACCTCAAAGGCATGCATACATTTGTCATTGAAATCCAAAATTGCATCCTTCTCAAGCAATTCTGATAATCCTTAGTGATTTTAGAAAAATCCTTGATAAACTGACGATAAAACCTCGCATGTCCAAGGAAGCTCCTCACCACTTTCACTTTGTTTGGTGGGGGTAGTTTGGAAATAACCTCAATCTTCACTAGATCTACCTCCTGTCCCTTGCTAGACACCTTATGTCCAAGCACTATGCCTTCGCTAACCATCATATGGCATTTTTCCCAATTGAGGACTAAATGTGTGTCCTCGCATCTTTGCAGCACCTTGTCTAGATTATATAAGCACACATCAAAAGATGCATCGTAGATGGAAAAGTCATCCATAAACACCTCTAGACAATGCTCTACCATATCCGAAAAGATAGCAAAGCATGCAGCACTGAAAAGTGGCCGGTGTGTTGCACAAACCGAAAGGCATACGGCGATATGCGAAAGTCTCATAAGGGAAAGTGAAGGTAGACTTCTCTTGGTCCTTAGGGTCTATGGAATTCTTGTTATAGCCGGAATAACAATCTAAAAACAAAAATGAGAGCGGCCAACTAGCCACTCTAAAATCTGATCAATGAATGGATGGGGAAAATGATCTTTCAGAGTGGCGGAATTTAAACAACGATAATCAATGCATACACGCCACCTGGTCACAAATCGGGTGGTGATAGGCTCGTTCAAAAGATTTTGAGTTACTGTGATTACCCCCTTTTTTGGGACTACCTATGTGGGGCTCACCCATGTAAAGTCTAAAATAGCATAGATGATGCCTACAGAGAGAAGCTTGATCACCTCCTTCTTGATGACCTCCATCATGATAGGGTTGAGGCGACGTTGTGACTGAATCACAGGTTTGGCTCCTTCAACGAGCTGGATCTTGTGTTGGTGGAGAGTAGGGGTGATCCCCTTGATGTTAGAAACTGACCACCCAAATTCACCATGGTGATTCTTCAACACAATCATCAACTGCTCTTCCTCAGTGACACTCATATATGCCAAAATGATCACCGGTAGCTTTGCATCAACTGCTAAAAATGCATATTTCAAGTGAGGGGGAAACGACTTTAACTCTAAATCTGGTGGGCTGGCCAAAGAAGATTGAAGCGGTGGTGGTAGTGGTCCTAGTTCTTCATAGTGCTTGGCATAGTAGCAAGGAAGCACTCGCAACATCTTCAGACATTCTTGCAATGACATGCTTCTCATCCAATCATCCAAGATGTTGAACAAGCAAGCTTCAAGAGGTAATTGTGGGTACGATTTAAGCATGGAGACTGCTATAGCATCATCCTCAGTAGATGGTGGGACTTCCTCTTCTTCATAATTGGGATAACCCACAACTTTGATAAGAGAAACCACCTTCATTTGTTCCATGTTGTCCACAACAATTGTTCCCTTATCTAACTTTTTCATGATGTGAACCATATCAAGAAATGGTTTCCCTAAACAAATGGAAACATTGTGATCAGAGTGTCTAATTTTTCTACACTATCCTTGCTCCTGTGATGATTGTGAGTCAGCTAGAATCTTGATTTCAAATCTATCATTTTCTATGCCCATGGTCAAATGACCTCTACCCATTTCCAGAATCATGTCAGCTGTAGCGTGGAAGGGTCTACCTAGAAGCAACTCATTACCTTGTTCATCTTGCATTTCCATCACCACGAAATCTTCCAAAAATACAAATATGTCCACTTTGACCAGAACATCCTCACAAATTCCATAAGGCCTTACAACGGAATTATCTGCAACCTGGATTGTCATGTTACTCTTCCGGGATTCTTTAAGACCAAGTTTCTTGAAAGCGGAGAGATGCATCAAATTAATGCTCGCTCCTGAGTCACATAGTGCTTCGCCAAATTTCACCTTTCCAATGTAGCATGAAATATTGAAACAACCTAGATCTTGTCGCTTTGGTGGCAATTTTCCCAAAATAAGGGTGTTGACCTGCTCCATAAGAACTACCACCTATGTGTCAGGAATCTTTCTCTTCTTGCTAATTATATCCTTCAAGAACTTACCATAGGAGGATATCTTCTTAATGGCCTCTAGTAAAGGAATGTTGACCAAAAGTTTCCTAAAGCTATCCAGGAACTTCTTAAACTGTGTGTCCACCTTCTTTGCTTTCATACCATTTGGATAAGGAATCAGATGGTTTGTGCCCTCTGATGTTGTGGCACATAAGGCGTCCTCTTCTCTACAATGGGCTCCTTTGTGGCCTTCTCTACTTCATCTTCCACTATCTCTGTGACTACAACATCCTCTATGACCTCACCTGTAGCTTCTGGCTGTGGTGTGCTTGGTTCATCAGCCTTGGAGTTTAAAATTTTTCTTTCCACTCCTCAACAAAATTTCTTTGGCTTGGTGGTTCCCTCCTGGAACATCGGTATTCCTTGGAAAACCCTACTATGCTGGCCTCTTCAAACTTGCAATTTCGGCTGCCATCTATGTAATAGACGTCTCAAGTGTCCTCATATGTGCCCCATGACTCTGCAAAGTCTGACCGAAGTGGTTCATAAATTCTCCTTGAGATTTAATTTGTTTTCCAAAAGTGCTCATCAACTCTTTATTTTGCTTTATCACCTGGTTGAGCAACTCATTACTCTTATCTTCTACACTGGGTTGTGGCTTCTGATCCAGATCCTGCAAAAGGTTATTTGGATCCCTCTAGGAGAATTTCTTGTCCTTCCTCCATGAATAATCATTATTCCTGTAGCCCTGCTATTGACGCATGAACTTAGCCTATGCCTCATCATCAGATCCTTCATCATCTTTTTCTAGTTGTATCTTTGCTATCAGATCCATCTTCTCATTTAATTCTTTGATTGCCTTGGATTCCCCTGCGATTTTAACCTGCTCTGGTGCATCTCTTTCACCGCAGGATTGCTTCTTAGCCATGTTCTTTAAAATTTCTCTACACTTTGAGCCTTTATTGTTCAGAAAGAAACCTATCCCTGCTGAGTCCGAATTACTCTGGTCATGTTCATTAAGGGCAAAATAAAAGATCTTTGCCTGAGTTTCTAGATCCAACCCATGATGTGGGCATTTTTGCAGCATAATATTGAATCACTCCCAAGTCTCTGAGTATGTTTCACCTGCTTGCTATTTGAAATTATGAATCCTCCTCACGAGATCATTTGTATTCTCAGGTGGGAAATATCATTCAAAGAAAACTTCAATCATCATGTCCCATGATTCCACATACTCATCATCAAGGTTGTAGAGCCATTCCCTTGAGTTTCCTGCTAGAGAAGATGGAAACAATTTCAGAGAAATTGCCTCCTGTGGAAATCTATCCACTTTCACCATATCACAGTGTTCCACAAAGGTTCTTATGTGGGCAACTGGCTCTTCATTCTTTAGCCCATGGAAAGCCTGTGACTTGACCAACTGGATCAGCCCTGAGTCAATCTTGTAACTAGGTATGTTTATAGCTTGTTTCTTGATTGGCCCTTTCTACGCAGAGGAAGAAGAAGCTTTAATCTTTTCCCAAATGGTCTGCTCCTAGGCCATTGTGAAAGTCTCAAGTTCTTCAACATCTTCAGGTGGTGTATTTATCTACTCGTCTTCAGATCCTGAAGACGGAACCTCAGGTGTCGACTATGTGTAGTCTGTACTATGCGTCTTCACCATGCACTAGTACCTACAATGTGTAAAATTGAATAAGTACAATGCTAGATGAATAAAGAATCTGAAAGATATACAATTAATCTCAATAATTAAAATTTAAAATAAAAATAAAAAGTAGCCTAGAGTGGCCACTTGTAGCACTCGTAGTGCCAAAAATTACCGTATTCCCGAAAACAGAGCGAAAAACTTGACACGATTTTACCGTGTGTATAACGCAAGTGCACATATCAATGTAATATAGGCCTTGTGAGGCCCAAGTCGAACTCAGGGAAATGGAAATTTCAGTAGACTACTACTAACTGGTCGTGATCAGCTAGACCGATTGGAAAAGTTGATCGTTTGGTTTTAAAAAGAAAATAAAGTAAAAAGAAAAACAAAAACGAGTAGTGATTAAATGTTTAGTTTCATCAAATTAATATGAATCCTTAGGATTGCGGTTTCACCACGAGGTCTCACTGTATGCAAATCTACACAATTAACATAATTTGTTCCCTTTCCCTGATTATGGCCCGTAGTCAGGATTGCTCGCTTCCGCGATACAATTCACTACCTAGTTCTATGTTAGTTCCACGCCAGTAGTAACTTATACCCTAGATCTAAGTGCTTTGATTATTTCTATGAGTATCCACCATTAATCGTACATTACCTTGTCTAAGGAATTTATTGATTAATGTGTTAATCCTACCTTTTCAACCACTAATTCTCCGTCAGAAGTAATTAACGGTATTAGAAATTAACTATGGTGATCAAGCATAGTAAATTGCAATGGAAACATGATAACATATCAAGGGAAAGTGAGACAAATTATGATATTTAATATAACCTTGTCATACAGTGATTTCCTGGGCTACTCACGGTCTTAAGGATAGAGGGGATTAGCCCCACATGTTCAACTCAGCAGTACACATGGAGAACAAAGAGGGAAACATGGAGAAACGAATGAAATTATGGTGTAACTCCTAAAATGGATAAGATTCGGATGATCATCGATACGAGATGCACATTCTACAGCCTTTTGACAGAAGAATCATCCGTCTACAACTCTAGAAATGTTTGGGGCGTATCTCTAGGCTTTGTTAGTTTTCTCCTCTTCTTCGGGACTCGTGCAATGGAATAAAACGTGATACTTAGGTCTGGTTGTCTTTTCTTAGGTATAGGCATGACTTACAGCCACCAAAAGATCACAGCCGTTCGATCATGGCAATTTTGGGCTCAACTCTGATCTGATGATGTTGATACCATCGATAGGGTTTTGATGGCATCCACACCTTAAGATGCACTTTTGATGCTAAAAACAAAGGAATATGTCGCTAGAACCTGTGAACTCTCGATAATATCGACGTTGTTGTCGATAGTATCGACAACTTTACTTAATTCCCGCTGAAGTGATCTCGAGACCATTGATGGCTTTGGTCAATGGTATCGACTTGGATGATCTCCCTCTGGCCTGGGTACTGATGCCATGTTGATGGTATCGATAGACCTCGTCGATGGTATCGAAGGGTGTAGATATACAAAGTACCTGAAACAGAGAGAGAAACACAAATCAAATCCAAGAATTCTGATAATTTATACAAAATAAGATAAAATAAACCAAATTTGATGCATATGATGATTATAGGCTAACGGAATATGAATCATGCTATTATAGTCATAAAATGACACATAACCACACAAAACAATTATGAAACCAGCCTGTAAATGCGACTCAAATTCACTTCATCAAAGTGTTTAGAATATGTTTTTTGGTGTCCTGTCTAGTACATGAAGGAAGCCCAGTCTCATTGTCATTAGCCTCCAGAGAGGTGTTTCATCACCCTTACGTGGGCTCTAGTATCTCATTGTCAACTAGAGGGTGCTCCTAAAGGTACCATTAGATTTGAGTTATATATTTATGAGATTGTAACATAATTTTGCCACTATGTTATATGCATGAGTAGGATGGGTGAGTAGGGCATGTATATATCTAATTTTCATGAAATAAATCCTTGATTATTGTGAACGGAGAAATAAAGAGGATGTCTGAAGGTACTTCAAATAAATATTGACACATGTATTTTGGGTAACCACCCAGTAGGGGATGTGAGTGTAACCTAGGTTTGTATAAATGGCGGTGACCAAGCCACAATGATTGACCTGAGAGCCAGTGTTATGTGTGACCACTAGATGTAGATGCTCAATCAATGTGCTCCCCCAGTTTGAGGCTATGTCATTCATCATATGCTATATATAATACAAGTATTGTATGCAATGACAAACCTGTGTACCTCCCACATTGAAGATGGTTCAAGATAAATTTTATTGGGGCTACTCGAGCATTGTGTTATGGAAGAATGATGTCTTTGCTCCATTTGGAACTAATGAAAGTTACCTTGTGATCTCCACCTAGAATTCCCCTTTGGTGAACTTTTCATTATAGTAATTATGATTTTCTATAATAAACAAGTATAGTCAATCTTTATGAAGAGCTAGAATGAGACTAGTGAGATTTGCAATAATGCGTGTATGCTCCTCTCCAAACAAGTACAAAGTGCATCCGTACTCAATTTTATTGTAGTAGTGCTTATTAGGAGTTAGAAAGGAACTCTAGGGAGAGTTCCTTATAAACCAAATGGACTCTATGAGAGAAGAGGGAGATGCGTGTTCGGCAAAGAACAATGTTCAAATCCCTAAATTCCCAACACTAGGAATTGTGGTCATACATTCCCAATGAGGTAGTAGTACACTCAAAAGCTCCATATCCTTATATATATTCTTTTGATTTGTAGTGGAGATGTGCTTGTACTTGCCGAATTGTGGAGGTGAAGCGGGACAAATAGAATGTCTGTCACACCTGAGGAAAGTTGTCATGATGTTGCACTGATGTGGATTGAGTATGCATACCCGACGACTCACCATCTTGAAAAACAATTGTTGTCTGATGAAACTCGGGCTCATCTACCAACTTCTCTCAGGCATGAGCATCGTCCCCAATAGAGTTGTTTGAAACAAACTTATAGCCTTCAAAGAAATACAACATGAGTAAGTCATCATCGACCCTCCTTTCATAGACGTGGATCCATCTTGATGCAATAGGGTGGACCAAGTGAGGTTCAGACAAATCTGGGTTGATATTTTTCTATGATACCTTCTTCATGTGCTTCTATAGAGGGTTGATTTTAGAGATACGGATGTGTCAAGAACCTCTTGAAACTTGATCCAAACTCACACCCCATGTGTGAGGCCTACTGGTGATGGTGGGGTGCTAGTCAGTGGAGTGAAGAAGTTGGTCGATCAGCTACAAATGGTTGTGGGTGTTGGGCACGACTAAGTCAATCGATGGAGAGGATGATTCGATTGACTGGTGGAGTGACAGAAAGGGTGTGGTTGCTGGGTTTGTCAACAAAGATAGCTAGTGTGTGGGCTAAGATGGTGAAATTGGCTATGATGTGACTTTTTTTTGTTACCTACCGGAATACCGGTTACATAGAAAGACTAAGTGAAATCAAAAGATATTGAAAATTGCTCCTTGTCCGTGGAAATGGTTGTAGCGGCTTGATAAAGGCACGAGGTCCATTTAGTTGACATGGATGGTTTCTTAAGACAATGCTTCGCAAGCATGTCAGTAAGCTTATTCTGGTCTCTCTTCTGGTGCACTAGCCCTTGCATCATCGATTGTTGGAGAAGCTCCCGTATCTTCCTTACTAGAAGGAGATACTTCCGCGGTGGCTTGACTGTGTCTTTTACCCACAGAACAGCGTTCCGTGAGTCCATAATGATGGTCGTCATTTGCAGAGAATTCTATATAGCTAGATATGCTCCTTGGATTATATCTTTCAGTTCTCCTTCCATCGCATCAGTGCATGGGTACTTCTCGGCTTCGCCTTTGATCCAGTCCCCTTCTGCGTTCCTTGCAATCGCACAAGTGCATGACTGGTTGCTGGTTGACGATATGGCCACATCAACATGGATGACGGTGGATTCCTTAGGGAGCATAAGTGGCATTCTATTTCCTCTCACGTCCTCTAAGGAAGAAGTGTGTGGATTTAACACTTTTTGAATAATGTCTGCTTCATCTCTGCAAATCAGCGCTAGGACCCGGTGTGGGATGGCTTTGTGCTCAAAGATGGCCGCATTCCAATTCGTCCACAAACTCCAGCATGTGACAGTAAAGGTCGTCTTCCATCTCTCCTCCCCTAGGTGTGAGAGGTTATAGACCATCCAGCTGAGTATGTCTGGACTAGTATAGAATTACGTGGCTTTAGAGGGAAGCAGGATGTTCCATACCATTTTCACTTCTATACAATCGCACATTACGTGCATGCTATCCTCTACTGGGGCATCACATATGGTACACTTGGTGTCCTCCGTCATTTTCTTTTGCTTCCTAAGAACATTTGTAAGAAGTCGATCGTGTCCAAGAAGCCATAGATGAATTTTGTTGTGGTGTGGTAGCATCTGCGCCCAAATGGTCCCGAAGAGGGGTTGATTTGCGTTCTGTAGGCTTTGATTAAGAATCACATTTGCTGAGTGAACGGTGAAGTTCCTGTGAGTATCAGGTGTCCATATGCAGGTATCCTCTCCATAACAAATCCTCGGTGTAGGCATTTCCTCGATAGTATTTGCAGATTCCACATTGAACCAGTAGTTTATGAATTCCATGTCCCAGGATCCATCTTCTTTGACAAGGCTAGATACCTTTAGGTCCAACAGATCATTTGGTGGAGACAGACCCGACTTTAGAAGGGGGCGGTGTCCGCCAGAGATCCACTCGTCAGTCCATACCATAGTCTCTTGATCAGAGATAGCAGTACGGTAGGACTGTTGCAACAAGAAGGGTATGTGACTTCTAATACTTCTCCATAGATGAGAACTGATAGCTTTAACTTGTCCTCTGAATTGGTATTTTCCATACATTACCTCCACCTAGGGAATTTCTCGCCTTTGTATGAAGTCCCAAGCTAGCTTCATGATTAGAGTTGTATTAAAGTGTCTCGTTTTCTTCAAACCCAGCCCCCCTTGCTTTTTTGGTAAAGTGACTCACTTCCAGGACACCAGGTTAAGTCGTCGTGATGGGTTACTTCCATTCCAGATGAAATTTCTCATCACTTGATCAATCCTGTCACAAGTAGCTATCGGGAGTTGAATTGATTGCATAATGTAGCTGGCCTGAGATTGGAGAACCGATCTTGCCAAGGTGATCCTACCGGCTAGAGAGAGGAGATTGTTCTGCCAAGAGTTGATGTGTTTATGAAACTTCTCCAGAAGGGATGTGAAGAGTTCTTTGCTTTTCCTATTGTGAATAATAGGCACACCCAGGTGGCGGCCCAAGTTGCTGGTTTCAGTTATCCCCAGTTTCCTACATATCTGGTTCCGAACCCTCCTGTTAGTGTTATTTGAGAAGAAGGCAATAGACTTTTCATGAGAGAGGAAAAGGCCTGAAGCGTCATTGAACCTTCTTAAGCATCTGCTTATTGTCTTAGCCTGGTGAAAGGAAGCCTCACCAAAAAGGATGATGTCGTCCTCAAAACTCACGTGTGTGATCGGCACCTTATCTTTGGATATAATTATCAGTTTATAGCTTCCTTCTGCAACCTCTTGGGCTATGGATTGGCTAAATCTCTCAAGACAAAGAACAAAGATGTAAGGAGATAAGGGGTCTCCTTGCTTTACTCCGCAGGAAGGATAGAAAGAGCCAGCAATCTCTCCATTCCAAAGGATAGAAGACTTACCTGAACTTATAATCTGCATAATGATGTTAATGATATTTCTTGGGATCGAAGTTCTAATCAGCGTGTCATGGATGAAGTGCCAACTTAGTTTGTCGAACGCCTTAACTAGATCCATCTTGAGGGCAAGGTACCTCCTAGAACCCGTATAGGATTCCATAGAATGAATGAATTCCTGTATAAGGGCGATATTGTCCCCTATCCTCCTTCCCGGGATGAAGCTAGATTGGAAAGGAGAGATCCATTCTTCTAAGTACGGTTTGATGCGTGCTGCAATCACTTTTGAGAGAAGTTTTGAGCAAACATTGTTCAAAGAGATCGGTCTGAACTGAGAACACTTCTCCGGTGTATTTGTCTTCGGGATGAGGACGATAGTTGTGTCTGTCGATGAAGCAGGTAAAGGGCTTCCCTAGAACGGTTCCTGAATGAAAGTGCAGAGTTGAGATTTCATGTGATTCTAGTTTGTTTGATAGAATCCTGCATCAACCCCATCAGGTCCCGGCGTCTTGACTGGGGACATGGCGCGGAGACCTTGTTTGATTTTGATACGACCCCACCTCCCGATAACCCCCAATTAAGGGAGACCGAGAGGTCGAAGCCGCACACATAATTTACGGATCAAGGTTCAGCAATTAATTGATAACAATTAATAAATTCTACTATACTAAACTGAAAAGCTGAAATAAATAAAATGTTTACATACCTTTGAAAATTTGGATTTCTAATACTTCTATCCAGAACTCTGGCTAACTAACTAATCCTCCTTGGACTTTAATTAGTGTATTTCACAATATGATGGATTACAGTTTGTCCTTTTTGTTTTGTGCCTAAAACGCCGAAAAACAAAACTTTGGACAGCCAAAACTGGTATGTGGGGGATTCACTAATCGTGCAATTATCTATAACAAATTATTGCATCCAATTATCAATTAACAAACAATATTACGTTTTAAGTATAACTACGCGATCCATGTGTACCCTATCCCCTGCGCTGTCCCTGCAGTGGACCTGGATACTACTTCCCTTATGGTAGATTCCTATTTTACCCCTCATGACTTCACCTAATAGGTGAATCAATTTCTAGGGATGAGTCACATGGCACTACCCGTAGGTAGCCCACTCCTTAACTCATGGTATGCTAAGAGTCTCATGGCACTACACATGTGTAGCCCAGTTTCTGACTCATGATACCCTAGACCTTGCTCTAGGTTATCCTTAGCCTTGACATAGCCACAGGGATGGACTCGGATCTAGCTAGTCATACATATATACTCATAGTGATAGCCATAGTCACTTTATAGAGGCAGGAATTAAAACATCCAACAGTTATTTCACACATTTAGGGAAACGTCGATAAAACCTCGGAAAACTATGCGGTATAGCCATAAACGTAACCACATACCTCTTATTGCAGTTTCAGATACCGAATCAAGAATGAAGAAATAGAATATCCAAGTAAGCAAGCAAAGGCACAGAAACCCTGAAACAAAAGTACAAATTTACTTTTATTAATATTTATTCTAGTATCATTATGTCCCTTAGGGTTTCTATCCAATTTTAGGGTTTTCTTGAAAATTAGGGTTTTACTTTCATTCTCGAGTATTATGAACCCTAATTTACCAAAAACACTAAAACCCCTAAATTATCTCCTTTTAACATTCCTAACAGTTTTAGAGTTATTGTTTAGCAAATTACTAGAATAACAAGGTTCCCTTTTCTTTAATCTTAAATTAGGGTTTTTATGTACATTATCTCCTCTTTAAGACATAAACCCTAATTTTAGGCACATATGCAATTAAAACTGATTAAGACTTCATATTATTAATAAACAGGTTAATATCCCTCTACTCAACCTATTAGGTTACAAAGAAACACCTTTTCCATGTAATTAGGGTTTCTAATTAATTTGGAATGCATTTTACTAACCATTAAATTACTTTTGCAAAACGAACTGGAATTGGATGCCACAATTATTTTTAACAGATTCCTTGAAATTTTCTACCCAACTTTCATATATAACTTTTCCCTATACGAGATTCCTAGTAATTACTAGGATTTTAGCAAGAAAACTCATTTATCTGTAATTTTGGTTAGAGATAGATTTTTACCAAAAAAAAAAACTCGACCGTTAGATCAGTGCTCCGATGCGCCCCGCGTCGATCTGACGCTCCACGTCGCAAGCCTCCACTAAATCGGTGGCGCGTCCTGCTTCTCGCCCTCAGCCGCTGGATCTCGATCGAATGCTCGAAGTCACGAGAGTCCTGACTTATCCGGCCACCGCCAGTCCTGATCCGACGCTCTGCGTCGAGCGCTCCCTAAGTTAAGCGCGTTGCCCCAGGGCCCGTTGGGTCGTGCCTTGGTCCACGCTGGTCCAAGATCGGAGGGCTGCTGGTCGTCGTCCTCTCCTTCTTCTTCAAAGAATCAGCGATGGCGCCGCACGGACCTCCTCGCCGGAGTTAGGGCAATAAGGAGGGAAAGAGGGCTTTGAGGGGTTATAAGTGGCCGCTTGGATGCGTTAGGGTGAGAGAAACCACACGAGGCCTATTTATAGGCTAGGGGAGGGTCTCTTCTAGGGTTCCAGACCTCGCCGCCAACCCTGGTTCTTGCCCAATTGGGCGTTTTTGATATACACAGCCAAAGATGGAAAACCCGGGGTCAAAGCTCTTCGCCTGGGTCTCCCAAACCCGATGGGACTATCATCCCAGGTGCTCATGCACCATGGTGAAAGGAAAATCGAGGGGAAAAACCCCTATAAATGCGCTACTGTTCCTGTCCCTCTGGGACTCTGGGCAATAGCCGGGTTAGTTGGATCAAATTCCAACGGCTCTGATCATCCACGTTCAAACCAAAAAGGGAAAGAATTCCCAATAAAACAAGGAAAACTTTATCTTAAGAATAACTTTGGAAATTTAATAACTCTCAATCCATAAGTCCTTTTGGCCTCAAATTTTACAGGAAAGTCATTCTCACGTTTATCTTTCATTATGCAAAAATAGGAGTCATTATTCAAATGAAACGAGTCCTTTACTTCAGTTTCAAGTTATCCCTTATTTAATAGTATTTTCCACCTATTCTTTATTTCCTTCACCATTATTTAATTATCTTGAGTTCCTTGAACCCCAAGGATCCTTTATAACACGAAATCCTATTATGGGAAATTATCTTTTAGCCTTTTGATCACTTTTACTCATTTTCTTATATATTCCATTATTCCCTTGTATTCTTTTATTAAATGGAATTCCCTTTTTCATTTCTTTTTATTTTTCTTTCAAATGGGCTTAATGGCCAATAAGGCCCATCAAGAAAGCATGCAAGGCCATTATATACAAAATTCATTCAAAACAAACCATGAAATCACACATTGGTCTTATTTATTTATTTAGAAGAGATTTGCAAATCTCATTACATGCATTGGAAAAAAATGAGGTTATAACATCCTCCCCTCCTTATAGGAATTTTGCCCTCAAAATTCAACAATCAAACAAACAAATTTGGATATGCCTTTTCCATGTCTGTCTTCAGCTCCCATGTGGCCTCATCCTCTCCATGGTGCTTCCAAAGAACCTTTACCATCTCTATATTCTTATTTCTGAGCTCTTTTACCTTGGTATCTAGAATCCGCAAAGGCAACTCATGATAAGACAGCTTTCCTTGAAGCTCAATTGGTTCAATGCTCAGCACATGGCTTGGATCTTGCACATATCGCTTCAGATTGGACACGTGAAACACATCATGCAGCATACTGTATTGAGGGGGTAACGCCAAACGATATGCGGCTTCACCAATCCGTTCTAACACTTCAAACGGGCCCACGTATCGGGAACTCAACTTTCCTCTATTTTTAGCTATAGCTCGGAGCAGTCAGATTTTCAGAAAGACATGTTCTCCCACAGCGAAATGCACATCAGTCCGCTTCGCATCAGCATACGACTTCTGTCTGTCTTGGGCTCTCTTTAGCCTTTGCCTGATTAAAGCGACTTTATCAGCATACACTTGTAGTTCATCTGACCTCAATAAGGTCCTTTCACCAACTTCATCCCAGTGAAGTGGTGACCGACACGGTCTCCCATACAGAGCTTCATATGGAGGCATCCCGATACTGACTTGGTAACTATTGTTGTAGGAAAACTCAGCTAAAGGCAGGTACTGCTCCCATGATCCACCCCAATCGAGCACACAAGCTCGCAGCAGATCTTCTAAGGTCTGAATTGTCCTTTCTGACTGACCATCTGTCTGAGGGTGATAAGCTGTACTAAACTTCAACTTTGTACCTAGTTCCTCTTGAACCTGCTTCCACAACTTGGAAGTAAACTTTGGGTCTCTATCGGAGATGATGGAACCGGGTACGCCATGCAAGCGTACTATCTCTCTGATATACATCTCAGCTAAATCTGACACCTTGGCAGTGGTTTTCAGGGCAAGGAAGTGTGCTGACTTGGTAAGGCGATCTACCACAACCCATATCACATCATGACCTCTCTTGGTCTGGGGTAGACCCACCACGAAATCCATGGTGATCTGCTCCCATTTCCACTCTGGAATCTCTATAGACTGTAAAAGTCTGCCGGGTCGTTGGTGTTCAGCCTTCACCATTTGGCACGTTAGACAACTGGCTACATAAGCTGCAATGTCTCTCTTCATCCCTGGCCACCAGAAAAACCTCTGCATGTCTTTAAACATCTTCGTAGTCCCTGGGTGTACCGTGTACTTAGAACCATGAGCCTCTTGTAGGATACGTTCCTTCAACGGTGAATCCTCAGGAACCCATATGCGATTCTCAAATCGGATTCCGCCGTCTATTCCCAAAGAAAGACGGGTATGTGGCTTCTGCATCAAGCCTTTCATCTTGTCAAGTCCACCACTGGCCAACTGTGCTGTGATAATCTCACTCAATAACTCAGACTGTATCTGAATATTGGCCAAACGAACTCGATCATCCAATGGTTGAGGTGACCATTCCACCAATTCTTCTAAGCTCTTCCACTGACTAGACGAAACAGCTGCACATCTGAGCTGTTTTTGACTTAAGGCATCAGCTACGACGTTCGCCTTCCCTGGATGATAGGCAATGGTGAAGTCGTAATCTTTCATGTACTCCATCCATCGTCGTTGTCGTAGGTTCAAGTCTTTTTGTGTCAGAAGATACTTCAGGCTCTTATGGTCAGTGAAGATCTCAAAAGTGGCACCATATAGATAATGCCGCCAAATCTTTAATGCATGAATGATAGCAGCTAACTCCAGGTCATGTGTTGGGTAATTCACCTCGTTTGGCTTGAGCTGTCGGGAGGCATATGCAATCACGTGCCGATTCTATTCCAACACACAGCCAAGTCCCATCTTTGATGCATCGGTGAAGATCATGAAACCCTCATTGCCTGATGGTAATGTCAAAACTGGTGCAGTGGTCAACTTCTCTTTCAGCTCCTGGAAACGAGCCTCACAAACATCGGACCACACAAACTTCACATCTTTCCGAGTCAACATAGTCAGAGGCAAGGCGGTCTTTGAGAAATCTGCGATGAAGCGCCGATAATATCCTGCCAACCCCAAGAAGCTTCGTATCTCAGAGGGGTTCTTCAGTGCTGGCCAGTCTCGAACTGCTGACACTTTAGCTGGATCTACGACGATCGTTCCTCCTGAGATGATGTGTCCAAGGAACATGACTCGGTCTATCCAAAACTCACATTTAGAGAATTTCCCATAGAACTTCTGCTTTCTCAAGATATCAAGGACCCTACCCAGGTGGTCACGGTGTTGGGATAGGTCATCCGAATACACTAATATGTCATCTATGAACACTATCACAAAAGAGTCAAGGAAAGGTTGGAACACACTGTTCATGAGGTTCATAAAGACACTAGGTGCATCGGACAATCCAAATGGCATCACCACAAACTCATAGTGGCCATATCGGGTTCTGAAAGACGTTTTGGGTATATCCTCACTTCTCACTCTCACCTGGTGGTATCTTGACCTCAAATTGATTTTGGAAAAGACTCGAGCTGATTTCAACTGGTCAAACAAGTCATCAATCCGGGGTAAAGGGTATTTGTTCTTAATGGTAGCCTGATTAATCATCCGGTAGTCTATGCACATTCAGAGTGAACCATCCTTTTTCTTTAGAAAAAGAACCGACGCTCCCCATGGTGATGTGCTAGGGCAGATAAAACCCTTTTCCAACAATTCCTGCAATTGCTTCTTTAGCTCAAGCAACTCAGCAGGGGCCATCCTATAGGGTGCTTGGGAAATAGGGCTTGTTCCTGGAGCTAGCTCTATGGAAAAATCCACCTCTCTCTCGGGAGGAATCCCAGGTTGATCATCCGGAAAAACATCTGCATAGTTCTTGACTACCTCTATTTCCTCTAAGGGTTGCACCTTGGGTTCGGGCTCGATAACAACTGCTAGGAAAGCTTGGCAACCTTTACTCATCATTCTTTCTTCCTTCAGGGATGACACATACAAACTAGTGGTGGCATCTTTCCTACCTCTAATGAGAAAGGGTGGGTGACCTGGTTCCCTAATGATCACTTTCTTTTCCCTACAGTCTATTTGGGCCCTATAAGTATAAAGCCAATCCATTCCAATGATCACATCAAAATCATTCATGTCAAGAAGGATAAAGTCTGTAGGAAATTCATGATCTCGATATTTCATAGGTATTACTGGAGTTTTCAAAAGAGAGGTAAAGATTCGACCACTTGGGGTTGTAACATCTAAGACATATCCTAAATCCTTGATATCCAAACAAAGCATAGTTGCAAGATTTCTCGAAATGAAAGTATTATTAGATCCAAAGTCAAATAAAGCTTTCACATTATGTCCCATAACTTCAAGCATGCCTACATTGTTTTTCATCATGCATTAGACCATTACATGCTTAACTTTAAAACATAAAAGAAAAATTCTAAGGGTTATTACCCTCGATCAACCGATTTGCATTAACTTGAGCCTCCTCATTGTCAATGGCAAACACCCGGGCTTGCCTTCTTTCTCCTGCAGGTGGGGCTACAGCTATAGGTGGAGCTGCCACAGGTGGTGCCGCTGTTGGTGGGGCTGCCACAGGTCCTTGTCCTCTGGGCTCTGGCATAGGATAGACGGATTGTAGATGTCCTTCTTGGTGGCAATGAAAGCAAGTCTTCTTCTTGTAGCGACATTCACCAGCATGGCCCTTCCCGCAGGTGCGGCAAGGAGGTCGGTTGTTCTCCTGACGAGGTTTACCCTTTCCTCCATGTTTACCTTTAGCTTGATGTCATCCTGGACCCTTCTTGTGGTTGTTTCTCGGGCCTTGGGCTCCTTCAGTGAAACCCAAGTACCCCTTAGGTGGAAACGGGGCAGGCATCACGGTCCTCTCCATGTCTAAAGTAGTATTGTAGGCTTCGGCAAAGGTTCTTGGCTTGCTTGCCATCACATGGGGCCTGATGGCAGGGTGAAGGTGCTCTATGAAGTGATCCACCCTCCTTTCTTCATCCATCTTGTACCCAAAGCGTTCCAGGATCCGGAACTTACACCCGAAGTCTGCCACAGAAGAGTTTCCTTGTGTCATGTTGGTGAACTCCCTTTCCTTTTCCTTCTTAGATGAGACTGGGACAAATCTGGCGGTGAAGATCGTCTTGAAATCAGCCCATGCCATGGGCTCCTCTGTCAAGTCTCTGCCAGTGATGTGGGTCTCCCACCATATCTTAGCTGCCCCTTCCAAGAGATGAGCAGCAAAGAGGACCTTCTTACTCGGTTCAACTTCAAGCATGCGGAAACCATTCTCTATTGCAAGTATCCAGGCTTCTGCTTTATCAACCACTTCCGTCTTATCCTCTCCCCAGAACTTCTCTATGTTCAGCTTGACAAAGTCTAGGATGGTGGCTCCCACACGTGGACAAACAGGGTGTGGTTCACCAATCTCAGCTCTAGCTATGTCTCGGAGGGCCAAAGCATTAATGGCCTCTGTCAACTTCCTCTGTTGCTCTAACCACAAGGTATCAGGGGTATGGATCATCATGGTGGGTTCTGAATCATCGACTGGGTCCTCATCCATCTGGGCTTCTTCCTCATACACATGATGCTCTTCATATCCTTGGTCTTCTTCTTGGTTCAGGTTACTAAATGGTACCGGGTCAGGGTCAGGGACTTCTTGAGTGACTTCCTCAGGCCTCTTCCTCTTCTTAGAGGATCCACCCTCATGGTTCCTATTCCTCTTTTCAGAAGACTCCTTTACTTTACGGGGAGGCCAAACACTCCTAGCTGGTTTTCCGGAGCCCTCGGGAATAGCCACAGTCTTGGTTCTTGCCATCTACATAAGCATAACAAGCAAACCTTTAGTTTATCATTTAAACTAGTTATACTTATGTTCAATGATATCTCATTACATATCTTTTATTAATTTGCTGGAGGATTCTTAAACCCTTAACTTATGTGCCCATACCACATGAGTGTGGAGGAGAGAGAGAATCCTACTCTTAAAGCCTTAATAGAATATGTGATGAGAGGGGATGAATAGGATGAGAGAGTCTTAAAGGTATCTTATTTCGATTCATACCCTAAGACTTTGTCCAGGCGGTCACACGGGTCCGGGAGTCATCGTATTCCGACTAGAGGTGCGGAGGAAAATCTTGCCAGCCCCCGGTCGTGATCTCTTTCTAGACACCTCCGTCTTTTGGATACTCCTCTAATAACTCCCTTGGGTTCTATGGAGTTTGTAAAATTTAATAATTATTAACAATTAAGTGGAGAACCATGGCTCTGATACCAAATGTTACGACCCCACCTCCCGATAACCCCCAATAAAGGGAGACCGAGAGGTCGAAGCTGCACACATAATTTCCGGATCAAGGTTCAGCAATTAATTGATAACAATTAATAAATTCTACTATACTAAACTGAAAAGCTGAAATAAATAAAACTTTTACATACCTTTGAAAATTTGGATTTCTAATACTTCTATCCAGAACTCTGGCTAACTAACTAATCCTCCTTGGACTTTAATTAGTGTATTTCACAATATGACAGATTACAGTTTGTCCTTTTTGTTTTGTGCCTAAAACGCCGACAAACAAAACGTCGGTCAGCTAAAACTGGTATGTGGGGGATTCACTAATCGTGCAATTATCTATAACAAATTATTGCATCCAATTATCAATTAACAAACAGTATTATGTTTTAAGTATAACTACGCGATCCATGTGTACCCTATCCCCTGCGATGTCCCTGTAGTGGACCTGGATACTGCCTCCCTTATGGTAGATTCCCATTTTACCCCTCATGACTTCACCTAATAGGTGAATCAATTTCTAGGGCTGAGTCACATGGCACTACCCGTAGGTAGCCCACTCCTTAACTCATGGTATGCTAAGAGTCTCATGGCACTACACATGTGTAGCCTAGTTTCTGACTCATGATACCCTAGACCTTGCTCTAGGTTATCCTTAGCCTTGACATAGCCACAGGGATGGACTCAAATCTAGCTAGTCATACATATATACTCATAGTGATAGCTATAGTCACTTTATAGAGGCAGGAATTAAAACATCCAACAGTTATTTCACACATTTAGGGAAACATCGATAAAACCTCGAAAAACTATGCGGTATAGCCATAAACGTAACCGCATACCTCTTATTGCAGTTTCAGATACCGAATCAAGAATGAAGAAATAGAATATCCAAGTAATCAAGCAAAGGCACAGAAACCCTGAAATAAAAGTACAAATTTACTTTTATTAATATTTATTCTAGTATCATTATGTCCCTTAGGGTTTCTATCCAATTTTAGGGTTTTCCTGAAAATTAGGGTTTTACTTTCATTCTCGAGTATTATGAACCCTAATTTACCAAAAACACTAAAGCCCCTAAATTATCTCCTTTTAACATTCCTAACAGTTTTAGAGTTATTGTTTAGCAAATTACTAGAATAACAAGGTTCCCTTTTCTTTAATCTTAAATTAGGGTTTTTATGTACATTATCTCCCCTTTAAGACATAAACCCTAATTTTAGGCACATATGCAATTAAAACGGATTAAGACTTCATATTATTAATAAACAGGTTAATATCCCTCTACTCAACCTATTAGGTTACAAAGAAACACCTTTTCCATGTAATTAGGGTTTCTAATTAATTTGGAATGCATTTTACTAACCATTAAATTACTTTTGCAAAACGAACTAGAATTGATTGCCACAATTATTTTTAACAGATTCCTTGAAATTTTCTACCCAACTTTCATATATAACTTTTCCCTATACGAGATTCCTAGTAATTACTAGGATTTTAGTAAGAAAACTCATTTATCTGTAATTTTGGTTAGAGATAAATTTTTACCACAAAAGAAAAACTCGGCCGTTAGATCAGTGCTCCGATGCGCCCCACGTCGATCTGACGCTCCACGTCGCAAGCCTCCACTAACTCGGTGGTGCGTCCTGCTTCACGCCCTCAGCCGCTGGATCTCGATCGAATGCTCGAAGTCGCGAGCGTCCTGACTTATCCGGCCACCGCCAGATCCTGATCCGACTTTCCGCGTCGAGCGCTCCCTAAGTTAAGCGCGTCGCCCCGGGGCCCATTGGGTCGTGCCTCGGTCCACGCTGGTCCAAGATCGGAGGGATGCTGGTCGTCGTCCTCTCCTTCTTCTTCAAAGAATCAGCGGCGGCGCCGCATGGACCTCCTTGCCGGAGTTAGGGCAATCAGGAGGGAGAGAGGGCTTCGAGGGGTTATAAGTGGCCGCCTGGATGTGTTAGGGTGAGAGAAACCACCTGAGCCCTATTTATAGGCTAGGGGAGGGTCTCTTCTAGGGTTCCAGACCTCGCCGCCAACCCTGGTTCTTGCCCAATTGGGCGTTTTTGATATACACAGCCAAAGATGGAAAAACCGGGGTCAAAGCTCTTCGCCTGGGTCTCCCAACCCCGATGGGACTATCATCCCAGGTGCTCATGCACCATGGTGAAAGGAAAATCAAGGGGAAAAACACCTGTAAACGCGCTACTGTTCCTGTCCCTCTGGGACTCTGGGCAATAGCCGGGTTAGTTGGATCAAAATCCAACGACTCTGATCATCCACGTTCAAACCAAAAAGGGAAAGAATTCCCAATAAAACAAGGAAAACTTTATCTTAAGAATAACTTTGGAAATTTAATAACTCTCAATCCATAAGTCCTTTTGGCCTCAAATTTTAAAGGAAAGTCATTCTCACGTTTATCTTTCATTGTGCAAAAATAGGAGTCATTATTCAAATGAAACGAGTCCTTTACTTCAGTTTCAAGTTATCCCTTATTTAATAGTATTTTCCACCCATTCTTTATTTCCTTCACCATTATTTAATTATCTTGAGTTCCTTGAACCCCAAGGATCCTTTATAACACGAAATCCTATTATGGGAAATTATCTTTTATCCTTTTGATCACTTTTACTCATTTTCTTATATATTCCATTATTCCCTTGTATTCTTTTATTAAATGGAATTCCCTTTTTCATTTCTTTTTATTTTTCTTTCAAATGGGCTTAATGGCCAATAAGGCCCATCAAGAAAGCATGCAAGGCCATTATATACAAAATTCATTCAAAACAAACCATGAAATCACACATTGGTCTTATTTATTTATTTAGAAGAGATTTGCAAATCTCATTACATGCATTGGAAAAAAATGAGGTTATAACAGATTTCATCTTCATCTGGGGTTGCTTCCATCCTTGTTGATTGCTCAGTTGATAAAGGCTTGAATTCACCAACAAAGGTCGCAGTCCTTGCTTGTCTAATGGTTGCGTTGGAATCCTGATAAACATTAGCAAAGAAATTTACAATAAGGGATTGGATGTCGTACTCATCTTCATGCCACACTCTGTCATCATCCTTCAAACAAGAGACTTTGTTGTGCCATCTTCGAGCTTTTGTGAGGGAATGGAAGTAATTAGTGTTGTTGTCCCCGAGCTTTATCCAGTTGCATCGAGCTTTTTGCTGACTTTCAGCCTCCTCTCTTCTAAGAATGGTTTCCTAGTATTTATCTGTCTTAAAGAATTTTCTCTATGATAAAAGTCACATCATATCCCAACAATGAAGTCTACTCACTCATATCCATGGAGAAAGCATGAAAAAAAAGGAGATGGAAGAGAGCATGTCACTGAAGATAGTGAAGAAGACAACCAATTGTCTTTGACTATGATTCTATGCACTAGTAGTAGTAGGTCAAGGCAACTCAATGAGGAGGATCATGTTCCCTTCTCTTTTCTCTATCTCTTGCACCACAAACCATGTTGGGATTGAGTGTGGGCTCTTGCAAACTTTAGATTGAGTTATTTTTTTATATAAATGGATCTTCATACATTATTGAGCCACCTGCAGTGATTCTTGTGTCTTGTCTTCCTTGTTAGTTGCCCAAATGATAAAACTAATCGGTCAACTGGCCCTTATGTGGGATGTCTTCTGGTCTCCTAGTTGGCCGACTATGATGTCGGGTTGGCAGACTGGCAGGACGACCAAAACTTTTATTGTTACCAATTTTGAGGGTCAATTGGTATCAAATTCCCAATGAATGACTGGTGAAGTGAGTCATCTGACTAGGTTCCTCTTATGGGGCATTATCCTAGAGGTGAGTCAGATGACTAGTGAGGTGAGATGACTGACTGGAAGGACTCCAAGAAGCATTGATGACTACTGACTTTGTAGGTAATTTCTAGTGAATTGCAATCTACTAATTAGTTGAGCCAATTTGTCAGCTGGAAAGTCTTCAAGTCTTCTACCATTTACTCAATCTAAAGAATAATTCAATCGAATTTGATTCCATTATGTTGACTAGTAAGGCAAGTTAGGAAAATGTCTTGTGCTTGAAGGTTCCTTGGGTTGGTCAGGTCAATCGAGTGATTGAAGAACCCAATAAGCCAACTGCCTTGTGCTTGAAGGTACCTCAGACTGGTTAGGTCAATCAACTGATTGGAAAACCTAGTCACCCAATTAGCTTATTTGAAAATGATGTTATGCTACAATTTACTCTTCAATTTATTATGAACCTGAATAATGGAATAGATTATGCACCTTTGTCATGCTTTAGAGTTGGTTGGTAGTTTTATCTACATAACAGTGAGAAATCCCTATAAAACCCTAACACTTTGGGAACAAAAGAAAACAAAAAAAGGAAAATAAAAAAAAGATGACTTAAAATGAGAAAAACTAGTCTAAAATATGTAATGAGAATGTGATGAAAGTGCAATAATAAAAATACCCCTAACTTGAATATTTCTTGTTCTTGAGAAACACAGAATCAAACCCCCTATCAAATAATACAATCAAACTCTCATCATATCTTTCATAACATCATTATATGCCTACAATCAAATATGGACAAGCAAGCCAACTATCTGGAATCATGAAATGCAACTTGACATTTTGTGTCTTCACTTTCCTTTCACAAACATTCTTTTGTGTCAAAACCTAAATGGTCATAGTCATATTATTCTTGATGCTTCAAAAAGATCTACATATTCCTATGAGATTTGCACAATGTCAGAATACAACAATGGAAGGAATGTTTTGGGATTAATTTGCAGCCCCTGGGCTGAAATTGGAGTGAAGGGGCATGAAAGGAGGAATTTGAACTTCTCCTCTAGTCAACTTAATATTGTTTTTTTTCTACAATTTCATTGATTGCCATTTTTTCTTTTTGTGTGCACATTGTCATCTCTTATTTTTTATAAGTCCATGCTACATGTGAGGGGTGTGGAATAAGTGGGGTAGAGGGAAGGGTGTGCCACCACGAACATGGAGTTGGAATAATTTTTTTAGGATTTGGGATTTTTTTGGGGGTATGATGGGGTAAGAAGATGATAGGAGAAGTGTAGAAGGGGATGATATTTCACAACTCATATAATGGGAATATGATCATTTGAAAAATCAAATCAACTACATTATTTGATTTTCAAAGTAATGACATTTATACTAGAAGTTATGATAATCATTGAGAGACATGCCACATTTGATTCCTCACAATCCCATATGACTTTCCATCATTTTTAGTTAATGATGCTAATTGAGATCACTGGTGATAGAATAGGTTCTAGTGTTGGAAGTCCAAGATTCATTATTTTCAAAAGATTCACTTCATTCAAGGGGATTATATGATGAATGATGCATGACAAAACAAAATAACAAGAAACTACATTTGGGACGACTAGGTAATGACCAATTACATGAAAACTTAATGAGAAAATTTAAAAAAATAATTAGAAAAAACAACATTCATAGGCTAATCCTAAAATGAAAATGACAAAATTTGAAGATAGAGTGGGTGGAGTACAAATGTACCACCCACCAATTGATCGATTGGTGAGTCCCCGAGTTTCTATGTTTTATGGACTCCAAAGATAAACAAAAACCAAATTCCAATCGGCCAACTAGTAAGGTTAGTCAGCTAACTAGCTTATGCTTGGGAGGCACCTTGGGCTGGTCAGGTCAATTAGTCGACTAGAGAATAGAGTCACCCGATTGGCTTATCTGAAAAGGCTGATATGATTGATTTTTCCATCTAATTTATTTTGAACTTGAGTTATGAAATAAGGGATTTGGATCATACTTTTTCCTACATAAGAGCAAGAAATTCTATCAGAATCCTAACAATTGGACAACAAAAGCAAAACAATGAGACAATGCAAATTAACAAGACTGATTACTTAAAATTAGAAAAACTATTCTAAGGTATGTAACAAGAATGGGATGAAATTTCCTTCATCATGATACAGGTGTTGACGAGTCGATTGACCAAGTGAATGGGTCAGTCATGTGCTAGTGACAGACAGGTGTGGGAGAAGGGTTGATCATTAGCTAGCACAATCGATCAATCGTCTGATTGATGCATAGATGAGGGCTTGGTTAGGCAATTTGTCGAGAAAGGGTCAAGCATTGAAGGTCGGTGTAGTGGCGAGAAGGTCAATCAACCAGTGTGTGTACCAACTAGTTGGCCAGTTGGTGGGGAGAGGATGGTGAGTACGGTGAAGAACAAAGGTAAAGCAAGTTGGTGCCATAATTGTGTAGTCAATCAAATGGTTGTAGGGTAGCAGGTCAGTCAACTGATAGTGGTATATTCATGTGGGAGCGTGAAAGTAGTGATTTGAGGAAGGTGGAAGAGTGCTCATCTTGGGGAAGACAACAAACAATTATGCAAATAAAAGGAGTATTTTATGATGTAAACCCTCTCTTATCTCAGTCATATAAGTCGAGGTCGATGGCCCAGTTCACCAACTCACACAAATGGGTTGGTTGGTTGGAATCTAGTGAGAACCAATTTGTGCATGATCATGGTTGTCTAACTCACATTGTGAGTCCACCAACTAGTGAGGGTCAATACAATCAGTAAGCCTACACTCAAATGGTGCCTCCCAAATGTTGATTGATCATTTGAATGGGTCGACCGACTGGTATGGGTCCTTCACCCTTTTTGCAGGCAAGTTGCTTGACTGATTGTTATTTTCTCAAATAATTTCTTTATAAATTCGTAATAGTTAGTCAATTGACTCATGTGCAAGGTCAATCAACTCTTGAGGGTGAAAAAGAATCATAGTAATCCTCTTAATTTTCATGCATGTGTGGGTCAATCAACTTGTTAATATAGGTGATCAAATACACTTGTCATTATTACTTTTAAGTGTGAGGGACTCTTTGGTCGATTGATTGGGAGTAGAAGTCGACCGAACAAAGGTCATAAATGATCTAGTTATTGGAACAATCATCTACAAGAAAAATAAAAGTAACAAAGTACAATATGGATAACCTAGTGTTAACAAAGATGAATTGAAACTACTTAAGGGAAATGCCTAAGTGATCAAAATGCAAAATTTATCTATTTGAAATGCAACAAATCTGCATTGATAATTGTTGGGTCTCTTTCTAACAAGAACCTTGTTTATGTAGATGGCTTGATACCTATTACTCAAATGTTTTGGGACTAAGATAGGAAGTGGGGTATCTTCTTGTGCTACAAGATCTTTTTTTATGTAGTAACACTTTAGTTTTTTTACACTTGCCACGAACTCTCCTTTGAGTTTTTCCCAAAGTAAAAATGCCCCAAGTAGATAGATATACTTCACCAAATAGGGGTTGTTATTTAGATTTCAGCTTACCTGGGAATGGTCTTGATTTTTAGTTGTAGATCAACACTTGGTCACCTACTTGTATGTCCTTCCTCCTCAGGTGGCCATCATGTCACATATTTTTCTGTTCTTTATTAATATGAGTGTTCTCATATGCAGCCAAATTCTTCAACTTCATGTAATTGGATGAATCATTTTTTCCTCCAATTGTAGATCAAAATTTAGTGTCTTGACTACAAAACCCACCTTGAATTCCATCTCTACTTGGAGATGGCATACCTTGCGATAGATTAAGTAGAATGATGTGGTACCCAATGTGTTTTGAATGTGGTATGCTCTGATGTCATCATTCATCCCCAAATCCCAATCCTTCTTGGCGTGTCCCACTATATTTCCTAAAATTACTTTGATTTTCATATTAGAAACTTCAAATTTGATGTTAGTGTGTGGATGGAATGGGGATGCTACCCGGTGGTACTCCCCATACTTCTTCAATAAAACATTGAACTTCTACTCTAGGATATGTGAGCCACCATAGGAAATCATTGTACGGGGTTCCCCAAACCTGGAGATGATAATGTTATTGAAAAGTTTCATCACAATCTTAGAGTCACATGACATAGTGTGGATTGCCTCAACCCAGTTTGAGACATAATTGACTTCCACAAGAATGTACGAGTAGCCACAAGAAGGAAGAACTAGACCTGTGTAGTCCAAACCTCATAAATCAAAGATATCTACCTCCTACAATGATGTGAATGGAATCTTGTTTCTCTTACATGAAATCCATGCTCTCTGGCACTAATCACAAGATAAAATATAGTAATTAATAATACTTCAACAAAGTGGGTCACAAAAACTCACATTAGAGGACCTTCTTGGATGTATTTGTTGCACTCATGTGTCCACCCATTGGGCCCGAGTGGAACTCCTAAAGAACAAAGTGGACTTATTCTATTATACATCACGGTACAAATCCAGAAGAGATACAGTTCATCCCAATAGTACCTTGTTAATGAACTTCTTCTAGGAATGTAGTGTATGTTCTAGGTGTAGAACTCTTACAACCAAATAATTCACAAAGTTTAAAAACCATGAGATATTTGAAGAAATTAATCAAATGATCATCATCTGAAGAGTCATTGATTGGAAGAACAACGTTGTCAATATGATAGATTCAGCTTAACTGTTCGACGTCAACACTTTTGTTGCCCTCTTGTATTGGATTTCTATATTGAACTCTTGAAGAAGGAAAATACAATAGATGAATCTTGTCTTGGTTTCCTTCTTTATCATAAAGAGATAGATTGTTGTGGTCAGAGTCGACAATCACTTGTAAACTTATAAGGTATAATTTGAATTTATCAAAAGTTTAGACTGCAACAAGAAATTCCTATTCTATAGTGGTGTGGTTTCACAAGGTTTCTTCCAACGTCTTGGAGGCAAATAGATCACATGATTTCTCTTATCAATCCATTATCCTAAGAGGCCCCCATAACAAAGTCATTTGCATCACACATTATCCTAGATGGTTGATACCATTATGGTGTCTGAATGACAGGAGTAGAAATAAGAGAAGCCTTTGTGTTCCTAAAACTTTCCATACATGTCAAATCAACGGTGCAGGTGGCATAATCAAGAATCAAGTTTGTTAGTGTCTTGGAAATCTCTGAGAAGGACTTTGTGGATATACTATAGAAACTATTGTGACCTGGGTAAGCACATAAATCATTTATTGAGTATGGTGGTGTTAATTTTTAAATGCCTTCAATCTTGGTTTTATCCACCTCAGTTCCCATATTTCTCACTCTAACAAAGGATTGTGCCTTCTTTAACCATGAAGTGCCTTCTCCCAAATTTAGAATGAGGTTTTCTTCTTAAATTTTGGGCAAAACGAGTGATAGGTGATGTAAACAAGAATCACGGGAATTTCCATAGATGGAAAATTCATCCATAAACACTTCAATAACAGATTCACACTCCTACAAAACTAGGTTCTATGAAATGTTAGAAAGTAGAAGGGTCCTTCATAACCCAAATTGCATCCTCCTTAAAGTATAAGTGTCAAAGGGGCATACAAAAGTAGTTTTGTTCTTGATCATCTAAGTGAATAGGAATTAGGTAGAACTCGAAATACCCATAAAGATAATATAAGAACTCTTTATGTGCCAACTGCTCTAGAACTTGATCAAGGAAGGGAAAAGGGAATTACCCCTTCCTTGTGTCATTATTCAATCTGCAATACTCAATGCACATCCTCTACCTCATGATGGTCCCAATGGGATGATTTTAATCTTATCATTCAACACAATAGTGGTGCACCTTTCTTGGGAACCACTTGTACAAAACTCACCGATGGAGATTCTGAGATTGGGTATATGATTCTAGAAACAAGTATCTTTGTCGCCTATAACTAGATGTATTCCTCCATGTTGGAATTCAATCTACAATTTGGGTCTCTAGATGGCTTGTAATCCTCAACTGTGGTGATTTTGTGCATACACATGGCTTGAATGACACATTTCACATTTGTCATTTTGTATACCAAACCTAATTTCCACTTCCTAGGCTTTCTCGATAGCTTGTCCTCTTTCTATTGTGTACAATCAGAATTTATAATCACTACAGAAACCTACTACTCATAAAGGAAAATATATTTGAGTTCTTCAGGTAATGGATTCATCTATGGGGACTTTGGGGTTGATGTTTCTTCCTTAACAATAGATATGGATTTCAGATCTTCATAGTCGACCTCATATTCCTATTCATAAGTATCTAGATGTACTTGACATTGTTCAAATAGTGGGTCTTAAAAATCAAAAATTTATGTGCAAGTCAAGGCAACTTGCAATGGGTCTTCATATATTTCACTATCTTGCTCGGGTTGGGATTACTTAGCATCACAGTTGAGAAGAGAAATAACCTCATGGATGATGGGTCCCTTTAGCCTATTACACATACAGAACTCCAAATTCTCCTTCCCTAATCTTAAAAGAAGAGTGCATGCCTCTACATCTATCAAAGTGTGAGATGTGGCTAGGAAAGAGAAGAAAAAAAATTAGAGGATATCTAAGATCCTCTTTGATGTTCATAACTACAAAGTCACAAGGCACATAAGAATCTTTTCCAACCTAAACTGGCATGTCTTCAAATGTTTGCATATACTTCATCATAGAATAATCTTCAAGTGAATTGTCATAGATACGATATGTATATCTTTGAATCCTGATCTCTAACAAAGATTGTATTGCATAATAGAAATACTAGCACTTAGATCTCTAGTCTCTTCTACAAGTGTTGTCACCTATTTAACAACATGTCCCAAAAGAGAGGGGATCCTTCTACTTCTTGGGCATCTTATTTAGGGAAATGTTTGAGGCTGTCCTAGCAAGCTTGACAGTCTCCTATTCCTCTATGGTATACTTTCTAGTTTGAAGGGCCTTTAAATACTTGGTCCAAGACAAAACCTTAGAAAGGGCATCCAATAATGGGATGTCCACATAATGTTTATTCATAGCCTCCTTGAACTTTTGGAATCATATGTCAAGCCTTATCTTCTGTAGGAGGTTTTGATAAGGAGATCTTGTTTTGTAAATTGGGACTTATGACTTCACTGCATGGGATGGTGCTTTCTCTGTGTCATTGACCTATCCTACAGTGGTGGTGTCATCATCATTCCTTATGCATCTATTTCTCCAACTTTCACTATGTTTTTTTTCATCATCATCAACATGAATAGCTACCAGAGGTATGGGTGGCATTGAATACACATTCACAAAACATCTGGCAACGGATTTCAATTGCTCAGGATGTTTGGGGTTGTTTAGTGTTTGTCCCGCAAAGGCACCTATAGGAGTACGTAAATATGTAGAATGTTGGGACAACTATGGATCAATATATATTTGGTAGGCTTGCTGGCCTGAGAGCAATGTTTGGTGACTAGCAATCATGGATTGATGTGACTGAAGGATTTGTTGTATAGCAGACCTTGTCATCATGAAAGGAGGGAAGGATAGATTATTGCAGTTGTGGCACCTGATTTTGATTATGAAATTGCAACCCTTGATTGTAGACATGAATTTGTAAGTTGCATCTATATCTCTCTTGGTTCCAAAAATTTTGTTGGTGATGTATTTGCAACCAGATAGGACCTCATATTTGGTTGTTCACCTATCCACCCCCTAATTGGGAAGAATTTTCAGCACCATCCGGATTCCCATATTAGAACTCTGGATGAATCTTGATCTATATGGAGTTATAATAGCCTTGGCCCTAAATGTTGTGGGTCGAATTCAGAACCTCCATCAACCCATCTTCATCTTGACCCTGACAATTATTTACCATGATATTATAAAGGATCTAGCAATGTAGAGTAGAATGGTCATTGTCCATTTAGGATTTGCAAAAGAAATTTGTGGGTTTAACTTGGTGCTTGATCGACAATCTGTTGTGGCTTCCCCGTTCTCTTATAGGCATTGAAAGAACATTCAAGAATTTCTTGCTATAAGGCCAATTTCTTTAAGGACTCAGTTATAGATATGATTTTAGAACTTTCGTTCATATTGGCAACCTTTAGAACACCTTTGTGGCCTATTCTTGAAAGGGATTGATTTTTAGAACCTCTCTTTACAATCTCTCAAGTGCTATCAAAAAAATTATAATGAAAAATTTCCTATAAATGAGGAATACAAGGACTTCTTGGTGTCATGATCAACACCCTTGTACAAAAGTCTCTATCAACTGAACTTGTGATATGCCATGATGTGTGTTTCGTCGAAGCAACTCTTTGAACCATTCCATAGAACTAGCAAGGAACTCACCTGGGACCATACAAAACTGTATAATCTAATCCTACAATATGATATGTAAGATTTGGAGGATAATATTTCTTTAATAACTTTGTTTGAAGACATTCCCAAATCATTACATTGTCACCATCCATGTCATTGTACCAACTCCTTGCCTTGTCCATCAAAGAATGTTTGAACAACCACAATTGTATAACATCCTTTGACACTCTAGGTTACATGTGAAAATCACAAAGATTTATAAACCATGGTAGATAATGTTGACAGTCATTGCTTTTGTTACTCATAAAGGTGTTGCTTTCTATCATCATGACCCAGTGCAAGAGGATTTCAAACTATGGGGTTGTGATAGCAGGAGTAACCATGGGTGATGTGCATCCATAGCTTTAGGGATAGAAAAGTCCCTAAGCGACTTCTGTCATTCAGCTTCAAGAATGGCATGATCTTTAATGTTGTTCTCCTCTACTGTAGCATCTCTTATTTTCTATAAGAGAGCCTCTCTCTGGGCTGCAACCCAGTGGGTGATTTCTTCCTTTTCCATTATGTTCCCATTCACTGGGTTCAGGAGATGGAAAATCTTATTAGTCTTGGGATTGAAGTCATGAGGTGTGGAATCAATTATGGATAAATGTAGGCACTGCTCGTACATGTACAGAGAATGGGCAAGATTAAATGGGAGAAAGAAAATTTCAAGTAGATGTCAATAAGTATCAATTGAAAAGAAAAATCTAGTCCATCTCAACTATGAATTGAAAAAACTATTCTATTGTTCCCAACAACAATACCAAATTTTGATATTGGTTTGCTACACGGGAAATTATCTCAAAGTAATTTCAAACCTAGGTTTATCCTATTTCTATGTGAAATACTACTCCCCTGCAAGCATGTTAATCTTATTATAGTATAGCTTACAACTGTGAACCTAAGAGACAAGTTTATTAAGAAATATTTACCAAATACAAGAGGTCAAGATGAATGTCTAGGAAATAGTTGGTTGGCTAATGATTAAACTAAATTAAGAAAACAAAAGGAACAGTGAAATGATAAGTTAATCAAGAATTAAATATGGATTTCACCATCGCCACCTATGTAATCATCTAATCATTACAACTTACTCAATTAAGACTTCTTAGATTAGGATCATGTGAAGCCATACCATTTCAAGGTATTGATTGGAAAGGATTGGCTTCTCCATTAGATTGATGTATTTTTACCCACAGATCATGAATTGATCATCCTAGAGAACCTATTTCATGATCTCGTCTGAGATTTCACACATCCAATCAATAATGTAATCTTAGATTTTATAATATTCATGACTAGGATAGTATTAATATGTAAGTTGAGTGATCAAGTCAAAGAACAAACAATAAACGGTAGATAGAAACCTAAACATCTATTAAAAGACAAGATTGAAAATAATTAAATGTAATACACACTACGGGGATACTCCCTATGCCCCCAAAGAATGCAACTACTCACTCATGTTTATGGGAATGACACTAGTACAACAACAACATCAACAAGAAGAAGAAGAAGAAGAAAAAGAAGAATAAGAAAAAGAAGAAGAAGAAGAAGAATAAGAAAAAGAATAATAGTCACGTCATAGAAGACGGAGAGAAATAAGATTAGTGATCTCTGGAAATAGATCATCGATTCTGCTCTAGTAGGTTCAATGAACTCCAAGAAGAATATGATGTTCCTCTCACCTTTTGCTATTTGATCCAAAAGATAGGTTAGATCCCATAGTAGTCGGTGTCTTTTGCATTAGGGCATAACCCTCTTATATAGGGGTGCCTCCAGACCATCAATTCTGACTTTGGATTGGAACACGACGCCTTTCCAAAACTGACTGTTCTGTGCCAGTCAATCGACTAGTGAAACTAGGTCGGTTTGTAGACGCTTAAGTGGTTGTACTGCTGAATTCCCAGTCCACCGACCCATTGAGTGAGTCGATCCACCAGTGTCTTGATACGTTCTTATGTTGGTTTGTCGGTCAAGGCCAACTAGTCAGTTGGTTGCTGATGAGTCTCTTTGGAGATCTCTCAGTCAATTGACCTGTTGAGACAGTTGATCGAATGACCTCTGCTTTGGTTGAAATACTGAAGTTGGGTCGAGCGACAGGGAAATCTTGTTGATTGACATGTGGGTCACATGAAGATCAGTAACTGTATGATATTTTATCCCAAAATTGATCGATTGATTGACCAGGTGAGTCAA
The DNA here is from genome assembly GCA_963693085.1 of Alisma plantago-aquatica. Lineage (NCBI taxonomy): Eukaryota > Viridiplantae > Streptophyta > Magnoliopsida > Alismatales > Alismataceae > Alisma > Alisma plantago-aquatica. Next base: position 530,569,921 of record OY856410.1, read on the forward strand.
TTAACCAATTTGCTACTTGAGGGACCCGTTGTTTGGCTTGGCCAACTGATTGACTGGTGAAATAAGTTGGTCGACTGTCCTTGTGAAGCGAGGCTAAATGTGTCTTTAAACCTTCCATCTCTTCCAAACATGGGAATTGAGATATGGAGTCGGTCATGGTGACTCCCTTAGACTAAATGTGAATATTTCTCCACACAAAAGCGAGAATCTCCACTAAAATTCTAAATTTACAAATAAAAGCAATATAAACTAATTCAATCTGAAAAGCGGGAAATAGGTGTGGAAAATTCGATAAATCTAGACTAAAACATGCAATAAAAATGAGATGAATATGCAATAATCACCTATCATCTAATTTTTTGATAAGGGTGGCCATTGAGTAAAAGAAAGAAAAATAATTTGGGTGGTCACCGGGCCTGATCCAGAATCTATCAACCCTTTGGGGGAAAACAGAATGAATGGGTTATTCATTTATCCTCAGTCTATACTATATTTTATTTCGGCAGATCTGCCCACTTGTAGTTAGCAGGGCCGTAATTATAACAGAAAGTACGGGTACGATCTCGATCCTTGTTCTTCTGTTTTAGGAAGTCGATCCATGTTACCTATTGCATAACGCACGAGGACTCGTGTAGCACGTGCATTCTGTTTATGTCTAGTAGATATAAAATCACCCACGGCCACCTGCTTCCTTGTAAAGAAACAATTGGTAATGACCAAATAGAGGCAATCCATGACCCATCTCTATGTCTGATCTTGCATTAGGAAAAGGGAAGGGGGAACAAGAAACCAACGAGGCAACGACGAGTTTTAGGACGAGGGTTCGCTTCATCGCTTGCAGGCCACTGGACAATTCAAAGGATGGTTTTTGTGGAACTGGCAAACAAAATAACAGTCTTTTGTTAAGTAATAGCATACATGTTCGTTCGTGGCTGCTCAAGAATATTAGGTAAAAAGGGAGTTTATCAGTTTATTACTTAAAAGAAAAGTAAGGGTTTGGCGACAATGATGAATTCATATGCAGGTCTTATTAAATACACAATTTTGTCAGTCGTGCAGAATGTGCTTTTGTTATTTTGTAAGAAATGAGCTGTCTGAGGTAATAATTAATTTCTGTACATCATGTATGCGACATATGACACATTGTACTTATATGTTGACACAGGTAATAAAGCAGGGCTACTGCAAGTCAGCGGTTGCATTCCGAGTGTACCTACGTGGGATGGAATTATTTGGTGGCGCCTTTACAATTCAAGGTTACCCCCCAAGCCCCTAACTCATGAATTGGAAAAGTTAATTAATGAAAAGATACATATTGAATACTCAAGTCAGAATTTATTGAGAGTGTGACATAGACATTGACAAACTAGCTTTTGCTAGTAAATATTTAGCAAGAGAAAACATTGGTAAAACTATCATTGGAAGCCGTCATTTAGCAAACTTTGCGTAAATTTGAAAATAATTGACTATAGCACCAACAACATGTAGCCTGTAGGTGTTGCATTCGAAGTCATCATTTTATTGTGACTTCATTCAAAAGTGTCTATATTGCTGAATTATTCATGTATGGTACTAATATTTTTAGACGAGAACATCACAACGACCTACACTAAAATAATCGCTTTGAACCATCACCCACTCCACTAAAAAACAGCGCCCCAATACTTTAGGCCCTTATAAAGAATCCTGTCATAACAACAACAATACGGATATAAAAAAAAAATGCTCGATAGAGAAGATAGCTTCGGGGGTTTGGGCTGCCCTAAAGGCTAAGATTGCTAGACATGACATGTCACACATTACAAGAAAATGAAAAAACAAAGACAAAGATTCGTACAACCTTACTATATCTAAAAAGAAACTTCATACAACAACATATGAATGGAGATACTCTTTACCCATGAACATCTAACATTTCTTCTACCAATATGATCTTAGACCACATGGCACAAAATATTTCACGGAACTCTGAAGAAGAATTCGTTAACTTTGCTAAAAGGATATGTATACCATTTGCATAGTGCTCTTGATCTCAATATATCTCTTACTACATGGAACAAAATTAGGGTTGGTTCAATAACATGCCTCTAGCACTTGCAAACAAACAACTCATAAATTTTAAGTATTGTTAACTTTCTCCATCTTGTGATTGGATATCTATTATAAAATGGATTATTTCTAGTTGGAACGTATGTGGTGCATTCTCTACAAAATGACATCGAACCAACATGTACTTCATTAGGTCTCAAAAGGTTATCCAGATTACTAGTTGGAAATCAAATGCATGTCTCACATATTTTCAAATCATAACATTTGTTGGTAACATCATCACCAATTGGGTTCAAATTCCTTCAATAGGTCTCACTGGTGGCATTCTCATTGGTTGGGACTCTAATACCTTCACCCATATCAACAACCAAATGATAGATTTTATAATCACAATCAACCTGCAAATATGTTTAATAACCACATATACCACTTTTTGATTATCTATTGGAAGCCATCACATGATGAACAATCTTTTTCATGAAATAAATTAGCTTTCTATCTTATATAAAGATATTTCCTGGGTCATTGGAGGTGATTTTAATTTGTCTAGATCCAAGCTTGAACGTACTTCAATTCATAGACAAAACTATAGATCACAATATTTCTATTATAAATTCAACAATTTCATCAAGTGATATGACCTTGTTGACATGACTATAACTAATTCTCATTCCACCAGCTATAGAGGTTCTTCTTGAGCATAATTGAACATATTTTCATGGTCTAAATCCTAGGGCAACTTCTACCCTCTTGATAACTCATATGTTTCTAGTCAAGTCATCTGTGATCACTTCCCAATCACATTCAACACCAAAATTAATGCTTGGGGTCAAAGCTATTTTATGAGATTTCAAATAGATCATTATGCATTTCTTCTAATGGTTTTAAAAAAATGGAAGAGACATGAACAAGATTTTTTCTTGAGGTTTCAATATTAATCAATATGTCAAAGAAAAACAAACCTTTCACCATGAAATAATGCCACTTACTATGACATCCACAAATATACTAAAAATTTTAATCTTGAACTCATCGACATTAAAACCAAAAAACCTAAATTCTTTTGAAATTTAATCCAAGAAATTGGAAATTAAATATCTTATTCCCAATCAATAACTCTTTTAGAAGATAAGATCCAAAGTTCATAGATCAAAGAGGGAGATAGAAGAGCCAATTTTATTCACAAAATTCCAATGATAAAAAAAGGATACATAAAAAATATACAATGGTAGAAAAGAGGATCCTTCATTCATAGTCTCTAATAATTATGTGTCGACCACAGCTAGAAATAACATTAATGACCATATGAAAAATTATATTCATCCAATTATATAATCATACTAGATGTTGATAAAATTCCTTCATTTTGGATTAAGGGACTCTTTTTCAGAAGAAAAAAATTACCTCCCTTATAACCTTTTCATGACCTTCTTAGAAGCAAATATTGACTCAATCATTCACAACTTGGGTTCTCATGGATCCCATTAATTAAATGGTTTTCATGTCTCTTTCTTTCACTTTTACTAGGACAATATCAAATTGTTCTTTGAGTACCACAATGACATCACACCATAAATAGAAATTTTGAATCAGACTCACATTTCACTAATCATGAGAATAGATGACGTCAAAATCATTATAAAGTTCCATCTACTGACTATGATCAAATTCACTTATCTAATTAGAGCAAAGGTTCTAAACAATTTACTTAAGCCACATATTAGCCACATCATTGATAAGGAATAAACATCTTTCATTGTTGGGCGACACATTAAGAATTTATATATTTCAGTTAATATAAACAAATGTTAAAATATTGTAACACCTTTTTGCAAAGTTAAGTTGGATTTTAACAAAGCGTGTGACAATTTTTATAGATTCCTTGTTGGGTTATGGTTTTTGAACCGGTTCAATCAATAAATTAACAGGTGCATTGGTAAATCCTACTTCTTCACTCTTTTAAATTATAAGACCCTTGACCTCGGTTTTAGGCAAACCTTGTTTTCTTTTCTCGATAAGATTCTTAAAACCTTAATCTAATTGCTTGAGATGCTTTTATAACATGTGACATGGTTATGTTTTCAGTTTGGTCCAATTTGAATAATGTTTGAGCTAGTTTTGATATATGTGTGCTTACTTTGGATTGGGTTGCAATTTACCCATGTTCAGGGGTTATCTTGCAATTTGTCACATGTAGAGTGTACCTTCGATACCTTGGCATCATGAGAGAGATAATGCTACCTTGGGGCGCCTTGTTATGCTTTGGTTTTAGGAGGACTGAGAAGGTGACATGTTGAGTGTTGTTTCTAGGGTTTGCCTTGATGCCTTATGTTGATGTTGACCCTTGTGTTGACTATTTGATGTTCTTGGTTTTTTATGACCATCCTTGGATATCATTTATGTTCTCTCAATGGTCACATGAATTTTGGTTGATTCTTTGAGATCTCTATGATTGCATAAGGTTTTGATGTCTTCCTTGGGTCATTTGACCTAGGGTTTGGTCGATGTGTTTGTGTTGGTTGCTTGGTTTGTGTTGGCTTGCTTGGTTTGTGTTGGTCGCTTGAAATGAGTCACTTGGTTTCTCTGCAAACATGTGCCTTTTTGTCCATGGTACACTTCTATTGATGGTCGTTTAGGACCACGTGAGGTCGCTGGTTTACCTAGTTTTTCACGACCTATTTTGCATGCATGGTTTAGTGGGTGTATGTTTATTCCTTGGTGGACGAGTGTCATGTGGAACACTAATATATTGACACCTTACCTCATTTCACCTCTATCATGCCCATAAGTATAACCTCTCTCATACACATGTAATTCTCTTTTTTATCCTTCCTCTTTCTCTTCCATCTTGTGCTTGGACCTAGTGTGTTTGGTGGTGAGAAGAAGCTCATCATTAGTGTGTGGTGGCCGAGATCCCTTGCATGTGGTGATCCAAGCTTGGAGAAGCTCTTCCCTAGTGATCTTTGGTGGTTCCTTGATCTTTGGTAAGTGTCCATCTCTTGATTCCATTTTCTTTCAAAACCCTATCTCCTTTTCTTCTCTTGGTCGAATCCATGGTTTTCTGTGGTGGTCTTTTGAGAGACTTCTCTCCATAGAGGCCAAATCCATGTTTCTCCATGATAGTACTTGAGTGAGATGAATATATTCTCCATTTCTCTCCCTTCTTTATTCCTTTTGGCCTTGAGGTTTTAGTTCTCTTTCTTTCCCTTTAACATAGGGTTTTCTCTTCTCTTTTGAGGTGGTGACTAGCTTTATCGTGGAGGAGATCATGGCTAGGTTTCTCTCTTGCTTTTGGAGCTTTTCTTGTAGGTGGAGCAACCATCATCTAAGGCAGGTTATATAACTCTCTTCCTTCTCTAATTATATCATTTTAATCCTACATGCAACTCATTCTAAAACATAATATCTTTCTTTTGATGATTTTATCTTGATTTGGGTTAAGTTTATATATTGTTCTTGTGTGTACTTGCTTCCTTGTTTAAACCCTAATTCGCATATCCGACAATCTAAGTGATGGAGAAGATGATGAATTGGTATCCAATTTAATCTTAGTTATTGTCATCTTGATTAATGGTTTTGTTACCTTGTTTAAGATGGAGTTTTGGTTCTGTTTTAATGTGCTTGATCTAAAGATTTCGCTAACCATATCATGGTTATGATGTCAGTGACACATATTCTTTGTTTTAGAGTGTTGAATGTGATCCTTGCACTAATGAGTTATCTTTCTTAAAAGTTCTATTTTTAGATGTTAATCTCTATTTTGTTGATGTGTTTCTCTCTATCAAAAGTCATTCATGTTGTGTACCATGTTGTGATGGTTTCGTTTGAGTTTGGTCGAATGAAGTGGTTCTCTTGGTTTTGTTCACATATACCCTTGATCATCTTCAATCCCATAGAATAGTTTGTTTCCTTTGATTGTTTGTCTTGATGGATTCCCTTTGGTCTCTTGGATTGATAGTTCCATTTAAACTAGGGTTTTTATTCGATCGAAGTAAGGTTGGTTCCCTTTGGTCACGTGAGTTTTGGTGATTCCTATTAGACTTAGGGTGTCTCTGCGACCACTTGATATGTGTTAATGGATTTGGGTCACTGGTTTTGGTCGTTGCCTTTGGTGTTGCTCTTGGTTGCTGATATGTCTTTTACCTTGGGTCCCTTCGACCGCTAGTATGTCATGGTTGTCCTTTAATAGATGGTCTTGAGGATGGTCTTCGACCATGATGTATACCTCTGTTTGATTTCATGGTTTGTGACCAAATGCCTATTTCAATCGATGAAGGGTTATAACATGTGGTGATAATAATGGTTGCCTTGATGATAGTGGTTGACCCACATGTCCCAATAATGTGGGAAGGTGAGATACCTAGTGTTTGTTGATAGTGTTGGAATGTAACAAGTGAACCCTAACCCTAATCATAAGGTATGCTATACATGTTGAGTTCATTGGATGGATGGCATGTGATTACTTTTTCTCTCACCTACTTGTGTGATCCTAACATTGCAGTTTGAATGAATGTCATATCTTGTGTATGCTATGGTGGTGATCATATGACATAGGGTGATGGCTATGATCCTTAATGAAACATGATGAGATCATATTGATGTGACGGGTCCTAAGATCTTGCAAAACCTTAATGCTTATTATGAGGTGATATCCTATAATGATGTCATTGAGGGATTGATTATCCACAGTGATGTGACATTACTGACAGCCTTGTATGGCTGTGTGACATTGGTGATAGCCTTGTATGGTTGTGTCATGTGATAATGTGCTGACAATTTCACACCTTACACATTTTATATCTTCTGGATTGTACCTTTTCCCTTATGCTTGTAGAGTTTGTTTAGGGTTTGTACGTTGTAACTTGATTGATACTAAAAGACACCCAATTGGCTTATCTAATCAAGTGAAACCCTAATCATATAGGTGCCATGTGCCATAGATCCAATCCAGTGTCAGTTTTATTATTGGATGGTGAAAGGAGTCATTCCTATAGGAAACTTGGAGTGCATATTTTTTAATATGTAGGGGTGCAAATCACGTATCTGCTTGCATCCACATTTATAGGTTGGGTGAGACAGCCATGCATCAGTTTTTCTCCTTGTGATATGTGATATGATATGTGATAGGCAGCAGTTTAACTGTATGTGATGCCTCTTTTTAGAATGGCGTCATGACTTGTACCAAGGAGGGTTGGGTGTTACATATGATGGCCATTCATGAACTAATCCTTCAGATTGACTATATGTCATTGTTTGCAGTTGACTGATATGTCTTTGTGGTATATCTCTTGTACTGACAAAGGTGTTGGTGAGGTAGAGGATTCTATCTCTTCCATTGACCTTGTATGGCACCGATTTCAACTTCACATTATTCAGTTGGATTTGAGTGGTACAACTCAAATCCTCAAGGCATCATAAAAGATGTAATACAACCATGTAGTATTTGCTTAGTGTCAAAATATGCTTCACATTGGATGACACATTTGCCTTATCTTTGTACTAACTTTTTGAATTATAATGTGGTAAGAGAAATCAACTGATATACATGTTCTTCATATTCCTACTTGTAGTTTTGATTGTTCTACTGATCAATGGTAATTTCCCTATTCTTCATAGCATGTGTTATCTGTTAATACATATCATCAAGTTGAATCTATTTGAAATGTTTAATTTGCTATGTATAATCTACATGTGCTTTTAATAAACATTGGCAGAGAGTTATATGTCTCACTGGGATGTTTGGTCTCACCCTGTGGGTTTCCATATCTTTTGGGTGGTCAAGCATGTAGAGGTAGAGATCATGCTATTGAGACTGAGCAACAAGAGGACCAGTAGATGAGTAAAGGTTGGATAAGCTGGTTGTGTTTTGTAGTAGAGTCTTATGTGTCATCTCCGTACTCTCAGGTCCTTGAGGGAGTTTGTAGTTATTGGATATTGAGATGATGTTTTGGCTAAATGTCTTTGGTTTATAGATATGGCATGCATGTCTATATGTGAACAAGTTACCTCTCATAAGAGGTTGTGGCCTGTGAGCCAGTGAACAGTGATGTGTATACATCCTTGAGACATGATGTAATGATACATGTGGCTTCATGAGGACTCATATGTAATAAGTTAGATGCTTTTTTGCTTATGTGAAATCTATTTTAATTTCCCGTGTTTTCTGGTAGTCTGGTTGATTAGTAGTGGGTTTGCACTTTGTTTTGAGTAATCTCATTCTAGTGTGGCGTGGGGCATCACAGTTAAGGGTGGTATCAAAGCTTTAGGTTTGTTAAGTCTACAGGGACATAGGACTAGGGTTTGTGTCTATTCTAGTGTCCTCCAGTCTATTAATGGTAACTTCTACTTATGTAGAAGAGGAAGAAGAGAGGAAAATATGGATATAGAACACAAAGAACATGCTACCGAGAGCAGTGTTGCTAAACCAAGAGGTGGTGTCAGGATGCGGGAGAGGGTTGTTGGTGTGCCTGAGATGCCCCAGTTTGACCCAGTCCTGATGGAAAATCCTACCTTTCAATCCTTGTTTGAGCAGTTCATGGCGATGATGACACACATGGCAGGCAGAATGCCCACACCATAGTTAAGGGTAGTTGTTCCCAGTGTTGAATCTTCAGGAACCAAGAAGACCTTTGAAAGTTTGAGGTGAGTTTAGGTTTTGGAGTATGCTAGTTTGGTAGATCCAACGGATGCTAACCTTTAGTTGATGGAGTTGGAGAAGGCCTTTAAGATCCTCAACATCCCTGAGGCAGACAAGGTGAAGCATGTTGTATATCTTTTGAAAGGAAGTGTTGGCCATTGGTGGGGCATTGAGGAGGAGAAGAGGCATGGTGTTGCTATTAGTTGGGATGAGTGCTGACATGAGTTCATCAAAAAATACTTCCTTAGACGTAATTGGACAAGAAGATCAACTAGTTTGAAAGTATTCAGTAGGGATCCATGTCGATCAATGAGTATGAGGAAAAGTTTGTGGAGTTGCTAAGGTTTTGTCCTCACATTGTAGGGATAGATAAGGAAATGATCAGGCATTTTGATAATGGCTTGAGCACAAAGTTGACTACACCAGTGTCACCTTTGGAGAATCATGAGCAGTTTGACATGTGGAGTTGGTAAGGAGGATGAGAGATCAATCATTGAGAAATGTGAGGTGAGTACAATGAAGAGACTGGCACAATATTAGGGATAGTATTTTGGAGGCTTCAAGAAGCCTAGGTTCTCAGAACCACAGTCACAATAAATGTCAAGTGCGTAGACATAGTGGTCACCAAGTAAGGGCAGAGGTTGTAGTATTCCACCAGTAGGAGCCCAAAGCATAACATCAATGTCAGCGACAGGGTCGTCTATGCCATGGTATGAGAGACAAATTTGTTACAAGTTTGGATAGAACGATCATACAAGACCATATTTCCCTATGAAGGATGATGAAGTGATGCTATAGTCGAGACAAAGTCAGCAGGGCTCATAGAGATAGTAGTTTAGCAGCAGGGGAGGCCGAGGACGTGGATGGGTGTCACAAGATGGTTTATATGGACATGATAGTAGAGGACGGGGGTGACAACAGGCAATGGCTCAATTCTACGCCATGAGTCATCCGGAAGGATTGGTCAACCCATGAGTTGTGATAGTTCAAATGGAGTTATTTCATTTGAATTTGTCTTCTTCTTGCTTTATATCTGTTTTGTTTGCCCCGAGTGAGACACACTCTCTTATCACCCGAGAAGAGATTGCTAGTTGTTCTTTTTATGTTAGTTGTAGGAGGGATAGTCTTCATTTAAAAACTTTGTTGGTTGGTTCCGCTGAGTTGAGGGAGGTGTGTCCTTCCTGTTTCCTTTCTTTTTCAGGGAACAACATTCAAGTGGATCTTATACCACTTGACATGCATAGATTCAATTTGATCCTCGGAATGGACATTTTAGAGAAGTATTAGGTGGTTTGGGACTTTAGTTCCAAAGTGGAAACGTTTGTCAGTAGTGGTGTGACATGGATCTTATACGGAGATGGGAAGATCCTTCTGACGTGTCTGGTGTCAGCTATGGTGGCATAGAAGTTGATGAGGCAAGGATGTGATGTGTTCTTGGTGCATGCAGTGGATACCAAGGCAAGGAGTCTAACTATCCAAGTGGTACCAGTTATCTATGAGTTTAAAGATGTGCTTCCTAATGAGTTTCCCAATGTTTATCTAGTCTGAGATATTGTTTTTTATATCAATATGGTATTTATAACCCAACCGATAGCACAAACATTGTACAAGATGGCACCAACAAAGATGGTAGACTTGAAGAAATAGTTGCAAGAACTACTTGGTAAATGTTTTATCAGACCGAGCACTGCACATTGGGGTTCTCCTATGTTGTTTGTTAAGAAGAAGGATGGATCCATGAGGCTGTGCATCAACTACAGACAGTTGAATAGACTAATGATAAGGAATAAATATCGTTTGTCATGGAGTGATGTTCTGCTTGACCAGTTATGAGATGTTGCACTCTTCTCTAAGATACACATGAGATCAAGATATTACCAAGTATGAATGAAGGCAGATGACATACCCAAGTCATCTTTTAGGACAAGGTATGGTCTCTATGAGTTCATGGTTATGCTATTTGGGCTAACCAATGCATCGAAAACATTTATGGACTTGATGAACATAGCGTTTTAGACCAGTTAGTGTTTATAGACAATATATTAATAGATTCTAGATACATCAGACAACATGAGAAACATCTTCATCAAGTGTTGACCTTGTTGATACAACATCAGTTGTACGCTAAGTTCAACAAGTGTGATTTTTGGATGAAGGAGGTGTCTTTCCTAGGAATACATGATTTCTACTGAGGGTGCTCATGTGGACCCCAAGAAGGTTGAATCTACAATAAAGTGGGAGCAGCCAAAATGCCTATAGAAGTTCACAATTTTTTGTGTTTGGAAGGCTATTATAGGAGGTTCATCAAGAACTTCATCTCAATGGCATTACTCCTAACAAAGATGACAAGGAAGGATGTACCTTTTGTTTGGGATGACAAGTGTCAACCTCCTTTCTAGTTGTGGAAGGAAAAGTTGACTAGTGCACCCGTCTTGATAATTTTGGAGCAAGTAAAAGGCTATATTGCCTTTTGTGATGCCTCGAGGAATGGTATGGGATATGTTCTAATGCAGGATAAGGATGTGATTTCTTTTGTGCATGACATTTGAAGAATCATGAGGAGAACTATCTTACCCATGATCCATATCTAGCTGTAGTGGTTCATGCCTTGAAGATCTAGAGACATTACCTTTACGGTGAGAAGTGTTAGATCTTCACAGATAACAAGAACTTGAAGTACATATTTTCACACCAAGAGTTGAACATGTGGAAGAGACGTTTCATGGATATGATTAAAGATTATGATTTCACTATATATTACCATCCAGGGAAGGTGAATATAGTATTCGATGCCTTGAGCATGAAGTCTTCATTGTCATCATCTATTGATAACACATAATTGTGCTCCTTGTTGTGCCATAAGGGATACATGTTGGTCTCCTTGTGTTAGATGAATGTGAATTTGGAAGTATCCATGTTGGCAAGTTTTCTTGCATAGTTATAGGATGTATAATAGAATGACATTGTGATACAGTAGATACAAGCAGAGTTTGGTAGCAAGAAGAGTGATTGTTTTCATGAGTCAGAGGATGGAGCCGTGTGTTACCACAACAAAGTTATGGTTCCTGATGCTGATGATATGAGGAAGATGGTTTTGGAAGAGTCTCACTCTTTGATGTAGTCTATGCACTCAGATATCCAAGATGTACCATAACCATAAAGATCTATATTGGTGATCTGGTTTGAAACATGATGTGGAGGAGATTTATGCAAGGTGTCTTGTGTGTCAACAGGTTAAAGAAGGGCATTAGAAGCCTCTAGGGACGTTGCAACCATTTCCGATACTACAATGGAAACGACATCAGGTCACGATGGACTTTGTGGTTAGACTTCCTAGGATAACCAAAGGTCATGACTCCTCATGGGTGATTGTTGATTGATTGACGAAGACAAAGCACATTTATTTCCAATGAAGATGATGTATACATCATAGAAGCTTGCTCAGATCTATGTTGATGAGATAGTGTGTTTGCCTGGTAGAAATCCTTAGTTCACTAGTCACTTTTGGGAGCGATTGCTTACATCTATGGGTGCAAAGTTGAGATTCACCACTATGTTCCACCCACAAATAGAGGGATAGTTTGAGAGTATGATACAAACCTTGGAGGACTTGTTGAGAGATTTTGTCTTATAGTTTTGGGTAGTTGGGATGTCCAGCTCAGTCTGATAGTGTTTTCCTATAATAATAGTGATCAGAGGAGCATTGATATGGCACCTTATGAGGCGTTGTATGGGAGACGTTGTAGGTCTTTATTGTGTTGGTATGAGAGTGGTGAATATCAACTTCTTGATCTTAATCTTGTGCAACAGACAACATAAAAGGTAAAAATGATACAATAATAATTGAAAGTAGCCCAGAACATGCAGAAGTCTTGTGCTGATAATTGGCGTAGGCATTTAGAGTTCCATGTGGGAAATAAGTTGTAACTCAAGGTCTCTCTTTGGAAAGTTATTTTGAGGTTTGGGAAGAAGAGTAAGTTGGCTCCCTAGTTTATGGGACCTTATCATGTTGTTTCATGCATTGGGAAGGTGGCATATAAGTTGGAGTTGCCACCAGAGTTGCACATGTTGCATTTGGTGTTTCATGTGTTGATGTTGAGGAAATGTCACCCTGACACAGAGTTGGTTTTGTAGCCAGTACAGGTATAGTTGGATGAGAATGTGTCTTATGTTGAAGGTCATGTGTTGATCTTCTATAGAAGAGTGAAGAAGTGGAAGAAGAAGGATATCGTGTTGGTAAAGGTTTTGTGGCATCACCGTGTCATAGAGTAGGCCACGTGGGAGCATGAGGAAGAGATGTAGGAAGTACTCATCTCTTTTCTCATAGGATTTCGGGGGATAAATCTTTGTTAGGCGTTTATGATTGTAAAACACCTGACCTAGATTTTGGGTAAACCTTGTTTTCTTTGCTTGATATGATGCTTAAAAACTTAATATAATCTTTTGAGATGCTTTTATAACATGTGAAATGGTTATGTTTTCATTTTGGTCCAATTTGAATAATGTTTGAGCTAGTTTTGTTGTATATGTGCTTGTTTTGGACCTGGTTGCAATTTACCCATGTTGAGGGGTTATCTTGCAATTTGTCACATGTAGAGTGTACCTTTGATACCTTGGAATCATGAGAGAGAATGGTACCTTGAGTTGCCTTGTTATGATTTTATTTGAGGAGGAGAGAGAAGGTGACATGTAGAGTGTTGTTTCTAGGGTTTGCCTTAATGCCCTATGTTGTTGTTGACCCTTATGTTGACCATTTGATTTTCTTGATTTTCTATGAACATCCTTGGGTATCCTTGATGTTTTATCTGTTTTCACATGATTTTTTGGTGTATTCTTTGAGATTTCTATGATCGTATAAGGTTTAGATCTCTTCCTTAGGTTGTTGGACCTAGGGTTTGGTCGCTTGGTTTGAGTTTGTCGCTTTAAGTCGATTGCTCAATTTCTCTATGACCATGTGCCTTTGTGGCCATGGTCATCTTCGACTGATGGTTATTTAGGACCATGAGCAGTCACTATTTTACCTAGTTTTTATGACCTATTCAGCATGCATGGTTTTAGTGGGTGCATGTTTATTCCTTGGTTGCAAGTGTCATGAGGAACCCAAATATCTTGACACCTAACCCCCATTGATCACCTCTCTCATGATCCTAAGTATATAATAAAGATGAAACTATATCTTTTATCCTTCCTCTTTCTCTCTTCCATCTTGTGCTCAGTCCTAGTGTGCTTGGTAGTGAGGAGAAGCTCATCCTTGGTGCTTGGTGGCCGAGATCCCTTGCATGTGGTGATCCAATTTTGGAGAAGCTCTTCCGTGGTGATCTTTGGTAGTTCCTTGACCTTTGGTAAGTGATTCCATCTCTTGATTTAATTTTCTTACAAAACCCTATCTCCTTTTCTTCTCTTGGCCGAATCCATGGTTTTCGATGGTTGTCTTTTGTGAGACTCCTCTCCATAGAGGTTGAATCTATAGTTATCCATGGTAGTACTTGAGTGAGATGAAGATCTTCTCCCTTTCTCTCCCTTTCTTTTTCCTTTTGCCCTTGATGTTTGGGTTCTCTTTCTTTCCCTTTAACCTAAAGTTTTATCTTCTCTTTTGAGGTGTTTCTAGCTTGTTCATGGAGGAAATCAAGTCTAAGTTTCACTCCTTCTTTTAGAACTTTTCTTGGAGGTGGTGAAACTATCATCCAAAGTGGTTTATATAACTCTCTTCCTTCTCTAATTATAGCACTTTAATCCTACATGCAACTCATTCTAAAATGTAATATCTTGTTGTTGATGATGTTATCTTAATTGGGGTTAAGTTTCTATATTTATCTTGCATGTACTTGCTTCCTTGCTGAAACCCTAATTCACCTCCATGAAAATCTAAGTGATAGAGAAGATGATGGCTTGGCATGCAATTTTTTCTTTGATTTTTGTCATCTTGGTTCATGGTTTGGTTACCTTGTATAAGGTGGATTTTTTGTTCTATTTTCATGTGCTTGATCGTAAGATTTTGTTGACAATATCATGGTTATGATGTTGGTTACAAGGATGCTTGGGTTTAGAGTGTTGAATGTGATCTTTTCCCTAATGAGTTATCTTTCTTAAAAGTTTTTTTTCAAGATATTAATCTTTGTTTTCTTTTTTTGTTTCTCTCTCTCAAAAGCTCTTCATGTTGTGCACCATGTTGTGAAGGTTTACTTTGAGTTTGTTCGAATGAAGTGGTTCTCTTGGTTTTTCTCGCATTGTCCCTTGATCCTCTTCAGTTGCATAGAATAGTTGGTTTCCTTCAATTGTTTGTTTTGATATATTCCCTTCAGTCACATGGATTGATGGTTCCATTTGACCTACGGTTTTTATTTGATCAAGGTAAGGTTGGTTCCCTTCAATCACATGAGTTTTGGTAATTCCTATTTGACCTAAGGTTTCTGTGACCACTTGATATGTGTTAATGGATGTGGGTCGCTAGTTTTGGTCATTGCGTTTGGTGTTACTCTTTGTCACTGATATGTATTTGACCTCAGATCTCTTCAACCGTTGGTATGTGATGGTTGTGAATTTGATCACTGGTCTTAACGATGGTCTTAGACCATGATGTATGCCTCCCTTCGATTGAATGGTTTGTGACCTAATGCTTATTTCAACCGATGAAGCGTTATGACATGTGTTGATAATAATGGTTGCCTTGATGATAGTAGTTGACCCACATGTTCTAAGAATGTGGTAAGGTGAGATACCTAGGGTTTGTTGATAGTGTTGGAATGTAAAACTGTTACACCCCAATCTCACAATTACCACTAATCATGAGATTAGGGTACAAATTGAGGATTTAATGTAATACAAAAATCACCCTTAGCTTTTTCTTCCTTTTCAAACTCTTTGTTTTCTCACATTTTTTTTAAAAACATTGGCCATTCATTCATCCCGTGGCCGGGGGGTTTCGAACTTGAGACCTCTCGGTCTTACATCAGTACTTTTACCATCTGGGTGCCATCTCTTTGGCTTTGTTTTCTCACATTGAACCACATAAACTAACTTTACAAGAGAATTAAAATTTCATTTCTCTAATATAATCTCAGCTTTTAATGATACACATCCATACATTCATTATGTTTCTCACACTTCCATGTACATATGACATGACAATCATTTGCATTCTCTCCTATTAAGGAAACAAGCATACAAAACATCATTTACAACTCTCTCTGAGGTCTATACAAGGACCAAGAATGACAGGGACCGACTGAACTTAACTATACTCAAACTTAACTCTTCTGGCAGATCTACTCTGATGCAATGATATCTTCTTCAAGTCCATGTGATTTCCCTAAATTGTTTTGAGTAGAGGGGTGAGCCTACTCTCTCAGTGAATGAGTACTTCAAAGAAATAGTCTAAAGCACCGATATAATTATAGATATACTTTTGAGCAATTGATATCAATTATAACAGCAGTAAGCTTTAAAGAGTCTAATAATTGACAATAATAAATATGGCAGGATACTCTAAATATCTATAAGAGTGAATCAATATATGAAATGCTTGATTGATCATAAAGAGAACTAACAATTCAGAAACATACAAAGAATAATTGAATAATTGTACACACTTGTTTGACCTATCATTCATTTTATTATGCCCTGATCATATGTAGTGTACTCTACATATGAAGATTCATAGTGCACTACGATCACACCATACAAGACTTAGAGGACAAACCCGGGAAATGCTAAGTCTGACTACTCTCCTAGTCTACAATAGGGAAATGGCTCTCTGGCCTAAACTGGACTCCTCCTCTAACCTGAGCACGAAGGCGGAGAGTCAAGCCACCTCTTGGCTTTCTTTACTCTAGTGCCACTAGGACTTCTGATTCATGTTGGACATTGCAAACTATAATTTAAGGAGACTTCCACTAGGGCTTCGTCCCCCGTGCCACCTGATAGCACGTTCCGACCCCCGTATACTAGACGCTGCCAGGGTTAGGTCATTTCACCCCTAAGGCACAGACCTCACATAGGGGTTGTACGGTGTTCAAGGCTCCTAAGTCTATTATTTTATTATTCTAAGAAAGCTCTTTTCTACATTGTACCCTTCTCTTACTTATACTTGACTCTGGTATCTCTATGGTTTCACGTCTACTTATTTGAAGTTATAATACAACATGTATATCATTCTAAACTTGCTAGAGCAGTATATTCAGAACACTATAATATACTGAGTAATGAACATACTATACATGCATGCAGACTAAAATTCTTAAATAAACAGATTATATGTCCACTTGGCACATACACACTAAAATCATGCATATCAACCCAAATCTTGAGTTGTGCATCTGATAACTCAATTAAGAGTTAATTACTTATCATGACAAGAATTATTAATAATAACTGAGTACATCAATATCACAATACTTGATTCATTGAACACCCTACCCTTAGGGTTTCATTTAATCACCACAAATGCTACAAAGAAAGGTGTAATACATCTATCATGTACTTTTGAAATATTTAAAACACATGATACCTGGGATCTCAATCCCTTATCACGTTACTGGGAATTCTCATCCCTTCACATCATTACCATGATTACTAGATCTGGGTATTCAAACCCTTGGATCATCACATAACATTGTTACCTCTGTAACATGTAACCGTTACCTCTAGGTCCTTAGACCAAGGTATTCATTTCACTGGTTGTATAAGTATTCTCATGGCTCACAAGGCCATCACACATCTTGTCACCTCTCACTAGGCAACAACTTATTCACATGGCTCCCATAAAGATTTCATGCGACATAAACATTCATTGAATAAAGACTACTATCAACAAATCATATAAAATCAATATATGTATGAAACCTTGGAACTGAGTTGAATTTGGGTTTGCATGCCATTCACTAGGATATCATGCATCAATAATAACATTGAATAAATCAAGTCTATTATGTCAAGAAAATCCTTTCAAATGGATTTCACGATATCTGTTCGCAAATATCCAACTTTCCTCGCATCTAGGGTTTCACCCTCTTTACTGAGATATCAAACAAACACTATTCACTTTGAACAAAATCCAAGATAGTATCTGACATATTTGTACTATGAATTTAGATAAACAATCATTCATAACCAAGGGGATCTAGATAAGCAATTTTCTCTATTTACTTATATATCAAATTTTAGTCATACACAAATTCCCTATATTTCAGTTTACTCTTATAACCTCTGCTAATACTTAAGGAATTCTCATTAGGATGTATTGTATACATTTCTAGTATGATTTTATCATCTGAACTTCATCCAAACATAGGAAGACTCCATTTCAAATCATTTTGCAACAACTTAGAATAAATAGACAATTCAGGGTTTGTAGTCGCATACTAGCAATTAAAGATTATGGATGAATTAACCAATTTTCGTGCAACATACTATTTAAAGGAAGTTCCCACTCACCCTAAGGTGTGAAAACACCTTAAAACGCAGATCATCCCTAAAAATCTCGATCTCATATCAAATCCTTAGCAATTCACCCGATTCTTCTTCCTTTCAACTCGAAAACCCTAAAAATGAGGGATTATGAAGAAAGAGTGAGAAAAGGGGAATTTTTGATACCATTTTGGATAAAATCATAGGAAGGATCAAATTACAGTAACTGACACCATGAAACTATATCCAAAAAAGCTAAGCTTACATGATTTCATCATTCCTCAGACTGCAAAACCCTAGGTCAGCATCTCCATCAATTTCTCCTCTCAAACCCTAACTCTCTCTCTCACTCTAGGATTTCATTTCTCTAGATGGAATAAAGAATTATGAGAGTTCCTTGTGTGTTAGGTTGGCCATATAGATCAATTGAGCTGCTTGGGTTAATTGCACATTGACCCCTCACTAAACTTTTTCTTATTTCAACGGATTTTTCTGTCATAAAAAGGTTTCTGTGAATTCGTGTATTAAATATATCAAACTTTCTCCAAAAATTATGAGAATTGATCATGTTGTGTATAATTGAGATACAAAGATTTAGTTAAAATATGTGATCCTTTCAATCTTCCATTAAATAATTAAAAATTGAATAGTGCACTATTATCCAAAATTCTACAGAAATGTCAGTTAGTGTAATTTGTCTACTGATAAAGTCTAAACGCATCCAAAAATTATGAAAATTTACATGTTGTTTATGATTGAGTTTCATATCTCCATTTATAATTTCAGATCATTTGGAGTTGCCAATAAATAATTAAAAATAAAACACTACACTGCTGAAAAGCACTCTGCCAGCATTTTGGTCGAAGTATAGTTCGACCAAAAACCACATTCAAAGAACACTCAAATATTTTGAACTTTTTCTCCAATATGAATTATTGAGTTATCCATATCATATCCAAAATTCAATTAAATATAAGATTTTTAGAAAATATGAAAAATCATTTACCACACTACTATCCTGATCAAATTTCATACTCATCTACCATCAAAACCCTAATTTCAGCCAACTAGGGTTTATATTTCTTAAACCCTAATTTCTCAAACAATAGAAAACTTAACGTTCTTATTAGTTTTAAAACATCATAATTGAATTATAATCATTAATTAGATTTAAGAAATGATCAATCCAATTAAGCATATAATCATTCAGGTAAACCCTAGTTTACTAGTTAAGCTCGGATACAGTCATAACAAAAACCCTAATCTTGTATACAAGTGAACCCTAACCCTAATCCTAGGGTATGTTATACTTGTTGAGTTCATTGGATGAATGGCATTTATATACTTTTTCTCTCACCTACTTGTGTGATTCTAACCTGGTAGGTTGAATGAATCTCATAGCTTGTGTATGCTATGGTAGTTATCATATGACATAGGGTGATGGATATGAGCCTTAATGAAACATGATGAGATTGTATTGATGGCATGGGTCATATGACCTAGTAAAGTCTTAATGCCTATTTCGAGGTGATACCCTATAATTATGTGATTGAGGGATTGATATCCCACAGTGATGTGACATTGTTGATAGCCTTGTATGGATGTGTGACATTGGTGATATCCTTATATGGCAGTGTGTCATGTGATGATCTGGTGACAAGTTCACACCATACACATTTTATATTGTCTGGAGTTGTACATTTTCCCTTATCCTTATAGAGTTTTTTTTTCGCTTTGTACGTTGTAACTTGATTGATGCTAAAAGACCCCCAATTGGCTTAACTAATCAAGTGAAACCTTGATCATGTAGGTTTCATGTTCCATAGATCCATTCCAATGGTAGTTTTATTGTTGGATATTGAAATGACTCCTTCCTATGGGAAATAGGGAGTGCATATTTTTTAATATGCGGGGGTGTAATTTGAGTGTCTCCTTGCGTCCACAACTACTGGTTATGTGAGATGGCTATGCATGAGATGATCTCCTTTTGATATGTGATAGGCAACATTTTAACAGCATGTGGTGCCTCTTATTAGAATGGCCATGTGTGAGTCTGTTCTTCTAGCATCGTGACATGTACCAAGGCGGGTTAGGTGTTTTTATATGTATGGCCATGTGTGAGCCAATTCTTCAGCTTCACTATATGTCGATGTTTGTCGTTGACTAATATGTCCCTGCGGTGTTTCTCTTATACTGACTAGGAGGTGTTAGGGAGTTCGTGGATTCTAGCTCTTCGATTAACCTTTTATGGCATCGATTTCAACTTTATAGTGGTCATTTGGATTTGAGTGGTATGACACGAATCCTCACAGCATAATAAAAGATGTAACACATATGTGGAATATCTACTTAGGGTGTAAATGTGCTGCTACACACTGGATGACTCCATTGCCTTATATTTGTATTGATTTCTTGGATTATAATGTGGTAAGAAAATCAACTATCAAACATGTTCTTCATATTACTTCTTATAATTTTAATTGTTCTATTGCTTAGTGGTAATTGTCCTATTCTGCTTAACCTATGTTATTTGTTGATACATATCATCGAGTTAATCTGCTCAAAATGTTTAATCTGCTATGTATAATCTACCTTTCTTTTAATAGATGTTGGCGGAGAGTTATATCTCTTGCTGGGACATTTGGTCTCACCCTGTGGGTTTCCACATCTTTTAGGTGGTCGAGCACATAGAGGTAGAGATCATGTTTTTTAGGCTGAGCAGCAGGAGCAGTAGTTGAGTAAAGGTTGGATAAGTTGCTTGTGTTTTTAGTACAGTCCTATGTGTTGTCCATGTACTATGATGTCCTTGGGGGATTTTGTAGTTGTTGTATATTGAAACAATGTTTTAGATACATGCCTTTGTTGTATAGATATGTCATGCATGTATATATGTGAACATGTTACCTCTCATAATAGGTTGTGTCCTGTGAGCCAGTGAACAATTATATGTATACATCTTTGAGTCATGATCTAATGATTTAGGTGGCTTCATGATGACTCATATGTAATAAGTTACATGTTTTTGCTTATGTGAATGTGTTTTAATTTCATATGTAATATGGTAAACTAGTTGATTAGTAGTGGGTTTGCACTTTGTTTTGAGTAATCTTATTCTTGTGTGGCACAAAATGTCACATAAATTACATGTATTTTGGGTACTTACACATTAGTAGGCTACATCCATATTAGAAAAATATTTGAACTTGTGCACAATATCCCAGATCACATTCATAATCAAAATTTTAGGAAGGATGGAATCAGTCAATTTGCTCATATTTCTTGAACCTAATGACATAAATTTTATTAATATTTTTAGTAACATTAGAAATTTTTGCGACATTTATAGGCACTGAATTGATTTTAACAAATGATCCCTTGTTGTTAATTATGTTTCAAAAACCAGTACATTTTGTTTTAAACATATTGTTGGCATGATATCCCCAATCACATTCATAATCAAAACTTTAGGGAGGATGGAATCATTCAATTTTTTCATATTTTTCGAACCTAATGAAATAAAATTTGTTAATATTTTGAGTAGCTTTAGAAATTTTGGGACATTTCTAGTTTTTGAATTGATTTTAACAAATCATTCCTTATTGTAAATTATGTTTCAAAAACCAATATGCTTTGTTTTAAACATATTGTTGGCTACAATAAGTACTTTTCTTATAAGATATTTGAAATTACACACTCCTCATTCAAGCTAAAAAATTCAATTTGAAACTAAATTATCATCAATAAGTGTATTATCTTGAATTATTATAAACTAGATTTTTGTGGATCGCGTTGGATGTCTTCCTTTACTAAACAATACCCTCACAAATATCTCATGCTACTTCATCAGTTGTATCCCTCTTCTGATATCAGTTGGAAAATAATTCATATTCATTGAAAAATTAACTTCTTGGAGGGACTCAGAGGATAAAAGATGTATCCATCGTGTCAGTTGAGATACTATCTTCAAACAAAAGAATTACAATATCCACAATATTATAAATCTCTAAATACACTCATTGTATATTTATCAAGATATTGTCTTCATTGTGTGGAAAAATAGGGTATTTGGTCCAATCATGTGTGAAATAAATACTATTAAATCCACAAACCACAGAAAAAATGACACCTTCTCACACATATATTTATTGGGAGTGTCTCATGCATGATGTTTACATCATTAAAAATACCATGCATATGATTCTTGAATTGGTCAAGAGTCTTTATTTCTGGTCATACCACTAGTTGCCTCTAGGATGTACTACAAATATGGACATGTATCTTATGTGAATATCTCGACTAAATACAACAGTATGACCAATTCTTGTAATTCTTAAATTTCTATTTGGGATAATCTTATCAACTGATCTCTCTCATAAATCCACTTATTGACGGATGGTGACTCATATTTCACTAGCTTCCTCTCAAACCCTACTTAGACTCTAAAATGACTTGGTATTTTAGGCTTTAATTTCTCTAGCTTCCTCTCAAACCCTACTTACACTCTAAAATGACTTGGTATTTTAGGCTTCAATTCCATATACAAATGTTTGTAAACATTATTCTTACCTATGTTATGCCACAAACTTTTGGAAACATATACCAACTCATTACTTGTTTGTCATGTGTCATGTCGCACAATAAGTTATTTGTTAGCACAAATTGGCATAAATAGGTTGAGAAGGTAGTCACATTTGCATCCTATGTCATGATGACACCTTAGATATTTATCATCTTATCATTATTTATGCATCACTAAATATCTCTATGAAAACTTGAGGACTTGGATAACTTCCTTAGGTCACCGCTCAAGAAGATATAACATCTACACATAGATGTTAGGCATTGTACTAATCATAATTGGCTTTTTGATTGACTTTTAATTGCAAATGGTATTTTTTTGAACTATTTCGTCTAAATGTACCCTTCATTCGCATGACCATATTCACAAAAACTTAGAATCTTTACACATCTATGCCCATCAAAATCACACTTAACATGTTACATAGTGTCAAATATGATGTCGCATTTGCATGCAAAGATAAAGGTCTTCCTAAAGCCTTCTCTATTAGAGAGGAGGGAGAAAACTTACCATCAAAAGAGGTTCTTTCCTTTGAGTCCTTTCCATTAGCTTATGATAAGGATAAATATTAAGCCTTATCTTGTTCGACCCAGAGATGATAATTGACATATCTGAAGATTGCATGGATGACCTTTTTATGAATAGTGATGATGACATTGATTCTTTTATTTCTGAACTTTTTGGTTTTTTCCTTATTTTTGTTTCTAGTGGATGTCTAACTGGTGTCCCCCACTTTTTGGAAAACTTAACATTATCTATTTCTCTTAGTTGGTTTGAGTTCTTTGAATTTGTTACCTCCAGTCATGGAACTTTTTATGGGGTTATCTAGAACTACCACTCTGGTGAGATAAACAATGAATTTTATTTAAAAGCTTAAGGAAAACAAAATTGATACAGAGAAGATTAATAGAAGAGAAAATAAAGAGAGGAGCTATGCACTAAAAGTCAATTTTTAAAATCAATTATATTAATCTATTCATTACCATATTTCAACATGACTTTTTGTAAATTTTGTAGTTTTATTATGCATTGTGTTTAGTTGAGATATATGCATTAAGTGATGAAAAATTGTGTTTCAAATGAATGTGTCTTATATTGTGTGTTGACGTGTACTACATTTTATATGTTGTGTTATAGTTGATAAAATAATTTTGTAATATTTTATGTGAATTGTGTAGTATAGATATTGTATGTTGTTTTTGTATGTAGTGGGACCTGATAGGGGATCCACTCCTTACTTCTTATGAAAAATATATCCAAAAATCCATCTACATAACTGCAACATAAAATTTGCAAATATAAGGGATGCATGTCAATTTCTCAAGAATTATGATAAAGAACATAGATGATTTTAGAATTAAAATCAATCTAGATTATTAAAAAGTTTAACATTTCTCATCAAATTTTCCATAAAGGAAAAACAAGAAAAAAGGATAGTCAAAACTAAAGAGATCAGTGGTAGTAGGAAACCTGGACATCTCTAGACTTCATAACAACTAAACTTGAGAAACCTCTCAAAACTACTGATCCATCGGCTTCTTATTTCTTGGGTGATATGGGAACAATACCTAGAAGAAGGAAACTAGAACTAAACATGAATCCGTAAAAGTTGAGTATGTGCAAAATAGAAACAATTGGTCATTTAATGGAAAAAGGTAAATCAAGTTTAAGGTTCCCAAACAAAAGGGATCTAGAATAAGTAGGTAAGTCAGAATGAATTTTGTGTAGGGTGATATCCATGTCAACATCTGAGGCTTTTATTTTGATAAGAAATAATAGCAATAAAGAGATCTCTCTAGATTCATGAATATAACTTAAAATCATCTATTATTTTACATGTGGAATAGTATAAAGAGTGTAATTGGAAAAAAATCACATATACCATAAATATGGGGCAAGTGTGAGAAATACACATCATCTCTACAATATGGGATGTGTAGGAAAAGATAAACATATCCTTTGAGAAGGACATGATAGAAATCTAATCTTTTAAATTCATTTGTAGGAATCACCACTACATAATTTATAAGGTGTGGGAATTTATCACATCCACAAAAAATCCATTATCCTAATAGGTCACCACATGATGCATAATAAAAGGTCAAGAAAATTTATTTTAAATAAAAATTGTTGAGAGAATAGACAAAGTAACAAATGGAGGTCAAAGAACCCATCAACAATAATTCCACAATATATAATAACCTAAGAGAGATAAAGTTTCAAAATAACATATTTTTAAAAGATTTCCAAAGATAAGAAAAAGAGATGAATTTGCAGAAAATGTCTCATATAGGAAAAATAGGATTTTAGTCATCACAAATCCCCAAAAAAATTGAGTGGATGCACATACTGCAGCCTGGATTGATACACATACTACATCCAGGAAAAACTACTAATGTCTACCAATTATGGTTTCCACACAACTTCAAACATTATTTTCACAAATTAGGATTCATGTAGCTATCAAGTAAGAAACCCTAAAATTTTATTCTTGAAGACCTTTTAATTAAATATTAAAATATTCTAAGTAGATATATATCATTTTTATTGTTTCAAAACCTATTTATTATTATTTGAATAATATTTGGGCATTTTACAAGTGATATTTTGTTATAGGTATATTAAAAAGGAATAACATAAGCAAAAGAGTAAAACTACCTGCATACTAAACTAGAACATGTGGAAGTGACAAGGCAAAAGATTCAAAAGTATATTTGGGAAACATCATGGATATCTAAATCCAATTGGGCAAAAATATTCTTTTGCCCCTACGGAGAAACATTAAATAAAGCTAAAAGAGTATATAGAAAGGATTAATGCAAAGCAGAACCTTCTTTGCCACTACTCTGGCCATGGAGGTTACCTCCACCACAAAGGTAGGTGGGTCATGATTTAGGGAGGAATACAGGATGAAAAATGTGAGAAAATGAATGAAAGGTCGAGAGGATATGGATGCAAGAGGATTGTGATATTTTGGAATTCTTGAGTTTTGAAACAAACATATCTAATTGGGTATGATAATATCAATATCAATAGATGTATAGGTAACAATTATGATGATTAATTATGTTTTAGGCATGAAACAAGTAAGTAATACCCAATTGATACATGTCAAAAAATTCCAGTTGTTTATATTGTAGTATAGATTTATATGAGTGTTGAAATGATAGCCATAGAGGAACTAAATTAAATTGCAAAATATGTTTTTTGATATCAGATTTTTCCCACATGTATATCTAATAGTGATGTGGCTATGTTATAAATTTTGTGTAATATTGAAAAAAGGTTTAGGATATATTGTGTTTTTGACATAGAGGTATTTTGATAGTTTATATAACTATTAATTTTTAAATGTCTATCTAAGTGTAACACTTGTATTATCCATCCAAGTTAGATCTAGGGCATGACCTACAGGGAAGGCATGGCCTGAACACAACCCTTCAATCCTATCTGATAGTGGACCAGTCATCTGCTAGTACTGGTACATGCGGAGTAGATATGCCATTGAGGAGATCAAGTCAATCCAGTTGTAATGGAGCATCATTTTTAATTTTGGTGGTTTTCTTGTGATTAGAATAGAGAGAGGAGTGTATTAACCCCCACTCATTCATTGAAGTGTCTGAGTGAAGGTCCATCGGGTCGCCACCCCTTTTGTCCTATTTGATACAAGTTATATATTAAATGTGAAATAAGGAGCAAGGTGGAGTAGGGGATAGCAAGGGGTCTAGTTGGAGGGAAACATTCCATGCATGTTTATTTTTTAAATCACTCCTGATGGATGAAAAGCATAGCAGGCCACATGGTAACATAATTTCTTTGTCATGGAGGAGCATTCAAAATTAATGACTATAGGAATGATATTTGGAATGGAGTTCTTTGGTTTGTTTTGGATCCCTATAGGCCAACCCACGATTCTTGAGGGTTCATATGGGATATTTGGCTAAGTGAGAGCTTTTTCATCTCCCTTTGGGTATGTTTGTCCTCTACTTACATGACCCTTATTGTCGCAAGGGTATAGGGAGTCTTGCGGAATCAGAGCTTGTTGGAAGGCTCTCACATGTCACCTTGAAGGTGAATCATGGGTGAAAACTCCTACAAGGAAACCTTTTCTTCCTCACAAGCCCACCTAAAGTCCTCCATGTGGTGATGTCCGAATTCTTGTGCAAAATTGATGATAAAATGCTGGAATGTAAGGACAACTTTAGTCAAACTAGGTCAATGGAATTTTGAACTTATTCTTGACCGCTAATCCAGACTCAAATTCCTTTACAACTAGAAGATTCAGAAGAGCCACATCCATCAAGGGAGCAACATGGTACTCATCCAATGGTTCAAGGCATTTATATCCAATGGCAAAAATATCATAAATAAATTAATACCACATAAACCTTAAATAATATACATATCTTAAATTTCTTTAAAAATATCTCCTTTATCCTACAAATCTCTCATAATACCTCTACTTTCAAAACAATTCCACTTCTAATAAAAAACCCACTAGATTAGACTTTTGAGTGTTAATTACGGATGGTATCTAATTTAGATGACAAGTGCTTATTTTAATGAAAGAAATAAGTAGAATACTTTGGAATTTTAACATGAGAAAATTTCATTGGAAGTCTAACATCGTATGGATGTCATATATGGACTTCTATTTGAACAATATTGATCAATAATAGGTTCTTTTTGCTTTTCAATATCCTATGGATATTGTATAAGTATTTGTAACACTATATTAATTCTAGAAAATAGAATGAGCATTAGAAAAATATGAAAGTTGAACTAGAACCTTCTATTAACCTCTTAATTAGTAGAAAAATACAGGTGACACATTAAGAATAGATTGAAAATAGGTCTGGCTAAACCCTAACTTGCACCTAAAATGTTAACAATAATGATGATCATATATTAGTGATGGTTAATTGCTATTAATAAGGTGACAAATAGAATATTACATGATCAAGGATAAGTTAGAAAATCTATGAATCATGAATGTGGGACTATTCTTTCAATGTCTATCATGTGGGGATAGAATCATTATATTTTAATATACCAAGTTTTCTTTCTTTACATACTTGTCTATATATTATATGTTTCCTCTCTTTACATGATTGTGTATAATGTATTTCATGGAAATCTTCTATTCTTTGAACTAGCATGTTTCCTATGGTTATTATTTTCATCTTGATGTACATATTTTTCATACAAATTTGAACATAGATGATATTGCACATTATGACTGTTGAAATGTTGATGTTTATATTGGGTACAAGAAACCTCCTCATGTTGTAGTGATGGATCTTGTAAAAAATGGTGATTGATGTGTTTTCCACATAAGGTTCACCGAACCAATTAAATTTGATTGGATGCATCCAAGGCACACAACATGGATATTTCACAAATTATAAGGACCTAAACTAACACACTTTCTTATACTAACACACTGACCCGCAAGTACACATGGTCATGTTGTAGTATAGGCAAGAAGCAAGATAAGGGTCGATCTATAAGGAGAGAGGGGGCACCAGAAATTAGTTAGTTTGATCTAGGTTCCTAAAGTAGAGTCTATAATTTAAGGGTTTGGTTTAGGGTTTCTTTGATTAATCTAAAGGTGATTGAGCAATTAACAAAAAGCAAGAAGCATAACCTAAGATAACCCTAGTCAAGTTAATTCTATGTATAATGAAGGGTGGGATCTGGACCCTGGTGGATCCCAAGGCTA
Organism: Alisma plantago-aquatica; assembly: GCA_963693085.1. Lineage (NCBI taxonomy): Eukaryota > Viridiplantae > Streptophyta > Magnoliopsida > Alismatales > Alismataceae > Alisma > Alisma plantago-aquatica. The sequence continues at coordinate 530,598,313 of OY856410.1, forward strand.
TCTCATGGAAGCTAAGAGATGGTAGCCATGTTCCTTGGGCCTCTCTACTATGGGGAAGGTGCTTTATTCCGAAATGGAGTACCCTTACTTATAGAGCTATCCTTTGGAAGCTACCCACAAGAGATAGGATGACCTGATGGGGGCTGAATATTGAGACCCTCTGCCCGTTATGTAGTGAGGAGGAGTCTCACAACCATCTTTTTCTGGAGTGCAAAGTTGCTCGTTACCTCTGGAGTCGCATATGCCTGAAGAACGGATGGGGACACTCTCCACCATTCCAAAAAGAGGAAGTTATCATGTGGACTAAGGATAGAACCCCTACACGGTTTGCAGGCATCTGCCTCACTGGTCTATTCTACTTAATTTGGAATGAAAGGAATATAAGGATCCATGAGCTCCAACACATGGATGAGTTACAACTTTTTGATAGTTTACGCATGGAGATTAGTCTCATTGTTAGAACCAAGACTCCCATAGAGACTAGTCTGACCTCACATATTAAGTGTTTCTGGGATTGTGTAGACTAACCCACTGTATAGGGTCAGGATGATACCTTGACACTCCTCTTAAGGAGTACACTTCTTATAATTACTTTTGGGGATAATATATTACCATATTCCAAAAAAAAAGATCAATTAAGACTTAGTAAAGAAAAGCAAGATATACGCTACACTAGAGCAATTAAGGACCTAGACTACCACTAAGTATCTAAGATTAGCACAAGAAAGAACTAAGAGACACTAGCTACACTAACAAGTCCTAAATATCAATAGCAAAGCAACTCGATAAGAAGGCAATTAAAGGCAAGTAACTAAGCAAGCATGAACTAGCAAGAAGGAAAATTGATATGTCAAGAAATTATTGGAAGTGTGGTGTTTTTTAGGGAATGTAACTCGAATTCAAGTTAGGGGGATCAGATGTCGATGAATTTCACTAAATTACCATGATGAATATCTTGAAATACTTGAGAAAAACAAAAGATCAATGCTCGATATATGGAGGTGAAGTAGACTTAGTTGTAAAGGGTTACACTGATTAAAGCTTCCAAACTGAAAAGGATAATTTCCTTCCGTTGTTAAGGTTTAGGTTTTATTTGAATGATGAAGTTATAAGTTAGAATAACTAAAAGAAAGAGACATTGGTTTTTACAAAAGAAGAAGTGTATATTTCTACATCCAATGAAGCAAAGGAAACAATATGTATCAGGAACTCTATTAGTGAATATGGGGTGATTTCAACCATTGAGGAGGTAGTACAGCCTAATGTGACAAGAATGGAGCCATAGCACATGCTAAGGAACCCATATCCCATTATTGTTCTAAAGATAGTGATATCATCTCATATGTGAGATTGTACAAAGATGAGATGCAAAGATGCATAGTACCAACTGAAAGTAATGTTCTTGATACCTTGACAAATGTATTTTCACAGTAGAAGCATTATGATCATGTTTTATCCCTTGGGTTTGGATTTCTAGTTGGGAAATTGATTTTTGTTTTCCAATAAATCACTTTTTGTTACTAGATAATCATAGTGAATTCTATTTTTCTCGATCCACACTTACTATGTTTAGAAAGAGAGAATGGAAAGAGAAAATTATCAACTAATATTGTATTTTAAAATAAATAAGAAATATAACAAGTATCAAAAATAAAAAGTAGGAATGTAGTATGGTGTAACTAAATTTATAAGGCTATGGATTGATGTTGATGATTTGATATATCATTAGATAATAGATTATTAGAATATAATGTATCATATGAGTGGATAGTAAGAAAAGAAAATGATTAATGAGTGATTGACCATGTTGCAAGTGGGCGATTGTTGGTGATATGCCTTGTGATCCGTCATGTGACGATTGTAATAGGTATACGTTGTATATGATTTGATTATTAATTAAAGTAAATGGATCTTATTATGTTTATTTTAGTATTAAAATAATGAATAAATGTAATAATGTCCTAAGAATACATTAACTCACTCCATGACTTATAGTTTGGGTTTAGGATCATAATCTGAGATCATATGCATACTAATGAGTATTTATTATTGTTTCATCCCTATTTAGTTATGACAAGAATAATACATAATACTAATGTGTATGTTGAATGGTGAAAATGTTTATTTAGTCATGTTGGATATCAATTCAATTACATGGGTATTTTCTAGACAACAAGTTGTACTAGACTGACTAACTTTGAGAACGACACATTGAATCCATGTCCAGTAAACTCAGAGTCATATCTTAGTGTAAGAGTGGTGACTTTGATACTTAGACCTGAAGTCCATACAATGATTACATGTTGTTATGTATACCTTAACACTACCCAATGTGACTCTAGATAAGGGTTGTCATCGAGGTTGTGATTAGGGCATTTTGGCACTTTTGGGTTATAGTGAGTGATGCGATGGAATTTGTTAAATGCTCAAACTTTGTAGGTTTATATTTTATTTATAAATTTATTTCCTTATCAAATCAATTGAGTATTTAGTGTGTGATTTAATTGAATTTTGATATGAAATCTAATTTAGGGATGAGGATTCTAGGTTTAGAGTTAATTTCCATTTCTTTTTTGGTAAAATACAAGAGGTAAAATATACATCTTAATCTCTCCTTGTAAGCCAAAACCAAAGACAAATTACAATTATTTACATAGGTATCTAAGGAAACCTGAAAATTATGCCAGTGGAGATAGAGGTGAGAGGGAACTATCATTACATGTTACGGGGGCCGTTAAAGGCCATCATTAGATTAGTTTAAAGAGATGATTTAGTAAGGCCATCATCTTCTATATTTTCTGTCTATTGTTATGGAAAAACTTCAAATGCCAGTTAAAAGAGCTAGCTTCATAATCTCCTTGAGACAATTAGATAGCACAGGCCAGTCATTGCCTCTCATACTAGCCAATTGCGAACCTCAGCACTGTCAGTAACAATCGTCACTCTTTTGATGCCATGGGCCCACGAAGATTTTATAGTAAGACCATTGTAGATGCTTTAACTTCTAGATCTGAATGGACTTCATGTATTTGAGACTCCTTGAAGATAGTACATCCATTTAAACTTTCCCCAACTACTGCTATAATAGAGCATCAATTCTTAAATACAAAATCAGCAAACACCCATACATACCCAACTCGAGAAGAGAATGAGTAGGGGGTGTATTATTTCATATTGAATTGATGGTACACCTTGCATCTATCCAGGCATAATGAATACTTGCAACATGATTTTGAATAATTGAAAACTATTTTGTAATAAAAGTTTGTTTTTTGTATTCCTGGTGGTCTAAATAAACCAGCATGTGATAAGCGCTTGAATTACATGTTTAGATTTTAACTAGTAGTTTATCAAACAATGCATACTGAAACCAAAGAAGTGGTTATCATGCTTCCATTTTGATAAACGTTTACATATACTTTTGCCATTTGGGTAGTCTCTAAATGCATGAAGGATTGTCCCTCCATTATTTTTGCATATGCAACAAGTTACTACACCATTTAGCCCCCTTCTTGCCCTTCTATCATTTGTCAATAAGCCATTATGGGACATCATCCAGATAAAAGTTTTGATTCTCTACGAAAACAATAGTTTACATATAACTTAATAAGGACCCTCTATAGATTTGTCTTTGTTCTGCCTCATAATTGCAGAGGTAGAAGAAGTAATGAAAGTCCCTTCCTCTTTATGCATCCATGCTATCATGTCTTTTCCTATTCTATAAGAAGGAGGTGTGAGATTGTCCACTCTACTAATAATGTTTATATTAATGAATACTTTTCGAAATCATTGTACCTGGGACATGCTATGTTAACTAAATTTGAGACTTTCAAGTCCTTTAGATCAGATGAAATATTTTGTGACTAAATTGATAAAAGTCTTAATATGTTGTATCCATTCCTCACTCCACATGTTGATGAAGTATCCATTTCCAATTATACTGACATAATTTTCCTTGACTACATTAAGAAGACATATGACTCTCCTGGAAAGAGGAGTCATTGATTTTATTTTGCAGCCACTATTGCTGAAATATTGAAGGAACAAAACCTTTCTACAAGGGATATTCCTTCCACTTAACATTTACCAAGTTGTTTTAAGGATGAAGGCATCCTTCCTCCCCATCATACTTCTAATTCCAACACCCCCATTATTTTTTCTACAGTAACCTTACTCCACTTACAAGGGGAATATGTATAGATTTCCTTCTCCCATTCCATATGAATCATCGAATAATTGCATCTAGTCTACCATAAATAGTCATAGGAGGGTTTGAATCCTACATGGTGTATGTTGGAATATCCATGATAGTTTATTATGTGAGGAAACTTTTACTATTTATGAATACTTGATGACCTAGTGATGTATTTTATTTTCTTTCCATGGAATCAATTGTAGAAGCATACACACATTTAGAGGCTCTCTTGATTTCAGTAGCTAAACCCAAAGGTATCTAACAATATTATTTGATTATTTAATACCATCTAGACTGACATTATCATGCATGAGTTCAGGATTCACACTCTCAACAAAAATTATTTATGTTTTTTCCATGGAAATAATCTTCCTCGATGTTGTACCGAAAACATCAATAATATCCAAAACTATTTGAATCTGATCAGTTGAAGCTCTACTATAGATGAGGATATCATAAGAATACATCAAATGAGAGATGTGTGGCCCTTTATTTGATAGCTTATCAGGCTGACACTTACCCTTCTTCACAAGTTCTTCAATTAATTTTTAAGATCACTCCATTCACAAAACAAGCATATATGGAGCTAGAGGATCTCCCTGGTACAACCCCCTCCTAGGCTTAAAAGGCTCCAGATATCTCCCATTCACAAGAATAGTCATTTCACTCTATGTTATAGAGTTCATGAAAAAATTGATGATATTAGAAGGCTAACCCACCTTGTGGATTGTACCACTGATGAAATTCCAATTTAACATATCATATGCTTTTCACAACTCAAATCTAATGGATATTTCGTTTGCATTGTTTCTTTTTCTCATAATTTGGATGGCTTGTTGTGAAAGAATATTGTTATATGAAATTATATTCCCTAGCACAAAGCTAGACTATGTATCAGATATCCATATGGGGAGGTGACTCTTTAGTCTCTCCACAATTACTTTATATTTTATCTTCAAGAAAGTTATTTAGAGATATAGGCTAAATTTGTCTGCAAGAGAGAGGTCTTTTCACCTTAGGAATCAGGATAATGGTATAGTTACACATGCCCAAGGGGAGAGTTTTACCTTGTATATCTTGCTAAACAACACTGATCACATAATTTTCTATAATAATCCAATTCTTTTGCAGGAAAGCATTATCCATGTCATCAGGGCCCGTAACCTTATTGAGATTGGTGAGAATGAGAGCTTTGTATACCTCATATTTAGTGTAGATTCCTTTGAAATCATTTAACTCCTCCTGGGGCAAGGGATGAAAGTAACAATGGCATGTATCTAGCTAGGACCTCATAGGGTATAAATTAGTAGAAAATTTGTTTGATGAAAAATCTCCTGAAAAGCTTGTTAATGCTATCCTTATCCTCTATCCACTTCTCTCCTCATTCTTTAATTTGATTATAGAATTATTTCTTTTCCTCTAATTTAGGATAGTATGATAAAATTTTGGTGTTAGAATCACCTTATAGTATCCAATCAGAGTGACTACTTTAAATCCAATCTATTTCTTCTTTTTCTAGAAGTGAATCATATTCGGCTTGCAATTGCATACATCTCCTCTCAATCCCTTCATTTGGTCCCTCCTCCATTTTTAGCATGTTTTGGATGGAGTCTAATATCTTGTTCCTCCTTCTAACTACTTGCTTAAATATAGCTTCATCCCACTGTGCTAGAGTTGGTTTCATAGTATCAAGATCATAATAGAAATCTAGCTTACTCTCCCATACATCCTCGAGAACTCTACTGAAGTTATCATGATTTGTAGAGGATGCGTTGGTTTTGAGTATTACATTGTCCTACTTGTTCCTCATAGTCTAGAAAAGAATGGGGTTATAATCCAATTTGTCCCTTGGGAGGTTTTACACCACACCATTACAATAGGTAGTTAGAAAAGCAGAATTTTCATAAACCTTGTCAATTATCTAATTCAACATGCACCTTTTAAATATAAATTCATGGCATCAAGCTCCCATGTTATTTAAATTAGCATGCATAAGGAATTTATGTTTCTAGCTTTATTAAGATTAAAATCCACTTTACCACTTTTCTCCCAAAGGATGGTAATAACATTTCAATTGTGAACTACCGCCCATGGAGAATTCATGTTTTATCCAATATTTAGTAAATGCCTCCATATCTTCTTTCTTAAAGTTGGATTTTAATGAGCACAAATGAGTGTATTAACATTGTTGCACTGTAAAATGAACAAACTTCTTATGGCATAGAAGTATCTCCAATTCCATATCAGATGCATTCCATAGCAATCATATACCACCTGAAAAACCAAAAGCTTCAACTCTGTGTGAACTATCAAAGCCCAACTTTTGATGGTTTGACTATATTTCAAATGACTAATGTGATGCTATAAAATCACGAAAGTCTTAAGCCTATACATTAACAAAAGGGACTTGAGGGCATTTATTGTGCCTGATTGTCAATGTCCATTGCATTCTAACACAAAATATCCATTAAATAGATAGAGGAGTTGAAAAAAAACTGATTATCGCTGACCATCCCCAAAGTTATTAATCAAATCTTCTAGATACACATTTGAAAAATAGGATTTAGATGTTCTCTTAAAGTTGTAGGGAGTCAGTTTCATCTTGAATCCACTCCCTTTTGACTTCCTACCAACCCTCTCTCTCTTCTTGAAGGACTTCTGGCACATTTTGTGAAGTTCCTTCTATTCTTGTGCAGTTCTATCATCCTCTATTCTAGTTTATGTTATGTGAGTAGGTCTCCTTTGAAACACCTCATCATCTACCACATCAACCATATAGTGCATTTGAATGTCATTGTTTGAGGTTTTTTTGTTCACTGTTTGGCTACATATTTTCAGTATGAATATTTCCTCATAAACTTCCACTAAGTCACTGTTGTTTACACTTTAAAATAGTCTCTTCGGAGACATCCGATAAAATTGGAACGATACAGAGAAGATTAGCATGGCCCCTGCGCAAGGATGACATGCACAAATCGAGAGTATTTGAAATATACTTTCTTAAGGTTTTTATTCTATGTTTGTTGTTACTTTGTGCCACTGGTCCAATCCTAGATTGTCCCAATTTGGTTTCATGTTTACCTTACATTGCCAACTTTAGTAACTTCATCCTCTATTTGCAATGAGGCAAATTTATTAGTGGATGTGGCCCTATTCACATCCAGTTGTTAATTCCTCTCCTTTTTTCTCCTCTTGGAACGAATGCTTCTATCATATAAAACCTACCATTTCCCCCCTCAACCATGCAGCTTCAGACTTTGTAGCTTTTGTATTGTGGCTATTTAGTGTATCAGCAATAGTTGGATCTATAATGGGATATAGAGGGTGTGAATAGAGCTAAAAATACTTAAATAGAATTCATTAGACCTTCAAGATATTTCCCAAGATAATATTGCAAGCATGAAATCTGAGTGCAACTAAACTTACATAGAAACAGGGAGAGAGAGATTGAACAAGCATTAAATAATAAGTTATGTATAGGAGTTCCAACCTCCAAACAAGGAGATGTACACCCACGACCTAGAGGGGTCAATCTCTAGGATTTTCAACCATGTCTCACTTCTTATACTACATTATATGATTTACACCATAAGACCACCCATTTCAAGGTCAATGGATAACTAGCCTTCCCTTTAAGGTTAATGAAGTGAACAGCCATATAAAGGACTTACCTATCCATTACCAAGAGTCTTTCACCTTACCAAGGACTTACCTACTCTTGCAACAAATCTTTATCCTTCTCTAAGGACTTACCCACTCTTACAACAAGTCTTCTACCTTCATGGATTTACCCACTCTAGATTTGGACCTTCTTCCTTTGATGTCGCCTTCACCAAGGAGAAGCTTTTCACCCAGGGATGCCTTCCCTTCTTCTTCACCTCTTGGTACGACCCAAATTGCATTTCCGAAAGGAGGCAAACTCAAAAGGATCGAACTTTAAATCTATAACACGAAACCTTCAAGGAACCCTACAACTTTATTATGGGGTCAACGTAGATATACAAGGTAGAACATAGGGACATGTGGACGTTTAAGATGCTTAAAATCTCACTCTTAAGTTAGTTAAGACAATCCAATAGTTGATAAAAGTATGGAACTATAACTAGTCTAGCAAAATTTCACTAAGTAAAACAAAACAAAGAATACAAAATAAAACTGAGTCTGTAGGATTCTACTAATCAAAGAGAAGGAGTTCTTGGCTATGTAACCACAAGTAGGGTAGTCTATGCACATGTTCTCAAGCGTACACAACCCTCAAACACCCCATCAAGCAACCTACATCCAAATGTAGCACGTACTGTGGTATTTGTTCCTATGGGGTCATCCCACTCGTTTTCACACAATGTGACTAAAACCCATCAATGACATGAAATCCCTCTCGAGGATGAAAAATCAACAACCTAGAATATTCTAGATACACTATCAGGTCTAGAATATTCCGAGATGCTAGGAACATGTGTGATCAGGGTAGAACTTGGTAGTGGGCCCGACCGTGTCGGGCTGGGCCTGGCCGTGCCCTGGTCTACAGTTCTGCACAGATCACCTTGAACCGTCCTCCTTTCAGATTCTGATCGAAACTACCTTCTCTTATATATTTCTACAATGAATCTTTTGATATAGGCAGAAATAGAAGTTCAAGCAAGAAAGAGATAAACCAAACTAGCAATAATAACTAGAAAGAGACGATAGAATAGAAACATACTAGATCTGGAATAAAACTACTTGCTTAAGGTAAAAGTACATAAACATTCCCAAAATGGGCTACATAGCCAAGAAGGAGCTCAACTAGCCATGGAAAAGCATAGTTGGCATGGAATAAAGATGGAAGAACATCATTTGTACAAAAACTAAAGAGAACAGTAGAAGAAAGGAGGAGAAGAAGAGATTCATCATGTAGAGGAGAGGTGGCTCTTTCTCCTTAGCCTCCATATAGGCCGGATCTCATCTTTGGGTCGTCATCCTTGGTCTTTTGGACTACTTGTCCTCCTTTCTCTTTGATTCTACCCCAAACAACAACTTAGCAGGTGTATGTAAGTGGAGGATGAATGAGAATGATAGGATATGGGTGAATAGTGGTGGAAAATGATCGTGGATGGAAGCAAACTAGAGGGACGGATGTAGGATAAGCACTTCAGCCCTTTCAAACCTCTGAACTACATCTCAGGGCTCTAGGAACCAAGAATGTGGGGAACCAAAGTGTGGAACAAGAAAAATCTCTAAAACCCTATCCAGGGCATGTGCAGTGATTATTTATAGGTGAAGGCGGAAGATGGTCATGACGTCTGCCTTGGTCTCTATCTTGGTCTCGGCCCGATTTTTTCCAGGCTGGGCACGGTCCAGTCAGGGTTGCGGTCAAGGTAGATCTCATAGTTGAGGCAGATGCCTCGGTTGAGACAGACCCCGTGGTCGAGGTGGTTGTGTCATGGTCACAGTCATGTGTCGCAGTTGCACTGGTATATCACGGTCATGCTAGGGTGTCATTCGCAGCATCTTGGCCTCTTCCTGACCGTGCTGAGTTGGGCTATGTCGTGTCGAGTGTCGCGGTCGTGGCATCCTTCTTATTCGTGGTCACAGTTGTGGCCCTTATGTAACAAACCCACCTGGGGGGCACTACTATGGTCGATGGGCCCGCGTCTGTGGGGTAGGATCTGGATAAATGAAATCTTCTTGAGTTTTGTGCATGTAGGTTCCAAAATTGGCTAGTTGAGCAACTCTATCTACAAATTACTAAAAGATAAGGACCTAGATCTATTTTGGGAATATTAAGGCTATAATTACACGGAACTATAAATAAATGATTAGCATAAATGCATGAATTTGGGTGTTATCACCTCTCCAAGCCAAGAGAGTGAATCTTCATTGTCATGTTATAAAGAGAGATTGGGAGGTAGAGGAAGTGAGAGATTCACAAGATATACATGTCAAACTACATCTCTTACCAATTTCCTACTAAATCTGATGGATGTATCAAGTGATTAAGATCATGAGAGTGGATGGAGGATCTTGGGAAGAAAATATCTCTCAACTATAGTGTAGGGACCTTCATAGTGCTTTATTAACCATGAGTTAAAGCCCAAGGAGTCCTACTTATAGTGGAGGATGCCTCCTATCTATTAGTATCACTTAATAAATATCATATATGTTGTTGTGTTGTGCAACAAATCTTTTTTCACCATTTTTCACCCCTCCAATGGCTATATTTCACTACAGAAAGTGGTTGCTATAGTATTGTTGTTTGAGTTATCTTTTGGGAAACTCAGTAGAGAGACCTTGCTACAATAATATCATTTGAGTTATATTTTGGGAAACTCAGCCGACAGACCTTGCTACAATACTATTATTTGTGTTATTCTTTGGGAAAATCAAACAACATTTGTTACTTTCTGGGTGATTTTCTGGTCCGTCAAGTTATCAGTTTGGCTGACAAAAGGTTCCAGAAAGCCTTGTTAAAATTGTTTTTATCTAAGTTGTACCCAGGGTTAATTCAACCAATTGCACTTGCTATTTTGGGATTTTGAAGACCCTCCAAAGTACATATTAGTTCCCCTTAATTGACTCTATTATACATATGAGCTTAATTACAAGTCATACAATCATTACAAGTGATGCACATCCAAGATATAAGGAGAAAACTGTGTATTCTTCAATCTTGATCTTTATGCATGTATGACTTGATTTCTTCAAATTAGTATTTGCAAGTTTACACATTTGGAGTGTATCTATCTAAACTGAAATTACTCAAGTAGAAGCATTAGACACAAATTGGTGGAATTGTTTAGTCATCATCAAAACAACAGATTAGTAAATTTAGACCTTGACTCAACATTCTCCCCCTTATTGAAGATGACAAACCATTCCATAAATGTATTGAAAGATTTTTAAATAATAAGTAATATTATACCTTTGGTAAAATGTAGGGGTTTCAATGAATTAAGTACATACACCTATCCTCAATTCATGTTAATTGCGTTCACATGCTCCCCCTCAATTTATTCTATTTCTCTTGCAAACTTAGCTTTCATAATATTTATAGAAACTATGTCTTCCACTCATATATGTTCTACATATCTGTCTTATCCTCCTTTACATAATACATGTCCTCTCCCCCTTTGTCATTTGAAAAAATGAAGGGGTTGTAGAGCTAAAACATAACTCCCTAGAAAAAGGGAGTATAAGAGAAGAAAAAAAAATCAAGGGATTGTCCAAGCAATGTATGTATAGAAAATCAAAACATGCATTTGAACAACGATAGATGTAGTTTTAGTAATAATCAAGGTAATGACTATGCAAGAAAATAGCTCATGATCATAGATCTAGAAACAAGGAACAAGCTTTAGTATGTATGAAACAAGATACAAGCATAGCATATAGTTGGATACCAATAGATGAACAAGACTAGAACTGTAGGGAAATATGGCATCAGATAGGCAACGGAAACAAAAAAGTTACTAACATATTTCCCATAAACCAGCGGATAGGGTCAATAACTATGCAATGAGAAAGATGGTTTAACAATGATATACCTAGTCCTGGAGCAAGTTTAGCGACAATACCCATTGATGTAGATGTGCACTTTGTCTTGGACGGTGTCTATGTAGCTCCTGGTTACACTGGGATTCATCTGACTGCTCCTCCCAGGATAGTAGACTCAGACAACTGCTGCAGCAGTTTCTCTAATCTTACCATAGATTGTGAGTTAATGTTACCCTCCTAGCAACAACCAAAGGACTCCTGCCTCTAGAGTAGTCCACAAGGACCAACTAGAACTCCTATCATCCTACTAGACCAAACATGAAGGTGTTTCCCTCCTATTGGTGTACTAGTCACCAACCTGCTCTCCCACAATAATGACCTCAGATGTTTCTCTCCCTTCTCTATCCCTCCCTACTCCAATAGGACTTGCCTGGGATCCCTTGGTTACCACAACCAGAGAGGACAATGCTTTTTACATCAACTGATTCTCAATTGTCTCTGTTGTGTTCTGGGAAGCCCCAGTACCTCCTCTATTTATAGGTGGGGTTAGGATCCATGTTCTTAATCTGTGCAGGAGTGGAAGGGACTGGAAGATCTCAAATTTTTGCAACAATTTTGGAAATCTCACAACCTGCAACAGCCCAAACGGTCATCTGGAAACCCATATGGCCCTCTGGCATGCCAGATAGTTGTTTGGCATAGCCTAGATGGTCATTTGGTTGTTTCCCAGTTGTACATGAAATTGGAAACTCAATTCCCATCAATGATATGCACTAATTTCCTTACACAACAAGTAATGTACAAACGAAACAAATAGGGTAATGTTTGGAACCTTCCCTTGGACAAACTGGACCATCTGGCCCATGCAAGATGTCCATATCAGTCTCCCACAAAGTCATTTGGTGACCAGAGTCAAGCCAACCAGTTGGGTTGGTTCGCTCCTTAGCCATTTTCAACTCAAAATAGGCTTGATTCCCCAGACGCTCGTCTTAACACTTGACATGACCATTTGTAACTCTCCAGACATCCATCTCATTACTTGAGACAGTCATTTGGAAGTGTTGTCATCCTTCATGTTGTGTGAATCAATTACCTAAACATTTTAGCAATTAATTTAGTTTTCATTCAACATTCAAACTCCTCTTCTAGGTGAGCTCCTATGTGTGTGACTGTATAAGTCCCATATTATGTTTGCAGTGAATGTCCATAACAACTTATGACATCACAAGAAATGAGTGGTGCCTAATCACACATCATTAATGTCACACCCACATCCCAAAATTACCATTAATCATGAGATTAGGGAATAAATTGAGGATTTAATGTGATACAAAGATCACCCTTAACTTTTTCTCTTCTTTTTCAAACTTTGTTTTCTCGCATTGAACTACAAAAACTCACTTTGTAAGAGAATCAAACTTTGATTACTTTAATATGATCTCAACATAAACAATACACATCCATACATTCATTCTTAGGTACATACAACATGATAATTAGATACATTCTCTCTTATTAAGAAAAAAAAGATACAAAATATCACTTACAACACTCTCACATCTATACTAGGACCTAGAGTGACAGGGACCGACTGAACTTAACTAATCTCATACTTTAACTCATGTGATAGATCTACTCTGATGTTTTGACCTTCTTCAAGTCCACATGGTTTTCCTAAAAATTTTGAGTAGAGGAGTGAGCCGACTCGCTCAATGAATGAGTACTTCAAAGAAACAGTCTAAAGCACTGAAATAATTATAGATATACTTTTGAGCAATTGATATCAATTATAATAGTAGAAAGCTTTAGAGAGACTAATAATTGACAATCATTAATATGGCAGGATACACTAAATATCTATAAGAGTGAATCAATATAGGAAATGCTTGATTGATCATAAAGAGAATTAATAATTTAGAAACATACAAAGAATAATTCAATAACTATACACACTTGTTTAACCTCTCATTGATTTTATTATTCCATGATCATATGCAGAGTACTCTACATATGAAGACTCGTAGTGCACTACGATCACACCATACAAGACTTAGAGGACACACCCGAGAAATGCTAAGTCTGACTACTCTCCTGGTCTGCAACAGGGAAATGCCTCTCTGGCCTAAACTGGACTCCTACTCTAACCTTAGCACACATGTAGTAAGTCAAGCCACCTCTTGGCTTTTCTGTACTCTAGTCCCACCAGGACTTCTGGTTGATGTTGGACACTGGAAACTATAATTTAAGGAGACTTCTACTAGGGCTTCGTCCCCCATGCCACATGATAGCATGTTCTGACCCCCGTATACTGGATGCTGCCAGGGTTAGGTCATTTCACCCCTAAGGCGTAGACCTCACACAGGGGTTCTATGGTGTTCAGGGCTCCTAAGTCTATTATTTTATTATTCCTAGAAAGCTCTTTCTACATTGTACCCTTATCTTACTTATACTTGACTCTGCTATCTCTATGGTGTCACATCTACTTATTTGAAGTTATAATACTACATGTATATCTTTCTAAACTTGGCAGAGAAGTATATTCAAAACACTGTAATATACTGAGTAATCAACATACTATACATTTAGGCAGACTAAAATTCTTAAATAAACATACTTCATGTCCACTTGGCACATACACACTAGAATCGTGAATATCAACCCAAATCTTGAGTTGTGCATCTCATAGCTCAATTAAGAGTTAATTACTTATCATGACAAGAATTATTAATAATAACTGAGAACATTGATATCACAATACTTGATTCATTGAACACCCTACCCTTAGGGTTTCATTTAATCACCAAAAATGCTACAAAGAAAGATGTAATACATCTATCACTTACTTTTCAAATCTTTAAAACACATGATACTTGGGATCTCAATCCCTTATCACATTACTTGGAATTTTCATCCCTTCACATCATTATCATGATTACCGGATCTGGGTATTGAAACCCTTAGATCATCACATAGCATTGTTACCTCTGTAAAAGGTAACCATTACCTCTAGGTCCTTAGACCAAGGTATTCATTTCACTGGTTGTACAAGTATTCTCATGGCTCACAAGGCCATCACACATCTTGTCACCTCTCACTAGGCAACAACTTATTCACATGGCTCCCATAAAGATTCCAGGCGACATAAACATTCATTGAATAAAGACTACTATCAACAAATCATATAAAATCAATATATGTATAAAAACCTTGGAACTGAGTTAAATTTGGGTTTCCATGCCATTCACTAGGATATCATGCATCAATAATAACACTAAATAAATAAAGTCTATCATGTCAAGAAAATCCCTTCAAATGGATTTCACGATATCTATTCACAAATATCCAACTTTCCTTGCATCTAGGGTTTCACCCTCTATACTGAGATATAAAAAAACACTATTCACTTTGAATGAAATCCAAGATAGTATCTGACATATTGTACTATGAATTTAGATAAACAATCATTCATAACGAAGGGGATCTAGATAAGCAATTTTCTCTATTTACTTATACATCAATTTTCAATCATAAACAAATTCCCTATATTTTAGTTTACTCTTATAACCTCTATGAATACTTAGGGAATTCTCATTAGGATGTATTTTATACATTTATAATATGATTTTATCATATGAACTTCATCCAAACAGAGGAAGAATCCATTTCATATCATTTTGCAACAACTTAGAACAAATAGACAATTCAGGGTTTGTAGTCGCATACTAGCAATTAAAGATTATGGATGAATTAACCAATTTTCGTGCAATATATTGTTTAAAGGAAGTTCCCACTCACCCTAAGGTGTGGAAAAACCTTAAAAACATAGCTCATCCCTGACAATCTCAATCTCATATCAAATCTCTAGCAATTCACCCAATTCTTCTTCCTTTCAACTCGGAAACCCTAAAAATGAGGGATTATGAAGAAAGAGTGAGTAAAGGGGAAGGTTTGACACCATTTAGGATCAAATCAGAGGAGGGACATAATTTTTACATGTGACAGAAGATTCACCATGAAACTATATCCAAAGAAGTTAAACTTACATGATTTCATCATTCTGCGGACCGTAAAACCCTAGGTCAGCATCTCCATTAATTTCTCCTCTCAAACCCTAACTCTCTCTCTCTCTCTAGGATTTCATTTCTCTGGATTGAATTACGAATTATGAGAGCTCCATGTGTGTTAGGTTGACCATATACAGCAATTGAGTTGCTTGGGTCAATTGCACTTTGACCCCTTATTATACTTTTTCTTATTTCAACAAAATTTTTCTTTCATAAAAATGTTTCTGTAAATTCATGTATTTCGGAGATAAAACCTCCTATAAAAATTATGAAAATTTATAATGTTGTGTATAATGGTGTTATAAATCTTCGTTTAAAATTTTATATCATTCCAAACTTCTAATAAATAAATAAAAATCGAATAGTGCACTACTATCTAAAATTTTATAGAAATGTCAGTTACTATAATTCTTCTACTGATAACATCTAAACACATCCAAAAATTATGAAAATTTTACATGTTGTTTATAATTGTATTTTAGATCTCTTACGAAAATTTAAGATCATTTGGATTTACCAATAAATAAATAAAAATCAAACAATATACTGTTAAATAACATTCTGTCAACATGGTCGGTTGAAATATATCTCGACCGAGAATGAATTTTAAAGAACATCCAAAAATTCTGAAATTTTTCACTGAAATGCATGATTGAGTTTTACATATTATATAAAAATTTCAATTAAATCTAAATTACATAGAAAATATGATAAATTATTTACCGTACTACTATCTTGATCAAATTTCATATTCATGTACAATCAAAACCCTAATTTCAGCCAACTAGGGTTTATATTTCTCAAACCCTAATTTTTCAAACAATAGAACACTTAAAATTCTTATTAGGTTTAAAACATCATAATTGAATTATCATCATTAATTAGATTTAAGAAATGATCAATCCAATTAAGCATATAATCATCCAGGTAAACCCTAGTTTACCAATTAAGCTCGGATACGGTCATAACAATTACTACCCAAGTAAATGGAATGTTGGAGAACAACTTCAAACTACAATCTATGTATGGTATTACAGTATTTGTATAGTTTCTTTGTCACTGATATCCATATTGAACTAGAGTCATGGAGTAGTCACCCTCATTATTATTCAATCTTGTTCCTTGAACCAGAGCAGACTATCTGAGATATATATAAGCTCAATATCTCATATTGACTCACATGTTCATGCTTTCTTTTCTCACTCTTAATAATCAAAAGGCCTAGGATATCATACTCCCTTAGGAGGGACAAATCCCATATCTATCACTCACAGTGAATCCCCATGTGTCACATTCACCCAATCATCACCTTTATAACAACCCATGTTGTAGGACTGTGTTTGATGATGTCAAAGCATACTGAACGACAGGTGATGAGTGAAGTGATTTTAGGTTTAAGAACCACAACCACCACCATCAGTGTGAGAGCTGACTATGACTTCCATGTGTCAAACTCACGGTGGATCTATCAGATACACTGTTCCCTAACATGTATTTGTTTGCTTGGTTTGATATCGCCATATCATGACTAATGAGACTTTATCATCAACCAACTCACACTCTAATCTTATGTTTTATTGATGTCTATCTACCTTCCACAATAACAATTGATCAGCTACATAATGAGAATGTATATACTATAAACATATGTATGATCTCATTCTCACAAGCCATGTACATTAAGACATATATAATTGAGTAATATCATTCTCTAGACATTTATTATGTTAACATTATCTCATAACTAAACAAACATAATAAATTAGAAGCTTGCCTTTTATTAATATTCAAACCATTTACATTTATGTCATTACAATCATCACATGATTGGCTCTATTGGCATATACACCAATAGACTCCTGCTTGCACTTAGATCCAATCACCCATGTATCGTATATCAAGTGACCTAAAATGACCATCATGCCTCTGATGTGAAAGTGCCTTTGTTAAGGGATCATCAATATTGCTCTCAGTTGGTACTTTGCAAATCTTTACATCTCCTCACTGTACGATCTCTAGTATGAAATGAAACTGCCTTCGTACATGTTTGGAACGCTGATACAATCTAGATTCCATTGATTGTGAAATAGCTCCATTGTTGTCACAATATATATTAATTGCATAGTTGATTATCAGAACTACTCCAAGTTCAGAGATGAACATATTGATCCATATAGCTTCCTTTGCAACATTCAATGCATAAATATACTCAACCTCTGTTGTAGAATCAGAAATTGTCTCTTGCTTGGAACTCTTCCAACTCACAGATCTACTGTTTAGGAAAAACACAAATCCTAATTGTGATTTGTAATCATCTTTGTCAGTCCAGAAGCTTACATCGGTGTAACCTTTTACAACTAGTTCTTCCTCTTTACTGAAGACAAAAAACTAATCCTTAGTCCTTCTCAAGTATTTCAGGATGTTCTTCACAGATGTCCAGTGAGCATCACCTAGAATAGACTGATATCTAGTCATCATGCTCAAAGCATACGAGACATATGGATGTGTGCACAACATTGCATACATGATTGATCCAAATAGTGACGCATATGGAATCTCACTCATGTGCTCCCTTTCTTCACAAAAATGGGGGCATTGACTCGTAGAGATGGTCACTACAAGCAACATAGGTAGGTTTTCTCTCTTTGAGTTCTCCATGTTGAAATGCTTCAACACTTTGTCAATGTATGTGCTCTGACTGAGTCCAAGAAGCCTTCTTTATCTATCTCTATAGATCTTTATCCTGAGGATGTAAGATGCTTCTCCCAAGTCTTTCATAGAGAATGTATTTCCAAGCCATGTCTTTACCTTGTGTAAAGTAGGGATGACATTCCCCATCAATAGTATGTCATCCACATACAATATGAGGAATATGCCCAAACTCCCACTAACCTTCTTGTATACATAAGGTTTATCTTCATTTTAAATATTGTCAAACACTTTGACTATTTCATCAAAACTAAGATTCCATCTATGAGATGCTTGCTTCATTCCATAGATTGACCCTTGTATCCTAGACACTTTATTTGCATATATTGGATTGATAAAACCCTCAGGTTGTGTCATATAAACATCCTCAAGAAGATTCTCATTAAGGAATGTGATTTTAACATCCATCTACCAAGTCTCATATTCATGATAACCTGCAATAGCAAGCATGATCTTGATGGACTTAACTGTGGCCACTAGAGAAAAGGTTTCATTATAGTCAATGCCTTGAACTTGTTTGAACCCCATTGCAACCAATCTTCCCTTATAGGTTTGTACTTTACCATCCATGTCGGTCTTCTTATTGAAGACCCACTTTGTACCTATGGGTATTACCCCTTCATGTGGTTACACCAAGGTCCATACCTTGTTGGTATACATGGATTCCATCTTAGATCCCATGGCCTCAAGAAATTTATCATATCCTGGTCCATTAATGACTTATAGATAGGTTTTGGCTCATCATCTATGACCAACTCACTGCCTTCCTGAGTCACAAGATATCCAAATCTCCCAGGTTCAATGTGTGTCCTACTAGATCCATGAGGTTCCTGTGTCACTTGAGGAATTTGAGATTCTATAACACTTTGTGAGTCTCTTTGCTCCCTTTGTACATCTATCGATTCAATGTTCTATTGTTGGTCTCAAACCTCTTCGAGTTCAACTTTCCTCCTACTGATTCCTTTGGAAATAAATTCCCTCTCTAGGAATACAACCTCTCTATAAACAAACAATTTGTTCTCAAATTGGGAATATAAGTAATATCCTTTGGTCTCCTTGGGATATCCAACAAAATAATATTTGTCAGACTTAGGGCCAAGATTTTCAGAAAACATTTTTCTAACATAATTTTCACATCCCCAGATCTTCATAAAAGACACATTGGGACATTTCATGTACCACATCTCATATTATGTCTTTTGAACTAATTTTGACAGTACACGGTTTAGTGTATACATTGCGGTATCAAAAGCATAACACCATAAGGTTGTCAGAATATCAATAAAACTCATCATAGATCGCATCATATCCAGCAATGTGTGATTCCTTCTTTCTGATACACCATTATGTTGGGAAATACAAACACACAGTATAGAAGTGGAAACAAAAATTTATCTATCTGTATTCCCATAACATCAAGATCATGTCAACTACTATGAAATAAGGAAGATGGTTTTTAGCGAGTTATACTTGGCCCTGGAGCAAGTCCAGTGACTAAACTCGCTTCTTTGCAACTGCTATCAAGTTGCTCTTGGATGGTGGTTGTGAAGCTCTAGGTCTTCACCATGAATAATTGTATGTGCAACCTCTGTAGCAACTCTGGTGGTCTCGCAACAGACTGGAGGTTGACTTTGTGCTTTGAGTAGTAGCCAAACAACTCATGCCTCTAGGGTAGTCCACACAGACCAACTAGAACTCCTATCATTCACTAAGAATGGATAGGAAGGAGTTGTCCCTCTTATTGGTGTACTAGTCATCCACCTACTCTCCCATAAACAATGATCACCAGTTGTTTCTCTCCCGTAACTATCCCTCCCTTTCAGATAGGACTTTCTTGGTCTCTCACAGTTACCACAACTAGAGAAGACAATAGTTGACAGAGGAATTGGTTCTCAGTTGTCATTGTTGTGCCTTGGGAAGCACCTGGTACCCCTCCTCTTACATGCGAGGTTAGGGTCAGGGTTCCCGGTCTGTATGGGATTGCATGGGAGTGGAAGGGACCAAAAGAACTTGAATTTTCACAAGCTGCAGAATGCCAAACGGATGTCTAGCGCACCCAGACAATCGTCTGGTGTGCGAGACGGTCGTCTTGCACTACAAAACGGCCGTTAGGCAGTTGTTGGATAAATTTTACATTAATATACCCTTTTTTTATGATGACAAACAGTTCACACTTGTGGATCTAACATGTTCTTTCAGTATTTCAGGGTTCAAAGGAATAAGGAAATCCTACTAAGTGGGAATATGAAGATCAATTCAAATTGAAGATCAAATGTGCTTAATTGTATAACTATTGATGATTGTACTCAAATCTGAACACTTATACAAATAAATAATGTACAAGTACTTAGACATCATGTAAATTAAGTATTAGATCTTTCCTACCCACAAATAACCCTTAGATAGGTTTCCCCCCTAAGTTAGAGTCATCATCACTCATTGAAACACACACTCAGTAGGTGATTCAAAAGACAAAAATAAGGATACCCTCGGTCAAAAAACTTATTGACCGAAACACACTTGTTCAAAGTTTGTATCGACCAAGAACCACCTCTGTGAAAATTGTGAGCATTGTTCAACATCTTACACAATTACGCTCTAAAATTTTCTTCAGTCAAAAATAATCTTGACTGAGTGAGCATCGGTCTAAAGCTTGCGACTGTTAGACTGAGTGGTTGGCAGTTGGGAGTTGGAAATAGAAGTTTGAACACCTTTTTTTTTAAATCCAGGCTCGGTCAAAGAAATTCTCGATCGAGATACAGTTCAGTTGACAAACATGTCGGTCGAGCAGGGTTCTAGATTGTTCTTTTCAAGCACAAACAAATTAGCAATTTCTAGCCAACTAGCGTACATCTAACGACTAGTTAAGCACTAAGAACACTCTAGACACTTCCTAGAACCTTCCTAGACAATTTCAAACCGTTCCTATAAATAGGAGAGGCCTTAGGACACCTAAAGAACCTAAGCTACACTTGAGCATCCACTTTCGAGAGCAACAAAGCTAAGATTCACTTGCCATCTTCATCCTTTGCTCTAGAGTTGTATCCTATAGCTACAATCCCATAGTCACCACATATAGCCACGTCCATCTTAAGTGGATAGGATATCCAAGCGCTTGATATAGAATCAAAAAGAAATACTCAATTGTTGTACTTCCTTCTTCCAATCCCCTTTCACAGGTTAAAGTTGTTTGTGCTCATTGGTTACTCCTAGATTGTGGAGGTTGTTTGAGGGATCTTGGTTGAAGCTACTTCTTGGTGGAGAAGGATTCTTCAAGAGGTGCTTGATATTAATTCAAGGAAGGCTTCTTCAAGGGTGGTTGAGGCTACTTCTAAAGGAAGGCTATCTCAAGGTGGTGGAGACTCTTCTAGGAGGAGAAGGCTGCTCCAAGGGCTTGGAGTTACTTCAAAGAAGGCTTGTTCAAGGAGTTTGAGGCTACTTCTAGGTGAAGGCTACTTCAAGGAAGATGATTGTATTTTATGTAACATCCTTGCGAGGTAATAAAATTAATCACTTTTAAAATCCCAATTAGATACAATTGGGTAGTGGACTGACAACCTTTTAATTAGAAGGTTGGAACCACTCTAAACACAAGTGTCTTTCTTGTTTCCTCCTCCTTCTTTAGTTGAGTGTTTTAATATTCAATTATCTTTAAAATATCAAAAGCTTTATTCACCCACTCTAGATCTTTTAATTGGTATCATAGAAGGTCTTCAAGGAGCTATAATAGGTCTTGGAGAATGGGGGACAACATGCTTAGCAACCTCAACCATGAAGGAACTCACGTAACTCAGCCACCACATTTTTATAGAAGCCACTATACCTAATGGAAAAGAAGAATGCAATTGTACTTTCAAGGAATTAGTTTGGAGTTATGGATGATGGTGTCTACTCCCTATGTGTTTCCCACAAGAGAATATGCAACGTGGGATCCAAACACGGTAAAACAAGTTCAATTATATACAAAGACGGTAAGCATATTATATTGTTCAATTTTTGTAAGTGAGTTTAATAGAATATCTTCATGTGATATGGCTTATGATATATGTAATAAACTATCAATAACACATGAAGGTACTACCCAAGTTAAAAAAAACCAAAATTTATATGCTTAAACAAAAGTTTGAACAATTTTAGATCCAATCGAATGAATATATTGGTGAAATCTATGCAAGATTTTCTTCCATTATTAACAACTTAAGTGCATTGGGCAAATATATAAGTGAAGAAGATCAGGAGTCTAATATCCTTATATCTTTGCCTCCAAAATACAAGCCAAAGGTGACGGACATTAAAGAAGCTAATGATCTCACCAATTTTGAGGATGGAGAAGCTCATTGGTAATTTAGAAACTCATGAGGTCACTCTTGAAGAAGAAGAAGAAATATTGGCAACTGAACACAATAAGGAGAAAAGGAAGGACATTTCTTTAGGGGAAAACCAAAGAAAGTAATGAAACAAGTGAAGAAGATAGTGAAGAGGATGCACTCATTGTAAATGGTAAGAAATATAGAAGATTTAAAACTTACAAATTCTTTTATTTCTTCTTCTTCTTCCCTTAGGTGCTTTGAATGTGGCAAGAAGGGGCATTTAAAAAATGAGTGTCTCAAAATTAAGAGGGAAAGGAAATCTTCTCTCAAGAAGAAAGAAAAGGATTACAAGGCAGCTTGGGATGACTCAAGTGATGACAGAGAAAGTGAAGAAGAAGAACACAAGATAAGTTGTTTCATTGAAACAAAAAACAAATGAAGAAGAAAATGAGGTAAGTTTGGGATGACTTAAGTGATGATAGAGAAAGTGAAGAAGAAGAAGACAAGGTAAGTTGTTTTATTGAAAGAACAAATGAAGAAGAAAATTAGGTAAGTCTTCTTGGTTTATGTAAGGAAGAGTTATTCATTAGTATTGAAGAATTACATGATAAATATGTTGATTGTAAAAAGAAATTAAAAAGGCTTACAAAAACCAATGAAGATTTGTATGCTAAACTGAATGAACTTACTTTTGAAAAGGAAAGTCTTATGTCTAAAAAAGATACATTGAAATCATCTTTTAATGATTGCAATATTAAGTTGCTTTCTCAAGAAACCAACAATAATTTTCTTTGCCAAGAAAAGGTTGAATTGCTTGCTAAGGTAAATGATCTTCAAACTCAACCTATTCTATGTACTCATTTGTATTATGATGCTATTGTCAAATAAAGAGATAGTTTGTTATCTAATCTAGACCAAGAAAAGTCAAACATTAAAAAGAAAATGGATGAAATTGCTAAGTTACAAAAGGATATTAATATCTTGAAAAACAAAGGCATTCTTGATAAAATCCTAAAGGACTCATCTGGTCAAATCAGGAGGAGAGAACTAGGCTATGTACCTAAAGAGAAATCCTACCAAAAGCCTAGAGCTAGAAAAACAATTATTTAGAGTTTCTAGATACTCATGGAATAGCAGTTTGACATAACTTAGATGTTTATTTCTCTAAAGACGATCTCACTAAGAAGAGAAATGAAATTGATTTTATTTGATGTCATTACGGACATTCTTCATTCTATTGCCCATACAAGAAAAAGCATGTTGACTTGGTTTGGGTTTGAAAAACAACAACTTAGAAATGATAGACATGTTAGTTGAGATTTGACCTAAACTTCACCATGAAATTTATTATGACTTAATTCAAATAAATTAAGCTTGAACTTATATATTTTTCTATATTTTGATTTCTTAATTGTGTTATCCAAAAATAATGGGACGATATGTTTACATTAGACATTTTGAATTTATTGAAAATACACACCGAGATCTCTTCCGGTCGAAGAAACGTTCGACCGAAGGTAGTTCTATCAACATTGATTCTATTGGAAAATCTTTCCAGTCGACAAATAGTTCAACTGAGAATTCTTCCGGTCAAAAAAATGTTTGACCAAGGATAGTTCTGTCAGAACTTCTTATTGAAAATAAAAGAATTCAATTGTAATTCAATTTGGTGACCTAAATTTGTAATAAACTCATCATATTAGATTGTTCTAAATATTTGATTTATCCTAACCAAAAGGACCACTACGTGGGGACCAAAACTTTTATACTTTGTAGGTTAGGATGGTATATAAAAATATCTCTAACAAGCATATGACTGGAAACAAGAAGACATTTATACACTTAAAGTTTCAACAGGTAATACTATTGGCATAGGTAATGTTGGTATAATTTTTATGTCCTATTTTTAAAGAGCTACATCATAAGTAAAATGACAATTGAAAATATCAAAAGGGAAAATGATTGTAAACCTCTTAAATCTATAGACTATTTGAAAATGATGAATTGAAAAGAGTGTTCATATAAGAAACTTGCTCTGAATATAATCATTACCTAAACTTTCTTTTGATAAATTTTAGATTTGTGTATTCTAGGCCAGCAAAATCAAGATCTTTTTAATTAATTAAAACTTTTCTTCACCAGATCTCAAGTGAATCTCTATATGTGGATTGTTATCTTCTCTTCAAAAAAATGTTGAATTCGATCGTAAGACACAAAAAGGACTCATCTTGGAATATTCCACATCTAGAAAAGCATATAATATTTATAAGTTTTCATCTAAGAGAAGTGAAGAATAAATGATGATTATATGCATCAAACTCAAGACTTAGTCATATCCTAAAAGGAGTTGATTATTTGATAACTTCTATATGAGCTTGAACAATGCATAAGTTTAAACTCTTAGACCCAAAAGCAAACATTCAATTGGAACTAAGTGGACATGATACAATAAATAAAGCTTGGATATAATGAAAGGAAATAGACTTTGATATGAATCATGCATAAATGTTAGACTTGAGGTCATAAGGACATCAAACTCTTCCAATGGATGTAAAAATAAAAGGATCATTAAAATTGAAATCTATGACTTGAAACAATATTGAATATGCATACAAAAAGAAGTTGATTGGTCACTTATGTCAATAAAATCTTATATCATGGCTCATTCTATATAAAGATGCATTAATTGGAAATCTATAGAAATGCCTCTCGACCAAAAAAGAGTTCGACTGAGGGGATCCCCATTCGAAGTCATGGTTAATCGTAAATAAGACTGACAAAAATGCTTATTTGTAAATCAAATCATTCACTTGAACCCAACATTAGTATATTAAATATGTAAGTTGTTCATCATGTTAAATACTTATAATAAGATAATTTTTTTAAGATAGTGCAAGAAACAAGACCGCGTATAAAAATTGACTCACAATCTCACTTGATCAATTGATTTTAAAGAAGATTATGATTTGAAATACCTTATTACCTTTAAGATCACTTTTGTTATGAGATTAAGGGCAAGATCACAAAATTCTTGAATATAATGTATATCTTGCTCTTAATTGAATTATCTAAACCAATTATGGCTTAACATCCCATGTGTTTGGTTAGATATTCATTTATTGATTCCACTATGAGTCTAAAGGAATCTCATATCATTTCAGGTCTTAACATCCCTTGCAAATGGTTGAGAAATTAATAACATTCATTGATCCCACCATGAGCCTAAAGGAATCTCATATCATTTCAGGGCTTAACATTCCCTGCAAATGATTAAGAAATGAATCTTGGTTTTTAAATTGTGGCTAAACTTGACATTATTTTTGAAGAAAACAATTAAGGGGGAGTAATCAAATAAGAGAGAGTCTTATTGACTTACACATATGATTATATGGCTATCTTTTTTAAATGACAAAGGGGGAGAAATGATATAAATCAAAATAAATGAGTTTCATGTTCTCTTGGCTTAAC
Organism: Alisma plantago-aquatica; assembly: GCA_963693085.1. Taxonomy (NCBI): domain Eukaryota; kingdom Viridiplantae; phylum Streptophyta; class Magnoliopsida; order Alismatales; family Alismataceae; genus Alisma; species Alisma plantago-aquatica. The sequence goes on from OY856410.1 coordinate 530,624,532, forward strand.
ATTAATGGATGCTACATTCCTTAAGAGATGGATACTATGTTCCACACCTCTTTAGGAATAATTAGCACACACTTTATGAAAACCAGAGAATATTCTCATCTTAGGTAAATCTCAGGTATGAAACTCATCTCATTTAGATTATTTTGATTATATTTCAGAAATGCTTGTCATCTTCAAAAGGGGGAGATTGTTGGTAAAATTGGACATTAATATACCCTTTGTTTTGATGATGAAAGATATTTCACATTGGTGGATCTAACATGTTATTAGAGTATTTCAGGGTTCAAAGGAATAAGGAAATTCTACTAAGTGGGAAGATGAAGATCAATGCAAATTGAAGATAAAATGTGCTTAATTGTATAAATGTTCATGATTGTACTCAAATGTGTACACTTGTACAAAAATATAATGTACAAGTACTTAGACATCATATAAATCAAGCATTAGAACTTTCCTACCCACTCATAACCCTTAGATAGGTTTCACTCCTAAGTTAGAGTCACCATCACTCATTGAAATGCACACTCAGTAGGTGATTCAAAAGACTGAAATAGGGACACCCTCTATCCAAAAACTTGTTGAACAAATCACAATAGGTCAAAGTTTTTGTCGACCGAGAATCACCTCAGTTGCAATTGTTAGCATTGTTCACCGTCTTACACAATTGTACTCTAAAATAGTCTTCAATTGAAAATAATTTCAATCGAGTGAGCATCAATCTAAAGCTTAAAACTTTTAGACTGAGTGGTTGGTATTTGGGAGTTGGAAATAGATGTTGCAACACTTTTTCCTTAAACCTAGGCTCGATCGAAGAAATTCTCGATCGACACACAGTTCGGTCGACAAACTTGTCAACCAAGCAAGGTTCTAGATTGTTCTTTTCAAGAACGGACAAACTAGAAAGTGCTAGCCAACTAATGTACACCTAATGGCTAGTTAAGCACTAAGAACACTCTAGACACTCCATAGAATGTACCTAGAGAATTTCAAACCATACATATATATAGGAGAGGTCTTAGGACACATAAAGCACCTAAGATACACTTGAGCATCCACTATTGAGTGAAACAAAGCTAAGATTCACTTGCCATCTTCATCCTTTGCTCTAGAGTCGTGTCCTATATCTACAATCTCCTAGCCACCACATATAGCCACGTCCATCTTAAGTGGATAGGAGATCCAAACTCTTGATATAGGATCAAAGTACATTACTCAATTGTTGTACTTCCTTCTTCCAATCCCCTTTCATACGTTAAAGTTGCTTGTCCTCCTAGGATACTCCTAGATTGTGGAGGACTCCTAAGGGAGATTGGTTGAAGCTACTTCTTGGTGGAGAAGGCTGCTTCAAGAAGTGCTATAGATTACTTCAAGGAAGGCTACTTCAAGGATGGTTGAGGCTACTTCTAAAGGAAGGCTATCTCAAGGTGGTGGAGCTACTTCTAGGAGGAGAAGGTTGCTCTAAGGGCTTGGAGTTACTTCAAAGAAGGATGCATCAAGGAGGTTAAGGCTACATCAAGGAAGTGATTATATTTTATGTAACATTCTTGCGAGATAATAAAATTAATCACTTTCAAAATACCAAATAGTGATAATTGGGTAGTGGTATGACAGCCATTGAATTCGAAGGTTGGAACCACTCTAAACATAAGTGCCATCCTTTTATCCTCCTTGTTCTTTGGTTGAGTGCTTTAATTTTCAATTATCTTTAAATTATCAAAATCTCTAACCATTCCTAGTATTTCCTCATTATCTCATAACTGAATGAAACAGATCGAATTGGAAGCTTGCCTTTATAAGTATTAATCAAATCCTTTAAGGTATATGCCATGTCATTCATCACATGATTGGCTCTATGGGCATATCTTACCAACAGACTCCCACTTGCACTTAGAGACAATCACCAATGGTTCACATCCTTAGTGACCTAAACATGTCCACCATTCTTTTTCTATGTTGGTGCTAATTTAGCGAGTTAGAAACACTTTGCTTATAGTCGATATATTGTATGTTCCTAATCTCTTTGTTATATGATTTCTCATATGGGATGAAACTATCCTAATATGGTATCTGATATTCCTTTAGTAACAATTAGCTTCATTGTTGTCACAATATCACTACGAAGTCCCAATGAAGGACCTGGGTTTGGACCTCACCGAAGGCACTTTCTGAATGGCAATCCATGCTGATTTAGGCACGGGAGGGGGGTGACCGGACCACACCCTCTTACACCTTGAGAGTTTACAATGTCAGCTTTTCCTGAGGTGGGTTCTCTCAGTCATAAAAAAAAATCACTATAGAGTCATGAATGGTTGGAACATCTATAAGTTCATCACATGAACCTTTAGATACATATAGTATCACTCTATATTCTCAACACAAGTATACTCAGTTTCTATTGTAGAATAGAATTAATGGCTATTAGTTCGGAACCCTTCCAACAAATAACATTCCTCTTTTTAAATAAGAGAATATTTTATTATGATCACTTTGTCATTATGGAATCTTTCATCAATGTAAATCTTTACATCCAACCTTTCCTTTTATTGCTATCCTTCTTGACAATCAATTTTATCCTTAAGTACTTCATAAATACTAATGCATATCTTTTAATGACATTCCAATAACTCTTATTGAATTTTCATATCATCTTGTCATGTCCTATACATATAGGATTATATGGATTAAGTACATTTACAACATTCATGATAGATCCATTGTTATACCAACCTATGGAGTCCTAATCATGTTGTTTCTATTCTTCTCAACAATTGGAACATATGGTTCATGAGTGATTAATCTGGATTATCTCTTATTGAATCCATTCATGTCGAACTCTTTCAACACATTAGTATTGTACAAGTTCAAACTTCCATTGTTAATCATTTAAGAACTATATCATAGGTCTTGGTCCTTATTGCATAAGACATTTCACCTTCTCGTTCATTGTAGAAGGTGTTTTCATGCCAGATCTCAATATTCACAATATTGAGATGTTATTCCCATCACATGCGGAATATTCATATATGCCCCCACTAAATCTTTTGTAATAATATATTTCATCTCTTATCTTGATTCAAGTCAAACTCTGTGACCATCATGTTCAATTGAAAAGATCTCATGTCTAATTTGCTTATTTCAATCCCAGATTGAACTTTTTAGTTTATAGACTTTATTTGCATTCATGAAGTTATAAAACCTTTTAGTTTGTGTCACATACACATCCTCTGATGTATTCCTTCTAACGAATCCAATTTTATCTTCATATGCCAAATATCTTAGTCTCTTCTAACACAATTACAAGATTGACAATTGGTAATGGAATTTCTATCATGTTCAACAACTTGAACTGATTTGAAAACATATTCAACCAATATGTCCTTTAATGTTTTCCATGTATGTCTATACAATAAGAACCTATTGAAACCTTTAGGTATTACCTCTTTCGGTGGCTCTTATCAAGGTCCTACCTTGTTAGCATACATGGATCCCATATTACTCAGAAATAGCGTCTAGTTGACTAGCTGGATCATCCTTTATGACCAACCCATCTGAATTGTTGGATTCACCATTCTCCAATCTCAAATGTGTTCTACTAGAACTATTATTTTCTATGTTACTTGATGAACTTTAGATTCCACTGTGATTCTCTTAGTTCTCATTATGTTTGTTGATTTTGAACATTTCAAGTTATAATATTACTCCCACTGATTCTTGAGGAGTTCATTTATCCTATCAACAAAACACTTTGTTATTGAATTGGGATTGATAGTAATATTCAACAATTATGGTTTGTGGATAAACCTTTTTCAAGAAACTACTTTCTTAGTATAGGTTTCAATCCTTTGAGACATATTGGGGCATTTCCAAATCATATCATATATGATGTCTTATAAACCATTCAAATAGTACATCATTTACTGATAGATTTATATTTATGAGGATATGAGAAGATTATATTAATTGATAATTATATCATGACTCATCATGGTATAATTCCTTCATTCTAACAATCATCATGCTCAAATAGATTTTGCTCATGATACACTATCATCGTCCTTTACTGAAGGTTCTCAAGATATTAACGCAAAGTACTTCAACATTTGATCTCATCAAAGTTTCTTAATACTTTCATCAAAGTTATACTTCATATAATCTCCTTGAACACTTCAAGACATTATGTTTCTTCTTTACATAGTACATATCATCATACTACTAGTAAATGAAACAAAGTATAAAATTTATCTACAACATTCATTCCATAAGATCTTCATGCATCACATGTATGAGGTCTAATGGAAGGCTTATCCTCTCACTATGTTTAGTGAAGGATGTCATGTCATATTGTGCATGAATAAGACGTGTGTGTTTCCTTAGGTTCAATAAACAATGGAATCTAGATCAACATCGATATGTATTATAGGCATGAAATTATCATATTCACATAAGATGATTAATGTGAATGATAGTCTTGAGTTATCAACTATAATCCTTTGGTATAAACATTATAAACATTCATCTTTTGATCATTACGCATAAATATCACAACCTATTTTTTGGGCCAATGCCATACAAGATCATATATTTTAAATAGAAACATTAAAACCATACTTTATTGATTTATCATCCTTGTCATACAAGATGAATTAAAATAAATGTTTCTATTCTAATGGCATAATGAAATAACAGTTCTAGTAACTCTATTATATGCCCATTGTGTTAAGATAAATTTAAATGTTGACTATGGCTTCCACAACACTTACTCTGCCTTGTCCATCTTTGTCCTTCTATGAGGGCTTTTACTTATTGTGAGATCTTGTACATCAGTATGTCAGATCTCTATTTGGTATCATATACTAAAATTTAAGAAGTCGTCAAATTTATCTTATGTTTTTTATACCAGAAGTAGAGGCCAAAGTGCCATCCTTCTTCTTCTTTAGTTCTTCTACCCAAAGTGGTCTATTTCTCTTCCAAAGTCTAGGCTGGTGACAATCGCTTCTTTTCTTTACTCCACCTTTTTCCTTGAGATCTAAAGACATGGGCTTCTAGATAGCTTTAGAATTATTCTTAGCTTTGCCTTTGCCTTTAGAATTTTCTTTTGTCTTGCTAATCATCATCACAGGCTTGGCCTTGTCTTTCTTTATTTGTGTCTCTGTTGTTCTCAACATGTGCAACAACACTGTCAATGGCTTGTCAAAGTCGTCCATATTGTAGTTCATGACAAATTGACTATTTGACTCTGGCAGGAACTACAGAATATGAAAGTGGCCTCTTGACCCAAGGGCAATCCTAGTCTAGAAAGGTTCTTCACATACCCAATAAGCTTGAGCACATGAGGACCTATTGAATCTCCTTCTGCCATGTTACATTTGAATAATGCCTTGGAGACATCATATATCTCTTGTCTTGCCTGAGCTTGGAACATGTTCTTAAGATGTGTGACCATCTCAATCGCATCCATGTTCTCATACTACCTATGCAACTCATAGTTCATAGAGAATATAATCAGACATTTGGCATCCCCAACATCTTTAGTATGCTTCTTATAAGCATCCTTGTCAGCCCTTGGAGTATTTTGGGTTGGTTCCTCTGGTTCTGGAATTTCTAGGACATAGAGATTCTGCTCCTGTTGAGAACAATTCTCAGCATCCTGAACCACTCGTGGAAGTTGTACCGGTATGTTTGTCCTTCTCAAGGACCAGTCCAAGAGAAAAATGATTTTTGTTTGTTCCCATTTGATTCTACAAGAGAATTTGCAATTTTGTCAAAAACTCGTTTTTTTATTTGATTTGATTTGATTTGATTAAAATTTGGGAAATAATAATTAGGTCTTTAATTCATTATTTTTCTCATTATTTTTTTCAAATTGATAACTCTCAAGTATCAATTCAGAAAATTGTAGAAAATAATTTTCTAATGAGCCAAGATCCATATTTCATCGAATCATGAGTCAGCCTTTATCAATCGCCCAAAATTTGATTATTTAGGTAGGCCATCATGCCAACTGCATCACATGCAACTCATAGAAAGATGATATGTGCAACACCTTGGCATGATCATCTTCATGCCTCTGGTCTTGGGCTCTCTGAGTCACCGTTTAAGATTGACACAATAACCAATATGATAGACACACACCATGCTTTGTGCAAATATACATATCTACCATCACACTTCTTCAAGATAGACGAAGCAGCATGCTTTGTGCAAATATATGCTTGGTCAATCAAGCTTTTCATGTGTATTTATAATGGAAGGCATCTTAGACTTAATATGTTTGATTGAGAGGTTTTATATATATCATATATATACATATATTGTATCTAATCACCACATACATAGTATGTATCATATACATGCTATACCCCACAACGTAAACATGCAATATAAAACAAAAGATGATGGTTATGTCCATGTCTACTTGTAATTCCATGGAGCCCCAAGGAAATACTACCACCAAGGTCAATCATCACATCACATGTATGAACCTGTTGTTGGTGTAGACTTGTGCTTGCCAATCTGGATAAATCAGTTTAACCCTTGAACTAGTGGTCTTGCCTCTTAGCCGTTTGGTTGGTCATGCAATCCAACTGGTGTTTGGACTCCTTCCAAATGGTCACCTAGGCCCATAGGGATGGTCATCTGGACTTTTTTTCCAAGCAATGTTTGGACTCCTTCCAGATGGTCGATTGGGCCCACCGGGCGGTTGGACTCCTTCCAGATGGTCAGCTCATCTCATGAACTGGTCATCTCAACCAGGGATGATCATCTTCCTCATCATTTCAAGAAAATAAAACTATCTTATTTCTACTTTAATACATTGATTAAGAGAAACCTTGAGTTACATTCGAGGGGAGCAAAGATAGGAAAGCATTAACTTTATATTGGGAAGAGGGAGGTAAAGGCTCAAAATGCTAACCGAGATAAACAGGAACAAAAACCAAACCATCCAACCACACATAGATACAAGGTATTGGCCATAACCACACTACACATCCACCATCAAAACTGCTTTTAAGGGGACACAAGTAAATTGCATATATATCATATATATATATATATATATATATATATATATATATATATATATATATATGTATATATATATATATATATATATATATATATATATATGTGTGTGTGTGTGTGTGTGTGTGTGTGTGTGTGTGTATGTGTGTGTATTAGTTTGGAATTATGTGGTCTTTGATCGGATATACATATAAGAGTAGTTTAGATATTCACATAGTATGCAATAAATAAATGGTAAAACTGAAAATCTAATCATATCGATTATCCTAAAACATAGTAAATTGGCATGCATCTGATACCATTATTGGGAAATACGGGCATAGAGTATATCAACAAAAACAAAAATTTATCCATCCATATTCCCATAATAGCAAGATCACATCAACTACTATGAAATAGTAAGGATGGTTTTTAGTAAGTTAAACCTGGTCCTAGAGTAAGTCCAGCTACAAAACTCTCTTCTTTGCAACTATTGACAAGTTGCACTTGGACGGTGGTTGTGAAGCACCTGGTCTTCACCACGAACAACTGTCTGTGCAATCTCTACAATGACTCCAGTGGTCACGCCATAGAATATGGGTTGATATTTCTCTCCAAGCGGAAGCCAAAGGGCTCCTTCCTATAGAGTAGTCCACATGGATGAACTAGAACTCCTATCGTTCACAAAGAATGGACAGGAAGGAGTTGTCTCTGCTATTGGTGAACTAGTTACTAACCAGCTCTCCCACCAACAACGATCACTAGTTGTTTCTCTCATATATCTATCCCTCCGTATCAGGTAGGACTTTCTTGGGCTCTCATGGTTATCACAACCAGAGAGGATGACAGTTGTCAGAGGAACTAGTTCTCAGTTGTTTGTTTTGTGTCTTGGGAAGCCCCAATACCCCTCCTTTTATAATCGAGGTTAGGGTCAGGGTTCCCAGTCTGTACAGGAATGTGTGGGAGTGGAAGGGTCCAGTAGAACTTAAACTTTCACAACTTGCAAGATGCCAAACGATTGTCTGGCATACCCAGACGGTCATCTAGTGTGAGAGACATTCATCTCACAATGCAAAAATGGTCGTTTGGCATTTTTCCAATTGCACATGAATTTGGTAATTTCAAGTCCAATTAATATCACATATTTATTTCCTTGTACCCCATGTAAAGTACAATCAAAACTATTCAGCAAACATCCTGAAGTTTTGATCGGACCAACCAAGCTATCTCACCCCGGTGAGACACCCATCTCTCTCACCCCGACACCCATTTAGTGAGTTGAGATGAGTCTGTCAGTTCAATCACATTGAATTGGTTTATTCAAGGGTAGAAATTAGACAATTCAAACTTTGATCTCCCTAACAACCCAACCATCCATCTCAACACTTTGAGACACCCTTCTAGCTGCCCAAACTGCCATCTCACTCAATGAGATGGTCATTTGTAGACCATTCAGCCAATCCGTCGATCTATTGTGTAAATTCAATACAGAAACTCTTTAGTAATCAATCCAATCGTCATTCAAGATCAAACTCCTCTTCTGTATTAGTTCCTATGTGTGTGACCCTGTAGGTCCCATATCACATTGGTAGTGAATGTCCATAACTAGCTTATGAAATCATGAGCAAAGAGTGGTGCCTAGTCGAGCATTTGTGCTACCCAAGTGAATGGAAAGTTGGACAACAATTTTAACCTACAATATGTGTAAGGTGTTGTAGTGATTGTATAATTCCTTTGTCACTAATATCTAGGATTAACTCAAGGCATGGAAGGTCATCCTAGACTCTCAAGGTTCAATGCATATTTCTTGAACCAATAGTAGAGTGATGGAGATAATGCGACCTCAATATCATATATTGATTCACATGTCCATGCACATGCGTTTCTTAGTGTCACTAATCAAGTTCCAAGATATCATACTCCAGTAGGAGTGACAAATCCCATATCTATCACTCACATTCGATCCCCATGTGCCAAAGTCACCCAATCGTCACCGTTATGACAACCCATATTTTAGGACTACCTTTGATGATGTCAAAGTATACCCAACAACATGTGTAGTGATTTCAGGTCTAAGAATCGCGATCACCACCTTCACTATGAGAGATGACTATGACTACCACAACCATGTGTCGCTTTCAAGGTGGGTCTGTCTGATACACTATTCCCTATCATGTATATGTGGACTTGGTTTGAGATTGCCATATCAAGACTTAGTGAGACTCATTCATCAACCAACTCACACTCCAATCTTACATGTTATTGGTGTCTATATACCTTCCACAGTAACAATTAACTAGGGACAAAATGAGAAAATGTATATGTACTCTTAACATTCGTATGATCTCATTTCGACAAAGCTAATACTTGAAGACATACTTCATTGAGTAATATTATTCTCTACACACTCATTATATCATAACTAAATGAAATAGAATGAATTGGAAGCTTGCCTATATAAGTGTTAATCAAATCCTTTAAGGTATATACTATGTCAATCATCACATGATTGAATCTATGGGCAACCTTACCAATAGACTCCCACTTGCATTTAGAGCCAATAAGCAACGTATCTCATCCTTAGTGACCTAAACATGTCCAATATGCTTCTATTGCACTAGTGTTGATTTAGAAGATTAGCAAAACTTTTCTTATAGTTGGTATATTTTATGTTCATAATTTCTTCATTGTAATATTTATCATATGGGAGGAACTGCCATAATATGGTATCCAATATTCCTTACCTAACAATTAGCTTCATTATTGTAACAGTATCACTACTACATCATCAATGGATTGTTAATTCCATACAATATCACTTTGTGTTCTCAACACAAGTATACTCAGTTTCTATTGTAGAATAGAATTAAAGGCTATTAGTTTGCAACCCTTCCAACAAAAAACATTTCTCTTTTTAAATCAAAACATATTTTATTGTGATCACTTTGTCATTATGGAAGCTTGCATCGATGTAACTCTTTACATCCAACTCTTTCTTTTATTGCTATCCTTCTTGACTAGCAATTGTATCCTTAAGTACTTCATAAGTAATAATGGATATCTTTTAATGACATTCCAAGAACTCTTTTTGGATCTTAATATCATTTTTTCATGTCCAATACATACAATAATATATGGGATAAGTATATTTATAGCATTCATGACAGATCCATTGTTATACCAACCTATGGAATCTTAATCATGTTGTTTCCATTCTTCACAAAAATTAGAACATATGGTTCATGACTGACTAATCCAGATTATCCCTTATTGAATCCATTCATGTTGAACTCTCTCAACATATTTCTTTTGTACATGTTCAAACTTCCATTGTAAAACATTCAAGATCTATCTCATAGGTCTCGGTTCTTATCTCATAAGACATTTCACCTAGTCCTTTATTGGAGAAGGTGATTCATGTCAGATCTCAATATTCACAATATTGAGATGTTATTCCCGTCACAAGTGGAATATTCATATATGCTCTCACTAAATATTTTGTAATCATAGATTTCATCTTTTATCTTCATTCAAATCAAACTATTTGACTTTCCTATCAAGTTTAAATTATCCCATGTCTGAGTTGCTTGTTTCAATCCTACATTAAACTTTGTAGTTTATAGACTTTATTTGCATTCATGAAGTTATAAAACCTTTTATGTTGTGTCACCTACACATCCTCTGATGTATTCCTTCTAAGGAGTTCAGTTTTATCTTCATATGCCAAATCTCTTAGTCTCTTTTAACCACAACAACAAGTTTGACAATTGGTAATGGAATTTCTATCATGTTCAACAACATGAACTAATTTGAAAACCTATTCAACCAATCTATCCTTTTTATGTTGTCCATATAGGTCTATTCCATAAGACCCTATTGCACCCTTTAGGTATTACCCGTTAAGGTGGAGCTTATCAAGGTCCTACCTTGTTAGCTTAAATGGAACCCATATTACTCAGAAATAGTTTCTAGTTGACTATTTGGCTCATCCTTTATGACCAACCCATCTGAATTGTTGGATTCACAATCCTCCAATATCATATGTTTTCTACTAGAATTATTTTATTCTGTGTTACATGATGAATTTGAGATTCCACAACAGTTTTTGATTCACTTAGTTCTAATTGTACATGTTTGATGATTTTGAACATTTCAAGTTCTATTATTACTCCCATTGATTTGTTAGGAATTCAGTTATCCTATCAACAAAACAGTTTTGTTATTGGATATGGATTAATAGTATATTCAACAATTATGTTTTGTGGATAAAACATTTTCAAGAAACTACTTTCTCGATATAGGTTTCAATCCTTTAGACATGTTGGGACATTCCCAAATCATATCATATATGACATCTTATAAATCATTCATACGGTACATAATTTAGTGATAGCTTTATAATTATGAGGATATAAGAAGATTAGAATAATTTATAATTATATCATGACTCATCATGGTATGACTCCTTCATTCTAACACATCATCATGCTCAGATAGATTTGACTCGTAATACACTATCACAGTCCTTTACTATAGGTTCTCAAGATATTGATGCAAGTTATTTCAACATTTGATCTCATCAAAGTTATACTTCATTTACAATATCCTTGAACACTTTAAGAGATTTATGTTTATTCTTTATTTAGTATATATCATCATATTACAAATAAATGAAGCAAAGTATAAGCATTTATCTACAACATTCATTCCATAAGATCTCCATGCATCACATGTAAGAGGTCTAATGGAAGTCTTATCCTCCCACTACGTTTACTAAAGGATGTCATGTCATATTGTGTGTGAATAAGACTTGCATGTTTCCTTAGGCTCAATAACCAAGGGAATCTATATTAACATCAATATGTATTCTAGGCATGCAATTCCCATATTCACACAAGATGACAAATGCCAATGATAGTCTTGAGTTATAAATTATAATCATTTGGTAAAAACATTATAAACATTCATCATTGGATCATTTTGCATAAATATCACAAGATGTTTTTGAGACAATGCCATACAAAATCATATCTTTGAAATAGAAACATTAAAACCATATTTATTGATTTATCATCCTTGGCATACAAGATTCTTTAAAGTAAATGTTTCTATTCTAATGTCATAATGAAATATCAATTCTAGTAACTCTATTACATGCCCATTAGGTAAACATAAATTTAAATGCAGACTATGGATTCCACAATGCTTGATGTGCATTGTCCATCTTTGTCCTTCTATGGGGGCTTTTACTTCTTGTCAAATCCTATATATTTGTATGTAAGATATATGTTTGGTATCATATACTAAAATTTAAGAAGTAATCAAACTTATCTTATATTGTTCATACATGAAGTGGAGGCCTTAGTGCCATCCTTCTTCTTCTTTAGTTCTTATAACCAGAGTAGGCAATTTCTCTTCCAATGTCCAGGCTAGTGACAATGGTGAGAATCACCTCTTTTCTTTACTCCACATTTTTCCTTGAGATCTGAAGACTTGAGCTTCTGACTAGCTTTAGAACTCTTCTCGTCTTTGCCTTTTGCTTTAGACTTCCCCTTTGTCTTATTGATCATCATCACAGACTTCAGCTTGTCTTTCTTCATTTCTGTCTCGTCTGTTCTCAACATGCTCAACAATGATGTCTACGGCTTGCCAAAATCATTCATGTTGTAGTTCATGACAAACTGACTATATGACTCTAGTAGGGAGTGCAGAATCACGTCAGTGGCCAACTCTTGACCCAAGGGGAATCCCATTCTAGCAAGGTTCTCCACATTTACAATAATCTTGAGCACATGAGGACCTACTGAGTCTCCGTCAGTCATGTTACATTTGAACATTGCCTTAAAGACATCGTATCACTCTTGTCTTGCCTTATCTTGGAACATGTTCTTGAGATATGTGACCATCTCAATCACATTCATATTCTCATGATTACTCTGCAACTCATAGTTCATGGAGCATAGCATCAGACATTTGGTATCCATGACATCTTCAATATGCTTTTTATAAGCATCCTTGTCAGTCTTTGGAGCATTTTGGTTTGGTTCCTCTAGTTCTTGCATTTCCAGGACATAGGTCCTAAACCAATCATGGAAGTTGTTCCTAGTAAGTTTGTCATTCTCAAGGAATAATCGTAGAGAAAAATGATTGTTGTTTGTTACCATTTGACTCTACAAAGGAATTTACAATTTTTTCAAAAACTCGTTTTTTATTTGATTTGATTTGATTAAATTTTTGGTGATAATAATTGGTCTTTAATCCAATATCATTCTCATTATTTTGTCCAAATTGATAACCCTCAAGTATCAATCTAAAGAATTATACCGAACATTTTTTTAATGAGACAATATCCATATTTCATAAAATCAAGAGTCATCTTCTGTCGTCACCTACAATTTGATTATTTAGGTAGGCCATCATGCCAATTACATCACATGCAACTCTTGGATAGATGATATGCATAACACCTTTCCATGTTCATTTGCATGCCTCTGGGCTTGGGCTCTCCAAGTCACCAGTTAAACCTGACCCAATAGCCAATACGATAGATACATACCAAGTTTTGTGCAAATCTACATATCTACCATCACACTTCTACGAGATAAATGATGCACCATGCTTTGTGCAAATATATGCTTGGTCGATCAAGCTTTTCATGTGTATTGCTAATGGAAGGAATCTTAGACAAAATATGTTTGATAGATGGGTTTTATATATATCATATATATACATATATTGTATCCTATAATCACATATATAGTACCTATCATATACATGCTATATCCCACAATGTAAACATGCAATATAAAACCAAAAGAGATGGTTATGGCCATGTCTACTTGTAATTCCTTGGAGCCACAAGGAATTACTACCACCTAGGTCAATCATCACATCACATCTATGGACCTGTTGTTGGTGTAGACATGTGCTTGCCAATTTGGGTAGATTGGTTCAACCCAAGAACTGGTCGTCTCACCTCACAACCAGCTGGTTGGACATGCGGTCCAACTGGTGTTTGGACTCCTTCCAAACAGTCAATTGGGCCCATAGCGACAGTTGTGTGGCCTCCTATCCAACTGATGTATGGACTCCTTCCAAATGGCTACTTGTGCTCATTAGGTGGTTGTCTGGTTCATGTCGTCCTATCCCCCAAAGTCCTCTAGTCGATCATCTCATCTCATGAACTGGTCATCTCAACCAGTGATGATCATCTTCGTCGTCGTTGGAAGAAAAGAAAACTATCCTATTGCTACTTTATTACATTGAACAAGGGAAACCTCATGTTACATTTGAAGGATAAAAGGTAAGAAAGAATTAATTTTACATTGGGAAGAGGGAGGTAGAGACTCGGTACCTAGACTGAGATAAATAGGAACAAAAATCAAACCAACCAACCATACACAGATATAGGGTATTGGCCATGACCACTCTACACATCCACCATCAAACCACTTTTAATGCAGCGTGTGTAAATTGCATATACATTACATCATATATATATATATATATATATATATATATATATATTAGTTTGGGATTATGTGGTCTTTGATCGGATATGCATATGAGAGTAGTTTAATTATTCACATTGTAAGCAATAAATAAAGTACAAAACAAAAAATCCAATCATATTGATTATCCTAAAACATAGTAAATTGATGTGGGTCTGATATCACTATTTGGAAAAATGGGCACTGAGTATAGCAGCAGAAAAAATAATAATCTATTTGTATTCCCATAATAGAAATATCACATCAACTACTATGAAATAGGAAGGATGGTTTTTAGTGAGTTATACCTGGTCCTAGATCAAGTCTAGCAACAAAACTCTCTTCTTTGCAACTTCTGACAAGTTTCTCTTGGATGGTCCTTGTGCAAATCTTGATCTTCACCATGAATATAAATCTATGAAACCTCTACAATGACTCTAGTGGTCTCGCAACAAACTACAGGTTGACTTTGTTCTCCGAGCAGTAGCCAATGGACTCCTACCTCTAGAGTTGTCCACACAGACCAACTAGAACTCAAGTCATTCACCAAGAACAG
Source organism: Alisma plantago-aquatica (assembly GCA_963693085.1). Taxonomy (NCBI): domain Eukaryota; kingdom Viridiplantae; phylum Streptophyta; class Magnoliopsida; order Alismatales; family Alismataceae; genus Alisma; species Alisma plantago-aquatica. The sequence continues at coordinate 530,639,580 of OY856410.1, forward strand.
ACAGGAAGGAGTTGTCCCTCCTATTGGTGTACTAGTCACCAAGCTACTCTCCCACCAACAATGATCACCAGTTGTTTCTCTCCCATATCTATCACTCCCTATCGGGTAGGACTTGCTTGGGCACTCACAATTACCACAACCAGAGAGTAAAACAGTTATCAGAGGAACTAGTTCTTAGTTGTTCATGTTGTGTCTTGGGAAGCTCCCAGTACCCCTCCTTTTTTAGGTGAGGTTAGGGTCAGGATTCCTAGTCTGTATAGGATTGTGTGGGAGTGTAAGGGATAGGAAGAACTTGAACTTTCATAACCTGTGAGATGTGAAACGGTCATCTTTTATGCGATATGGTCATCTCACACTGCCAAACGGCCGTTTGGTAGTTCCCAATCGCACACAAATTTGGTAATTTCAGTTCCAATTAATATCACATATTAATTTCCTTGTACCCCAAGTAAAGTACAATCAAAACAATTCATAAAACATGTCGAACATTCATTCGGCCCAACCGAGTCATCTCACCCAGGCAAGACACCCGTCTCACTCACCTAGATTCTCATCTAGTGAGTCGAGATGAGCCAGTCGGTTCAATCACATTGAACCAGTCGGTTCAAGGGTAGAACTTAGCCAATTGAAACTTTGATTACCCTGACAACCCAAACAACCTTATCAACACTTTGTGATGCCCGTCTAACTACCCAAACAGCCTTCTCACTCAGTGAGATGGTCGTTTAATAGAGTAGTCATCCAATTAGTCGATCTATTGTGTTAATTGAATACCTAAACACTTAGTAATGAATCGAATTGTCATTCAAGATCAAACTCCTCTTCTAGATCAGTTCTTATGTGTGTGACCCTATATGTCCCATATCGTGTTGGCAATGAATGTCCATAACTAGCTTATCACATCACAAGCAAAGAGTGATGCCTAGTCACACATCACTGCTACTCAAGTGAATGGAAAGTTGGAGAACAACTTCAACCTACACTATGTGCAAGGTGTTTCTATCCAGGATGAACTTGAGGCATGGAAGGTCATCCTCTCAATGTTCAATCCATGTTCCTTGAACCAAGAGTAGACTGTCTGAGATAATGTGACCTCAATGTCATATATCGATTCACATGTGCATGCACATGCATTTCTCAGTCTCGCTAATCAAGTTCCCATGATATCATACTCCAGTAGGAGGGAAAATACCATATCAATCACTCACAGTCTATCCCAATGTGTCAAAGTCACCCAATCATCATCGTTCTAACAACCCATGTTTCAGTATTGTGTTTGATGATTTCAAAGTGTACCAGTGACATGTGACGAGTGTAATGATTTCAAGTCTAAGAATCACAATCACCACCTTCACTATGAGAGATGAATGTGACCACCACAACCATGTGTCACTCTTAAGGTGGGTTTGTCTAATACATTGTTCCCTACATGTATCTTTGTGCTTGGTTTGATATTGCCGTATCATGACTTAGTGAGACTCAGTCATTAACCAACTCACACTCCACTCTTATGTGTTAATGGTGTTTATCTACCTTCCACAGTAACAACTAACTAGGGACATAATGAGAATATCTATATGTACTCTTAACATTTGTATGATCTCATTTTGACAAGGCTAATACTTGAAGACATACGTCATTGAGTAATATTTTTCTCTAGACATTCATAGTGTTTCCTCATTATGTCATACTGAATGAAACAGAATGAATTGGAAGCTTACCTTTATAAGTATTAATCAAATCCCTTAAGGTATATGCCATGCCAATCATCACACAATTGTCTCTATTGGCATACCTTACCAAACATTATGATGTGGTGTTCTAGGTGAAGTCTATTGTGATATAATACCATGGGTTTGCAGAAGGTCCTCAAACACTTATTTCAAGTATTCTCCACCTCGATCAGATTGAAGTGCCTTAATACTTTTTCCATGTCGGTTTTATACTTCATTCATAAACTCTCTGAAATTTTCAAAAGCTTATGATTTATGTTTCATCAAGTAAACAAAGCCATACCTACTGAAATCATCAGTAAAGGTAATGAAGTACTGATACCTACCTCTAGCAGTTGCTCTAAAAAGGCCACAAACATCAGTGTGTATGAGTCCTAATACATCACTATCCCTCTCACTATTTCTAGTGAAGGGCATCTTGGTCATCTTGCCCAACAAACAAGATTCACATGTCTCTATTGATTTTGGATCAAAAGAGTCTAGATAACCATCTTTAAGGAGTCTAGATATGTGATTCTCATTTATCAGCCCTAGACGACAATGCCAAAGGTATGTTTTGTTTGAATTTTTGAATTTTTGTATTTTGTCATTTATGTTATATACACTTGTCTCTAAATCTATCAAGTATAGACCATAAGACATTGGGGCACTGCCATAGAAGGTCCCATCTTTACTAATAGAACATCTTCCATTATTTATAAGAAATTTGAATTCTTTCTTGTCCAAACAAGATACAGATATGATGTCCCTATTAATGGTAGGTACATAATAGTAATTCTCGAATTATAATACAAGCCCACTTGGTAGAGTTAACTCATAGGTCCCAACTATTTTGTCTGCAACTCTTCTTGCGCCATTTGCAACACACAGTTCAACCTCACCTTTCTCTAAAGGTCTACCTCTTTTTAGATTCTTCACATTTGAAAAAATGTGTGATCCACATCTAGTATCTAATACCCATTATGAAGAAGTAGTGAAGCTAATCTCAATAACATATATACCATAAGTATAGATCTCAATCCATAATTTATTCCAAGGTTACCTTATTCTTCTCCTTATTTTAAGTGCAAAAGACTTGGACTTTGTCTTTTCCACAAAATGCTTCTTGGCTTTGCCTTTGTCCTTGGACTCAACTCTGATGATCATCATCTCATATTTGTCCATCTTCATTTGTGCTTCGACACTTATCAAGATTTCAAGCAACTCTAACAACGGTTTAGATATGTTACTCAAGTGATAACACTCAATAAACTGGCTATATGATTTAGGAAAGAATTGAAAAATTATATTTGTGGCCAACTCTTGACCTAAAGGAAATCCTAGAATCTCAAGACGCTTCATATACCCAATCATATTGAGCACATGAGGCTCTTCCGGATATCCCTGTATCAGTTTGCACTCAAATAATGCCTTAGAGACACTGTACCTTTCATGCTTATCACGATGTTTATGCAACTCATAGTTCATACATCCCATCATAAGGTTCTTGATGTTCATAACATCATTGGTATGCTTCAAAGAAGACTCCATGTCAATCTTAGGTGAATTTGGAGTGGTACTTCCTCTGGTCTTTTAGGAACATGCAAAACATTTCTCAAGGTCATGAACCAATTATGGAATTAAATCTCGTTTAATTCATCCAATTGCGATGATTGAGTGTTTTCCATTTGATTCTACAAGAGAAAAATTTCATTTGTCAAAAACCATTTTTGATTTTATTTGATTTTAAAAGTCACTATTTTTTTTTATCATTAATCATGCTTCTATTCATATAAAAAAAACATGTACAAGTGGTTGGAAAAAGAGGTATAGGGAAAAAAAATGAAAACTATCTATACATATTCATCCCTATAGATTATGTAGTACTTTCCAATCCTCTAGAACCTTTTTCCAAACTGTAGAGGGTTGAGCATCTCCATCTTCAAAAATAATTTTATTTCTTTCTCCCCATACGTGATACATGATGTTGATCGCCAGGGCTCTACTTCTCTTTTGCTGAATCTCAAGTAAGGAGTCATTCCCATCTGGGTTCAGGGCTAATTCAGAATAAGCTATATCCCATACTTCACGATTAAAATAGCATTCCCAGAAGATATGAGTGATATCATCTCTAGCCTGTTTACACAGCAAGCATCTAGAAGCATTTTGATACCCCCGAGTTTGTAAGTAATCTTTAGTAACAAGTTTTCCCTAAAAATACTTCCACGCAAACAATTTCATCCTATTTGGTATTTTATTTTTCCAGCACCAAGCAGCCCACAGAACTTCGCTTGATTTAGTTCTTTTTATATTCCATGTGCCATTAAGTGTGAACATTTATAAGCATGTTAGATAACACAGGTCATGTTGCTCAATAACAGTGCGATCACATAATTCTTTAAGCTTATTTGCTCCTCTGATATGCGGTACACACCACTTAGCATATTTCTTTAAGTTTGGTAATCAAACCAAATCCAATCCTCAACTCAGAGATGGATCCACAAGGTCATTAAGGCAAGTACCATTGAACCAAGGATTGTTCCAGAGTGAAACTTCTGAATCAACTCCAACTTTGAAACGAACCAGATGCTTAATTTTAGTTTTGTGCTTCAATAGGGCCTTTCACATCCAGCTATCGTTATACTTGGAAGTGCAGGTCCATACTGAAGAGTCAGCTAAGTACCTGTTGTGGATGTACTTAACCCATAAATTGTCTTTGTTGTTGGTGATGTCCCACAGAAGTCTAGTCATTCCTGTGAGACTCCAATCTTCAATCCTCCTTATTCCCAAACCCCCTTTGATTTTAGGTCTGCATACATCCTGCCATGGTACTATGTGGATGGTTCTGTAATATTCTTTATCTTCCCACAAGAACGATCATCATATTCTATCAATCTCATCTAAAGTACCCTTAGGTAAAGGGAAGGTACTAGTCCAGTATAAATGATATGCAGACAGAGTGGAGACTATCAATTCCAATCTTCCTTCCATAGAAAGTAGTCTAGATTTCCATGATTCCAGTTTAGTTTTGAACTTCTCGATCAAGGGAGCACACATGCTTTTTGTGATCCTACCTGAGAATAGTGGGAGGCCTAAATACCTCACTGGCATGCTACAAATGTCAACTTGCAGAGTCTGAGCAACACTTTTAGGAGCAAAATTATTGAGAAATAGTTGGCTCTTAGAAGGATTTAGGTGTAGGCCAGACAACACACTAAACTCATCTAACAGTCTCTTGATGTTCAACACATTGTCATCCGTGGCTTTGGCAGTAATTAGCAGGTCGTCCGCAAAGAGTATATGGGACACACTGACATTGCTTGCTTTAAGTGGGTCAACTTTCTTTATCTCCACTGCCTTATTTAGAATAGAAGTTAACCCTTCCATACCTATTACAAAGAGGTAGGGAGCTAGAGGGTCACCTTATCTAATCCCTTGAGAGGCTTGTATCAATTCAGTGGGACTCCCATTGACTAGGACCTAGAAAGAGGCAGTATACATGCATTCTTTTATCTAACTCATCCAACAAGGGGGAAAATACATACCATACATCACTTCAATAATGTAGTCTCTATTAATAGTGTCATAGGCCGTGCTTAGATTGGCCTTGAGACACATCTTGGGTTCCTTGTAGGTTCTAAAATCTGCCAGTAGTTTGTTTGCTAAAAAAATAGCATCTCACATATGTCTCCCCTTCACAAACACTGATTGGTTTTTGCTAATTATCTTTGGCATGATATCTCTCAGCCGATTAGCTAGGATTTTAGCAATTAACTTGTACACCACATTACACAAGGAAATGGGTCTCCAGTCATTGGCTTTTTCTGGATGTTTCACCTTTGGGATCAGTGTAATAAAGGTTTTATTTACTTCTTTTAAGAGTTTGCACTTCATAAAAAAATCTTTAATAGCACAACACACATCGGCACCTATAGTACGAAAAAATGAGAGTTCATCCCATCAGGTTCAGGTGATTTGTCATCATTAAAATTCTTCAAAGTGTTGTAAATTTCTTCATCTGTGACTAGCTTACACATATGTTTCTTTTGAGTTTCTGCAATCTTTGTCAAACTAGTCAGTTTTCCAGCAACCACCCTCTCCATAGTTGCATTGAACAGACGAGAATAGTGTGACCGAAAACATTCTTTTATACAGTCATCACCTTTGATCTGCATATCATCTACCTACAGTAAGTTAATTTGATTTCTAGCTCTTCTAGTCTTTAACAAGGCATAGAACAATTTTGAGTTTGAGTCACCCAGTCTCAGCCACTGTACTCTTGACTTTTGGCATATTAAAGATTCTTCTATGTTTTTTGCAGCCAAAGCCTGTTCTTTTTTTTTCTTTTGCAATATCCCACAGAAGATCATTTGTAGGATTATTATCAGAGTTAGAAATATCAAGATGTGCCTCTTTCTCCTTGTTTTTGGTAGAGTCAGTGATATCCCCATGTTTCTCTGAATTCTAGGTTTGCAGCATACGTTTTGTAGTTTTAATTTTCTGACACAATCTATACATGGGATTACCTTTAAACTCCATCCTCCAAGCTCTTTCTACTATTTCATGGAAACCAGGAAGGTCAGCCCAGGCATTAAAATACCTTGTGGGGTACTTATGTGCTCCTTTGCATTCATCTAGGTGAAGTAGTTGAATGTGATAATCACTATAAATAGTTGGCACAATCTCTAACCACATACGAGGAAATTCAGTAAAGACTTATAAATGGCAAAAAGCCCAATCTATTTTTCTTCTAGTGTTGTTTGCTCCTTATTGGTTGTTCCAGGTGAAAGTCGCACCCTTAGCAGGTATCTACACCATGTTGCAATTGTTGATTGCTTAGTTGAAGTCAAGCATGGAACGGGCAGAAGGCGTAGATCTTCCCATCTTGTCACTGGGATTCCTTACAGCATTAAAATCCCCAATTACGATCCAGTTGGATGTAACCTGGGAGTTAATGTAGGCCAAGTCCTCCCAGAGTTTTGTTCTTTTGTTGTCCTCATTTTTAGCATAGATTCTTGTGATCTCTAGGACTAGATCATCATACAACAGTCTAAAGTGCAAGCATTGTCTCGACTGGTAGAGGCATTTAATGGAGTGGTCATGGTTTTCCCATATTACCATGAGTCTCAATTTGTTACAACTAGCTGAGTTTGCTATCCACTGGCATTGAGGCCATTTTCTCTGTATCATTTTACTTGCTTTCTTATTCTTAAGTTTGACTTTCAAAAGAAGAGCAATGTCTGCCTTTGATCTCCTTATCTCCGCTCGAACATGCTCGAATTTATCCAATTGTGATAAACCATGAACATTCCAAGTGAGAATATTCGGTTGTTGAACCATGGGGGTGGGAAGAGTTGCCTCCCACTATAGTTTCTATATCATCTGGTATTTCTAGAGCTTCATATCAGTTGTTTGAGCTTACTTTTTCCTTGGCATGTTGGCTTCTTTTGATTCTCTTGCTCTGCGGGCTCGCAATTTTCTTTTGATAAGTGAATCCTTCTTCTATAGTTGGCTGAGTAGAATCGTCAGGCTTTCTGAGAGAAGTATCATCATCAGAATTATAAACTTGTCTCTGCTCCGCATTTTCACGAATAGGGACCGGGTCTGGATGGTGAGTTGACTTGTTCTATGCTCCTGTCATCTTCTCTGTCTGATGTTTCTCCCTTGGCTTGCACAACATCTTATCGTACCCAAACATACCACAGTGAGGGCACCGTTCTGGCAACCATTTATATTCAACCTGCACTTCATAGGGGCATCCCTTATCAATTTGGAGCTTGATAGTAGTGGTGAAATAAGACGAAGCCTCCATGAGCACGTTCACCCTGGCATAGTCCACTCTAACTTTCACCTTCGTCTCCCGGTCGAGACATTGCGGTTTGCCCATGTAGGAAGCAATTCTCGCAATCATTAGTTTGCACCATAAATTCAATGGGAGGTTGTATAGCTTGATCCACACTGAACAGATTTGAGCTTCTCCTGCTCGAGTGGTTTGACCTTCTCCCATCTTTTCAATATCATCAGTTTTCCCTTAATAAACCATGGTCCCCCTTCAATCACATTGTTTAAATCCTGGGTGGATTGAAACTTGATGATGAAGCTACCATTAGGCCGACCGAGGACCTCTATAGATCCATCATGTTTCCACATCTGCCATAGGTGATCTTGGAGCATAGGTATGTGCGGGTGAAAACTGATTATATAGCCTGCCATCATATTCCTCCACTGGACTGCATTTTCATCAACCTCGGATTGAGGTATGATGATCATGTCTTCATCAAGGATCAATTCTATTTCCTGGTTCCTGGTGTTTTGGTCACCCACTGGTCCCTTGTAGATGGAATCACATTCCTTTATGGTATCCTCAACTCTAACCTGATCTCCTCTCAGTCGGGAGGGGGGGGAGGGGACGACCTCCTTGGTGCGTTGAAGGTCTTCTTCTCCCACCCCTACTGCTGCCGCCAGTCACGACCATAGGTGTAACATCCATGACCTGGGTTATGTACTAACCCTAGGTGTTTTGTTTAATAAAGATGATTAGATGTTTGCTCTCATCTTTTGAAAAGTAATTAAGGTTTTTGAGGAACTTATATTTCAATTCCAGTCCTTTTTGAATGATGTTGAAACATTGTTTTGTTAATTTTGGACTAAAGTGCAAATTACCCAAAATGATGGGTTAACTTGCAAATTCCACATGGTAAGATGTTCCTATGATGTTGATACATCATAAGAATAAATATGATGTAGAGTTGTGGTTTCCACAAGCTTGGGCATCAAGATAAAGCTTGTAGAGCAATCCTTGTGCATTAAAACCTAGTTTTGGTGTAATGTGCAATTTACCCAAAACCTAGGGTTCAATATGAAAAATACCACCTCTAGAGGGTCTCTCATGTTTCTTGGAATCAAGTAGAGCAAAGAAAATGAGAGGGGCGCCTCATTTGATTTATCTTGGAGGAGAGAGAATCTTGACATTAAAATAATCAAGATTTAAGCAGATATGGAACTTTAATTTAATTTAATGCAAAAAGAAATAAATTTATTAAGGAGCTCTTCAACCAAAATTTGAAGGATGTATTTTCAATAGATTTGGACGATCTTGTGCCTTTCTATGACACAAAAAGATCTTGGTTGAGTGGAAGCCACTCACATTATTATAATAAAAAGTAATATCCACTAAAAGGATGGATATTAATATAAAACACTTTAAGGTGCTTAATTTCTTTTCCGTTTATTCTTGGATAATGATGAGGTTTTGCAAGAACATGAGGATGTCTTCGTGGACAATAAATGGAGGGGTATTTGATGGAAATTATTTTGGAATTAAAAGAAAATAATCCATTTTCTCTTTCCTTGAAAATCCCTTATACATGTTATTTTTCCAATACACATAAGGACTTTTCCTTAGTTTTTCTCTAATCACTTTTCTTTGGCCGACCAAGAAAGATCTCAGGAGCAGGAGAAGGACGAACACAACCTGTTGGTAAGGTTTTAATCATCTTCTACCTCGGATTCATGGTGGAAACCCTAAAACAATGCTTAATTCTTGGTTTTCTACACCCGATTTCCAATTCTAGCCATCTTTTTCATCCAATAGCTCAAGAACGGACCTTGGACAGTTTCTGGAACTCCATCCACCATTAGAGACGTGGATCTTGGATCTTGGAGATCAGATTTGAGGCGGGTTTTATAACTTTAACCCTTAAACATTGATATTGCATCAAGTTCTCTATGATTTGTTGGTTATTTTCTTCTATTTCGAACTCTTTTGGTTCATTGCTGAAATCCCCATGAAAAACGGTTGTTGTTCTTGGTTGTTCTAAGGAGGACGATGATGACATCATCTTAGATGTTTATCCAAGAAAAATCCCAGGTCAAACGGTCTCCTAAGTTGCTCAAACGGTTTCCCAAACCGTTTGGGAGCAAACGGTTTCAAACCGTTTGAGATGAAATGGTTTCACCAAACCGCATGAGAGCAAACGATTTCAGACTGTTTGGAGGTGTTGACCATGGTTGACCTTTTGGGAATTTGTTGCTAATAATGTTGGTTATTGATCCACTAAATATAATTTATTAGTTCCAATTGGTTCATGAGTTGAAGATCCAACAATCACCAAAACCCTAATCGGGTTGAGTGCTGATTTCATAATTGATTGAGTTTGAAACTTGGGTTGATTGACCCAAACGGTTTCAAAGCCATTTGGGGATCACCCAAACGGTCTCAAGACCGTTTGGGGTCACCCAAGACCATTTGGAGGTCTAGGGTTGACTATGGTGAGGTTTTTGGAGATCTAAAGGTATTGAGTTGAAGAGTAATCAATTGCTGATTTGGTGAGCAATCCAATGAACCAAACCCTAATTGGTTGACTTGGATTTTGATGTGGACATGGGAAAACGGTCTCAAGACCGTTTGGAGGTCATCCAAACGACCTCAAGACCGTTTGTGGTCAGGTCATGTCCATTTTGGATGATGGTCCAATAGTTTGAAAGTAACTAGTTTCACATTGTATAATGTTGCAGGATCATCGATTCCAAACCCTAATCCAATTTATTCAAACCCTAATTGGTGATCAATTGAGGGTTAATTGAGGGTCAAATCAGTTTAAGGATGACCTAATTAAACTCAATTGAAGTATGGTCATTGGCCCAATTGATTATTGGTTACATGAATTCAATGGTTGAAGGAACCAACATTGGAAACCCTAATTCAATTTGACTTGTTGGGACTATTTTTGGTCCTTGCGGTTTTGAGGAAGTTTGGACTAAATGGTCTCAAGACCGTTTGATTCCAAACCATCCCAAGACCGTTTGGGACCAAACGTTCTCTAGACTATTTGGGACCAAACGATCCCAAACCGTTTAGGTTCATGCGGTTTCCAAACTGATTGAGTTCATGCGGTTTCAAAAGCCAACTATGGGCAAACGGTCTTCACCTCCTACTTTAGCAAACGGTCTTGAAGGTCTACTTTACCAAAAGGTCTCAAGGGTAGACCAAGACCGTATGAAGGTCCAAATGGTCTTAGACCATTTGGAGGTTTAGTATGCAACACCGTTTGAGGTCTGAGTTAGTCAAGATCGTTTGGGGCTTTAGTGGCCAAGATCGTTTGATGGTTGTTTAACCTAAACCGCATGAGTACTTAAAGTGGTTAAAGGACAAAGTGATTTGTTGAATAATACATGATGTAATCAAAGGTTATTATAGTATTTGTACCCTAATGAGGTAGGGTGATAAGTACCCTTTGAATAATTAAGCCTTAATTATCATGGTGACAATGACATAACCCATGATGTCAATTCCTCTTCACGAGTGAGTTGACTTAACCTAATCAAGACTGAAGCAAACATCATCTTTAGAAGATGAAAGAGAAGATTTCCTATATGTATGATAATTAAGTATTGGACTTCTAATATAAATGACTGCCTAATTAGGGTATGATCCATCATAGTGAGATCATGAAACCCTAATTATGAAGGTTAATGAATCATAACCCTAATTAAGGGCATTGATGGGTGAAAACCTAATATATGATGATGATGATATGATCTTAATTCATAGTGATGATATGATAAACCTTAATTCAAGGTACTTTGATGATCACTCCTACTTGAAATGAATAGTAAACCCTAATCTAGGGTGATGTGATGTGAATAGTAAACCCTAATTGTGGGTTATTAAACTTAAACCCTAATCAAGGGTGATGTGATGTGAATAGTAAACCCTAATTCCTAATAAGGTAAATGGAAGTGTGAAACCCTAATTCTGGGTTATATTATATAGCATGGGAGCTCTAAGGTTGGATAATGAAGTGATGAGTCATTAATCCTAATTGAGCTGAGGGGATGATCAACCCTAATAGAAATGAAAAGGGAAACCCTAACCCTAGCAAGGGTATAGTGGTGTAACCCTTGAATAATGATGTCATAATTGTTTTGCACTATGCTAGTATGAAATTGATATATTTGTTATCATCTGTACTAATAATGTAGGTTTTATGAGATATTGAATATAGCCAGGTATGAGCTATGATGCTTTACTTATTGAAAGCATTTTATGAGCTTTGTAAGCAATGATATGCTATGTTGCCTAGTGAAAGGTAACAAAAGAGAATGATAGGATGTAAGAACCATGTGAAATACCTACATTGCAATTATCATGTTTACACTATCAAATGACTTGTTAGCATTATGTTACCTGTTAAAGTGGTAACAAGTATATTGATGATCTAAGGTTTTGAACACCCATATTCTTGAATCATGATAATGAGATGATAAGGGATTGAGATCCCAATGTTAACAAAGCTATGAAATGAACTTGATATAAGTAGTACTCATTCTTTATAGCAATTGTTATAATGGTTTATGCTTGAAAACATGCCTGATGCTAAAAGAATGTTGTAATGTACTTAATTAATCAAGTGAAATGATATCATGTAGAGCCCTGACCATAGATCCATCATCGTCAGCAGTTAGGTGATGGTGAAATAGGTTTTCCTAAGGGAACTCCTGGAGAGCATACTTTTGAGTATGTGGGGGTAATGGGCACCAATATCCTTATGCCCTAATGGAGGAATTGATGTGAGATAAATATTAAATCTCTCAATCCTTCATTTTATGTATATGTCAAGATGATGTATCACTAATCTCCCAATGATGATATTAATGTTGAATCGATGTGAGATAAACAAGAAATCCCTTGATTGCGAAGAGAGTACAACATGCCACTATAACTCTAATAGTGAAGTTTCCAGTATACCCTGGAAAGATATATTTGTAGCAGAGACACAAGATGTCCTGCATGTTGTTCGTCACACTGACCGAGGAAGATGAGGTCATAGAAATCTGGCTCTTCTGATGACCTATGTATGGTACCAATTTTGATTTTGAAATGGTCGGTTGGAGTATGAGCGGTATACCTCATCTCCTTAGGGCATAAATATGATTGTAAAATGTAATCAGCCATGTAGCATATTTGCTTAGGGTTGAATTACGAGAATCAATGTTTGATAATACATTGTTTATTATGTCTTAGAAAGATAAAGGATATACATGTTCTTCATATTCCTTATTAAATGAATGACTTGCTACTTAATCAAGTTATAATTGAAATGATTGCACAGAGAATACTGCTCTACTTACCTCAATCAATGATTTACCTACTGTTGAATATTTATAATTCTACTGCTCAGTGTTATCCTATTATCAGCAATAACAATGTTTCTGGCAGAGAGTTATATCTCTCTCTGGGACAATTTTCAATTGTCTCACCCCCGTGGGATTCATCTTTTTAGGTAGACGCCGAGGAAGAAGAAACCCTTCAGTGGATGAGCAGCAACAACAGCCACAGCAGCAGCAGCAACAGCAAGGACAGCAGTGATCCACAGGTGGAGACACGGTTTGTCAAGTCTTGTATATAGAGAGAGTCCTATGTGTCGTCTCTGTACTCTCAGGTCCTAGGAGTCAGTAGATGGTTTGATATAGATCTGAGATTTTTGGCTTGATGCCTCAAGATTTTGTATACTGCTCATGTACAAATTAACTGGGCAGTCAATGTTATGACTCTCGAGATGAGATGATACAGAGATGTACTGATGAATCAGCATGTAAATAACTTACTTTGGTTCTTTATGATAGAGTTTTACCGTTTGTGGATTTCTTTACAAAAAGTTTTAAATTTTTAGTGATTTTTGGTAATTCCATTGCTAATAATTCGCTTCCGCATTAATTAATCCTATTTTCATAAGTTGAATGCCACAATTAAGTGGTATCAGAGCTCTAGGTTCGCTGAGTCTACAGAGACATAGGACTAGGGTTGTTGAGTCTGTTCTAGTGTCTTCCAGTCTATCTGATAGTGTCTTCTGCTCATATAGGAGGAGAAGAGAAAACTAAAGATGTCTGGATCACATGATGAACATGTTGTAGAAAGTAGTGTCGCTGCACACGGAGGAGGTGCAAGAGACCAAGGAAGGGAGGATCATGTGCCTGAATTACCCCAGTTCAATCCAGCTAACATGGGGAATCCCTCCTTCTAGGATATGTTTGGGCAGTTCATGACTGCCATGACACACATGACCGATAGGATGCCCATACCCGCACCTAGGGCACCTGCCCATCAAGAAGGACAAGGAGCCAGTAAGATGTTTGAATGACTACGTCGGGTTGGACCCACAGAATATGCTGGGACAGCTGACCCAGCAGATGCTGACATGTGGCTAACCAAACTAGAGAAGGCCTTTAGAATCCTTAACATCCTAGATGCTGAGAAGGTTAGACATGTTGTGTACCTTCTTAAAGGGAGTGCTAGTCACTGGTGGACCATAGAGGAGGGGAAAAGGCCTGGTGTGGAAATCGAATGGGAAGTATTTCATCGAGAATTTGCTAATAGATACTTTCCTAAGACCTTTCTGGATGAGAAAATTTCTTAGTTTGAGAGGTTAAGGCAAGGACCAATGAACATTAGTGAGTACGAGGCTAAGTTCATGGAACGTTTGTGGTTCTGTCTGCATATGGAAACCACAGATGAAGAGAAGATTCGGCATTTTGAGAAAGGATTAAACGCTGAGTTGACTACCCCTATGTCTGCTATGGAGAATAGGGAAATATTTGCTACTTTTCTGGAGTCTGTTCGAAGAATAGAGAGGTCTGTGATGGAGAAGTGACAGACTAGGGACAAGAAGGTGTACCCCCAGTTCCAAGGATCCTCATATAAAGGTTTCAAGAGATCGAGGTTTTCTGTGCCTACACCACCACCTAGATTCAGTACCCAGACACAGTGGACGTCAAATAGGGGTAGAGGACAAAGTTTACCACAAGAAGGAGCTCATAGCTCAACATCTGTGTCAGTTACAGGACCATCCAGACCACAACAAGGGACCAGAAGTTGTTATATATGTGGAAAAGTGGTGCATCTGATGAAGGATTGCAGAGCTCGAGAGGGAAGTGTGACTCAACCTCAAAGGCATAGTCAGCAAGGTTCTCAAAGGAGATAGTTTCCATGTGGAGCTATAGGATGTGGACAAGCGTCCCAAGCTGGATCATCAGCACCCAGTCATCGAGCACCTAATCAACCACAGGAAATGGCGAGATTCTACGTGATGAATCCACCTGATGCAGTGATTAACCCTCGAGTTGTGACATGTCAGATGAAACTGTTTTATTCTGATATGTCTACATCTTGCATTGAACATTGTCCCAGCGGGAGGCATAACTCCGCGCCAAAACTACAAAACCTTAGATAAGATAAAGCTTATCTCAGCAGATTATTGATAAAGAATATAACAAGAACAGTTATAAGTAACAAGCCATCCTCAGACTTACCAGCTGTATCAAAAGGGCATATAACCACTATATTTCCCAATGGAACATGATTGACAAGATAGATTATGTGAGATTCACCACAAAAGGGTAATTCATAAACAACTACGATATAATTAAAGTTAACTACACAAACAAGGCCTCAACCAATGTTTTGTATTTGTCTTATCAATACATACTAAACAGTTGTATTACGTTTTATTATGCCCTGAGGAAATGAACCGTACCGTTCAAATCCAACCTTCAGCTGTGAAGCCCATAGCCGGTGCCATACAAGGTCAATGGAAGAGCCGGAATCCAAGACCTTCTCCGCCTCATGGTCAGTACATGAGAACACAAAGCAGGACCGCAGTCTCGTGCTTGAAGTGGTCATAAGCCACAGGGTCAGCTCCACAGGCTACCCTCTACCTAGTCCTCCTTGGTACAGGTCACGGCACTAGAAACTGAGCCACATGTCTAAACACCGTGCTCGGAGCCATGAACGCATTCATGCTCAACATATCACATATCTGGAGCCATGGTTCCTATTCACCATGCTCGTCACACATCCGAGTCTGCAACCGCAGCTGCACTCGTTTCACCTCTCTATTTTAGGCTAGGAGAAACCTCACATATTAAAAAATATGCGCTCCGGGTTAACCCGCATGAGAACCTATTTCATCATCACCCTATCCTGAGTGGTGATGAATCTATGGCCAGGGCAAGCTACATTATAAATTACACTGTGATTACTTAGTATCTTTTAGATGGATTGCAAGATTCAACCAAGTTGTATAACATGCAAGATATAATAGAAAGGTAAACAACATAACTCAACATTATGCATTTTCTACAATTTACATCACATTGATCCATCACAAGGATCTCACCTCACATGTTATCACTTAGCCTCTTGCCGACCATTTAGATCCCTCTCAAGGATCATCACATATCATGGGATCTCAATCCCTCATCACATAGTGTCATTAGCCTCTTAATGCTTTCATCATCATCATGGAACATCATTCATAATAAACCTGTCATCACAGTGTTCATTTACCCAATTCTCATAGCCTTTCATTGGGCTAAGCATTACCTACATGGTTAGCATCATTCAATAACCAGATGAATAATCAAGAGACTACAATTACTACCATAGTGTGACAATTAGGGTTAAGCACATTGTCAGTACAATCATGATGATAATAATTTCATCCATGCCTCATCTTTAAGTATATAAGTAAGCACATTATCAAGTAACCCTAATGCATGCTCAAGATCATCTTTGGCATTTAAAGGAAACATAAATATCATTCATAAGCAACGAGCCATCATAAAAGCATAGTCGACATGTCATCTTTTCATGATAGGCCATGCCCTCACAAGAGACACCAACATCCCTCACTAAAAGCCATCCCGGGCAGACCCATTCCTATCTAATCCCTAGCAGGTGAGCAGCTCATGTGTCGGGCGAGCAGACACACTGAGCGGGCAGGTTAGCAAACGAGCAAAGCAATGAGCCGGGTACTGAACCGTGCAAGGCAAGCGAGCGACCAGAGTAAAGTATAGACTATCAAACTAGCCAAAGTTGTCGGGCGACACAGGGGCGTGCGGGGTAAAAGCAAGGCGAGCAGGGTTACTGAATGAGCAAAACAGAGTGTGTCGGGCGAGTGAGAACTGAGTTTCACTGGGCGAGCAGCCCTCCGGGTGAGCAGAAGGAAAACTTGACTCATTCAAACCGTGCAAGAGAGAACTAGGGCAAGGGCTATCGGGCAGCATCTCTCCACACATCTCAACTAAGGTTCAAGCCATCGAAACGAGCTCACCATCTTGCCCAAGGT
Source organism: Alisma plantago-aquatica (assembly GCA_963693085.1). Classification (NCBI taxonomy): domain Eukaryota; kingdom Viridiplantae; phylum Streptophyta; class Magnoliopsida; order Alismatales; family Alismataceae; genus Alisma; species Alisma plantago-aquatica. The sequence goes on from OY856410.1 coordinate 530,656,420, forward strand.
GAGAGGAGAGTCTTGCTCAAGTCACTAAGTCATGTGCTTCACCTCAATAGGGTAGGAAAGAGGGGTGTTGCTCATGGCATTTGAGCTCAAGCTCACTCATCTAGACTAAGGGGAGAAAGGAGTGTTGCTCTCCTAAACCCTAGAACACAAGGATCGGCCAACATGCAAGATAGCTAAAGAACAACTCCAAACGTGCAAGGGCAAGATTAAAGCAAACATATATGCGAAGAGAGGAGAGTAGTTAGGGTTTAGAGTCATGCAACCTGCCTTAAGCTCCAAGGAAGAAGATGCACTTCAGCTCCAAGGGTTGTCGACCACCAAAGCTCCTACAAGAGGGGTGTGTCGACCTCCACTCCTTCAACTCCAAGGGTGTATCGGCCTCTAAGCTGCTCACACAAGGGTGTGTCGGCCACCTTAGCTCCTTCTTCAAGGGTGTGTCGGCCACCAAGCAAGGGGAAGAGAGGGTGTGTCGTGCACAAGGAGAAGAGTAACTAAAGGGACCTCAAGCTAAGGAAGGGACCACCTATATAGAAGAGAAGGGAGGAGAAACCAAGGTTGTTCCATGCTAGGTGTCGTCCACCCAAGGAACACTTGTCCACAAACTCAAGCCACCTCTCTTGCAAGCCATAAGACACTTGTCCAAAATGAGCACCATGTGTTCTCCAAACATGACCAAGGTTGGACCAAGCACCATGGGTGACACAAGCCCACTCTAGGCCGACACAAACTCTACTTGGCCGAAACAAGGCCCAAGAAATCCCAAACAAGGGACTCCAAGGCCCAAACAAGCTCAACAAAGGTCCAAAGAACTCAAACAACAAGCCCAAGCCTTCCTCTCAACCCTAGAGGAAGCAAAGAGAGAGAAGAACACCTCTCAAGGTGACAAACTTGCTCCCAAAACCCTAGACTTGGGTTAATTGCAAGTAGCACCTCCAACTCTCAACAAAGCACAACCAAACCCTAATCACCACTAAAGGTGATTAGCAAACATCAAACCATCAAGGTTAGGCAAAGAAAACAAGGTAAGCCCTAAATGCAGGTCAGGGTCCTTACAATCTAACCCCCTTTAAGGGATTTCGTCCCCGAAATCCAAAGAGAAAAGTGAGGGATACTTCCTCCTCGTCTCTTCCTCAAGCTCCCACGTGGCTTCCTCAACGCCACGACGCTGCCAAAGGACCTTCACAAGAACCAGGTCCTTCCTCTTCAGCTTCTTGATCCTTTTATCAAGGATCGCCACCGGACCTTCCTCGTAGGTCACATCTGCATCAAGCTCAACCTCAACTGGCTGTATCACTGTTCCTGAATCCGGATGACTTTTCTTTAACATGCTGACATGGAAGACTGGATGCAACATGTGCAACTCTGGAGGTAACTCTATCTCATAAGCTACCTTCCCAACACGAGTTGTAACTGGGTAAGGCCCCATATACCTGGGTGCCAACTTACCCTTCTGTCCAAACCTTAGCACACCCTTCCAAGGCGAGACCTTAAGATATACCTTGTCTCCTACCTGGAACTCCAACGGTCGTCGGCGATTGTCTGCATAAGACTTCTGCATGTCCTGTGCTACTTCCAACTCTTGTTGTATCACTTTGATCTTATCTGTCGTTTGCTGAACTAGCTCAGGACCCAAAAGCTGATATTCACCCGACTTGTACCAACACAAAGGAGATCTACACTTCCTTCCATACAGAGCTTCATAAGGAGCCATGTCGATGCTTCGTTGGTAACTGTTGTTATACACAAACTCTATCAAACTCAGATGTACATCCCAGCTGCCTAGGAACTGTAAAACACAAGCTCGAAGGAGGTCTTCCACAATCTGAATAGTCCTTTCAGACTGTCCATCTGTATACGGGTGAAAGGTTGTACTGAACCTCAACTGCGTTCCCAACGCTTTGTGCAATTGTTCCCAAAAACGACTCATAAACTGAGGACCTCTGTCAGAAACGATCGTTGCTGGCACACCATGCAAACGAACTATCTCATCCACATATACTCGAGTGAGCTTCTCAGCTGTGTATGTCATCTTCACGGGCAGGAAATGGGAAGACTTCGTCAATCTGTCCACTATCACCCAAATGGAATCATGATTCCTAGTTGTCTTGGGTAGACCAACTACGAAATCCATGGTTATGTGATCCCATTTCCACTGCGGTATCGGTAAAGGTTGCAACGTACCTACCGGCTTCTGATGTTCAACCTTCACTTGCTGACATACCGCACATCTTGCCACGTACTCAGCTACATCTCTCTTCAAATCGGGCAACCAATACAAGTCCTTTTAGACTATGATACATATTGGTGACACCTGGATGCATGGCATACATCGACGTGTGTGCTTCCTCAAGCACCAACTTCCTCAGATCATCAGCATCTGGAACCACCATCCTATCACGATAGCAAACTATTCCATCCTTGGACTCATGAAACCCATCACGCTTGTCGCTGCCGAACTCTGATTTGATCAACTGTACCATATCGTCTGTCTGCTGTGCATCCTTGATCTGCTACCTCAACGTAGGTTTGACTTGAATATGTGCGAAGAGACCAGATAACAAAGAAACTTCCATCTGCACATTCATCTGTCGTAGAGAAACAAACATATCCCGCCTATGGCAAACCAGGGAACTCAAATGTGCCTTCTTGGAGGAAAAGAAGACTTCCTGCTAAGCGCATCAGCTACCACATTCGCCTTACCAGGATGATACTCGATAGTTCAGTCGTAGTCATTGATCAACTCCATCCATCGCCGCTGTCGCATGTTCAACTCGTGCTGTGTGAAGATGTACTTCAGATTCTTATGATCTGTAAAGATTTGACACACTTCCCCATACAGATAGTGTCTCCAAATCTTTAACGCATGAACCACTGCTGCCAGCTCCAAATCATGAGTCGGATAGTTCTCCTCATGCTTCTTGAGCTGTCGCGAGGCAAAAGAAACCACATGATCTTCCTGCATCAACACACAACCTAAACCTTTCTTGGAAGCATCACAGAAAACAACATAGCCTTTCCCAGGCTCTGGCAAGATCAATACTGGAGCACTGGTCAGCTTCTCCTTCAACCTCTGGAAAGCTTGCTGACATCGATCATCCCAAACAAAAGGTACATCCTTCCTGGTCAACTTCGTCATCGGTAACGCGATTGTACTAAAGTCCTTGATAAACCTCCAGTAGTATCCTGCTAGACCAAGGGAACTACGAACTTCTGTCGGCGTCTTCGGCTGTTCCCAATCTGCAACAGATTCCACCTTCTTCGGATCTACCTTGACTCCTTCAGCGGATATCACATGACCCAAGAAAGTCACTTTATCCATCCAGAACTCACATTTACTGAACTTGGCATACAACTGATGTTGTCAAAGGAGAGTCAACGCTTGACGAAGATGTTGCTCATGCTCTAGCATGTCCCAACTATAGATCAAGATATCATCTATAAAGACTACAACAAACTGATCTAAGAACAGACGGAACACTCTATTCATCAGGTCCATGAAAGTTGTAGGTGGATTGGTTAACCCAAACGGCATAACCACAAACTCATAATGACCATACCTTGTCCTGAAAGCTGACTTTGGTATGTCAGCTGCCTTTATTCTCAACTGATGAGATCCGGACCGTAGATCGATCTTTGAGAACACTGTAGCACCACGCAACTGATCGAACAGGTCATCTATCCTCGGAAATGGGTACTTGTTCTTGATCGTGACCTTATCCAACTGCAGGTAGTCTATACACAACCGCATCGAACCATCCTTCTTCTTGACAAACAGCACCAGAGCTCCCCAAGGTGACGTACTTGGTCGGATAAAACCTTTATCCAGAAACTCTTGCAACTGTTTCTTCAACTCTTCCATCTCTGTTGGAGCCATTCTGTAAGGTGTCTGTGCCACTGGCTGTGTTCCTGGAACCAGATTGATCTCAAAATCAATCTCTCGGGGTGGAGGAACACCAGGAAACTCCTCAGGGAACATGTCTGCGAACTCACGAACAACTGACACCTCCTCAAGGCTAGGACCCTTTGCCTTGGCATCCACAACGTGAGCTAAGAACGCCTCACATCCTTGTCGTAACAACTTATCTGCCACCATAGCTGATACTAAGCACGTCGGAAGAATCTTCCTATCTCCTTGGAAGATCCACTTCTCTCCAGCAACATCAAACACTACCTGCTTGGAACCACAGTCCAAGACAACCTTATACCTCTCTAAGGTATCCATCCCGAGGATAACATCGAACCCATGCATAGCAAGTGGTATGAGATCCACTTGAATGCGGTGTCCCGAGAAAGACAAGACGCAAGATGGACACTCTTATCGAAGCAAAGAGGAACCATCAAGAGGGGTTTCTAACAACAAGCTATCCTTCTTACAGCTAATAGGTAAACGACAGTTCTCAAGCATACTATAGGCGATAAAAGTGTGTGTAGCACCCGGGTCAACCAAAACAGATATAAAGCAAGAAGAAGACATATCAGAATGAAATAACTTCATCTGACATGTCACTACTCACGGGTTGACTACCGCCTCTGGCTGATTCATAGCATAGAATCGAGCCATTGCTTGCTGTCCACGACCTCTGCTTCCTTGAGCAGATGATCCAGCCTGAGACGCTTGACCACATCCTCATCCTCTGCTACCACTGGGCTGTGGTCTCTCAGACCCCTGAAGGTTCTGTCTCGACTGCTGTGTCACTTCATCATCCTTGTAGGGACAACTTGACCTGATATGTCCTGTCTGACCACAGGCATAGCATGTCCTAACATCATCTCGAGGCCTAGGTGGCCGTGTCACTGCTACAGAAGCCGAACTTTGTGCCTTAGATGGTGAAGAAACATAGCCCCTTCCTCTACTCATGGACCACTAAGACGGCCTACCAGAACCTCTCATCGCTGCCGGTGCCGAAAACCTGGGCTTCTTGAAGCCACCAAAACTTTGACTCTGGAACTGAGCAGGTCTCTTCTTAGCCATAGACTCTCTCTTCTCCCTTACAAAACGTTCAATCCTCCGAATAGATTCCACAAACGTAGCAAACCGTTCTCGGTTCTCCAACGCAGAAACCGGTGTCGTCAGCTCAGCACTCAGACCCTTCTCGAAACGCCTGATCCATTCCTCGTCTGTCATCTCCATGTGAGTACAAAACCTCAACAGATCCATAAACTTGGCTTCATACTCGGTGATGTTCATCGTTCCTTGTCGCAAACTCTCGAACTGACAGATCTTCTCATCCAGATACGTCTTGGGAAAGTATCTGGCGACGAACTCACGTCGAAACACTTCCCAACAGATCACCGCACCAGGCCGCTTCTCTTCCTCGATGGTCCACCAGTGACCAGCACTACCTTTCAGAAAGTAGACAACATGCTTTAATTTGTCTGCTTCGGGGATGTCGAGGAACCGGAAAGCCTTCTCGAGACTTTTCAACCACAGATCCGCATCCGCTGGATCAACCGTTCCAGCATATTCCAAAGCTCCGACTCGGAGAAGCCGCTCGAAGGTCTTCCCAATATCCGATGCATCTCCATGGGGAACCTGTGCTCACGGAGGAGGCACTAGTAATCGCTCAACCATGAGATTCATTGTAGCCATCATCTGCCCCATCAGTTGTTGGTAGGCAGGATGTTCAAGAATGGTTGGGTCATGTTGGGGGACCTCAGGCACCCGATCTTCATGCGCCTGTCCTACTGTTCCATCAACAGATGCAGCATCGTTGTGCTCAGCAGTGAGTTCTTCATGGTTTCCAGACATCTTGGCTTTTCTTCCGCTGAGGGCAGAAGATTTCTATGTGAAAATCTGGAAAACACATAAGAACAAACACAACCTAGTCCTAGATCCCTGTAGACTCAGCGAACCTAAAGCTCTGATACCAAACTTGTGGCAACACATCCCATTATCACACAGATAACGAGGTGTTACGCGAAAACGTGCGAAAATCACCATAACCACAGTTAATCAAAAACACGGGTTAATTAAAACCGATTGCGGAAAAATGATAATCTGTGAAACATATTACATTCCAGTCCATATCCTGCAAGAAAACATGTTATGTACATATCCATACAAGCATGGATACATGTCCACAGCTTAGCGCAACAGTTGTCCTATCATAACCATGAGTTCATCACCTGTTATATGCATAAAGGCCCACATCAAGCCAGCAGTAGGATATACAAACGATATCATTCGTACATCATAAAACAACGTCAAACACCGCCAAGGACCTGAGAGTACAGGGATGACTCTAGACTCTACACCAAAACATCAAAATAGCAGCATCTCCAAAGCTTGCCTTCTACAGATCTTCTCGCTGCTCGGCCGCAACTCCGCGACCACCACCACGACAAGCTCGACCACCTAAAAAGGGTGAAAACTAGTGGAGTGAGACAATTGAACATTGTCCCAGCGGGAGGCATAACTCCACGCCAAAACTACAAAACCGCAGATAAGACAAAGCTTATCTCAGCAGATTATTGATAAAGAATATAACAAGAACATTTATAAGTAACAAGCCATCCTCAGACTTACCAGCTGTATCAAAAAGGAATATAACCACTATATTTCCCAATGGAACATGATTGACAAGATAGATTATGTGAGATTCACCACAAAAGGGTAATGCATAAACAACTACGATATAATTAAAGTTAACTACACAAACAAGGCCTCAACCAATGTTTCGTATTTGTCTTATCAATACATACTAAATGGTTGTATTACGTTTTATTATGCCCTGAGGAAATGAACTGTACCATTCAAATCCAACCTTCGGCTGCGAAGCCCATAGCCAGTGCCATACAAGGTCAATGGAAGAGCCAGAATCCAAGACCTTCTCCGCCTCATGGTCAGTACATGAGAACACAAAGCAGGACCGCAGTCTCATGCTTGAAGTGGTCATAAGCCACAGGGTCAGCTCCACAGGCTACCCTCTGTCTAGTCCGCCTCAGTACAGGTCACAGCACTAGAAACTGAGCCACATGTCTAAACACCGTGCTCGGAGCCATGAACGCATTCATGCTCAACATATCACATATCTGGAGCCATGGGCCCTGTTCACCATGCTCGTCACACATCTGAATCTGCAACCGCAGCTGCACTCGTTTCACCTCTCTATTTTAGGCTAGGAGAAACCTCACATATTCAAAAATATGCGCTCCGGGTTAACCCGCAGGATAACCTATTTCATCATCACCCTATCCTCAGTGGTGATGAATCTATGGTCAGGGCAAGCTACATTATAAATTACACTATGATTACTTAGTATCTTTTAGATGGATTTCAAGATTCAACCAAGTTGTATAACATGAAAGATATAATAGAAAGGTAAACAACATAACTCAACATTATGCATTTTCTACAATTTACATCACATTGATCCATCACAAGGATCTCACATCACATGTTATCATTTGGCCTCTTGTCGACCATTTAGATCCCTCTCAAGGATCATCACATATCATGGGATCTCAATCCCTCATCACATAGTGTCATTAGCCTCTTAAGGCTTTCATCATCATCATGGAACATCATTCATAATATACCTATCATCACAGTGTTCATTTACCCAATTCTCATAGCCTTTCATTAGGCTAAGCATTACCTGCATGGTTAGCATCATTCAATAACCAGATGAATAATCAAGAGACTACAATTACTACCATAGTGTGACAATTAGGGTTAAGCACATTGTCAGTACAATCATTATGATAATAATTTCATCCATGCCTCATCTTTAAGTATATAAGTAAGCACATTATCAAGTAACCCTAATGCATGCTCAAGATCATCTTTGGCATTTAAAGGAAACATAAATATCATTCATAAGCAACGAGCCATCATAAAAGCATAGTCGACATGTCATCTTTTCATGATAGGTCGTGCCCTCACAAGAGACACCAACATCCCTCACTAAAAGCCATCTCGGGAAGACCCATTCCTATCTAATCCCTAGCGGGCGAGCAGCTCATGTGTCAGGAGAGCAGACACACTGAGCGGGAAGGTTAGCAAATGAGCAAAGCAATGTGCCGGGTACTGAACCGTGCAAGGCAAGCGAGCGAGTAGGGTAAAGCATAGGCGAGAAGGGGTGTGTGTGTCGGGCAACACGCGCAGAGGATGTCGGGCGTGCACTAGTATCGGGCGAGCTAACTAGAACCGGGTGAGCAAGGTAGTCTCGGGCGACACGGCTGGGGCCGAGCGAGCAGAGCTAGGTATTGAGCGACACGCGTGTCGGGCGAGCCAACACATAAGCGAGTAGGGCGAGTCCGAGCGAGCAACAACACTAGGCGACACAGCTAGTGTCGGGCGAGCAAGACTATCAAACTAGCCAAAGCTGCCGGGTGACACACGGGAGTGCAGGGTAAAAGTAGGGCGAGCAGGGTTACTGAATGAGCAAAACAGAGTGTGTCGGGCGAGTGAGCACTGAGTTTCACTGGGCGAGTAGCCCTCCGGGTGAGCAGAAGGAAAACTTGACTCATTCAAACCGTGCAAGAGAGAACTAGGGCAAGGTCTATCGGGCAGCACCTCCCCACACATCTCAACTAAGGTTCAAGCCATCTAAACGAGCTCACCATCTTGCCCAAGGTGAGAGGAGAGTCTTGCTCAAGTCACTAAGTCATGTGCTTCACCTCAATCGGGTAGGAAAGAGGGGTGTTGCTCATGGCATTAGAGCTCAAGCTCACTCATCTAGACCAAGGGGAGAAAGGAGTGTTGCTCTCCTAAACCCTAGAACACAAGGATCGGCCAACATGCAAGATAGCTAAAGAACAACTCCAAACGTGCAAGGGCAAGATTAAAGCAAACATATATGCAAAGAGAGGAGAGTAGTTATGGTTTAGAGTCATGCAACCCGCCTTAAGCTCCAAGGAATAAGATCCACTTTAGCTCCAAGGGTTGTCGACCACCAAAGCTCCTCCAAGAGGGGTGTGTCGACCTCCACTCCTTCAACTCCAAGGGTGTATCGGCCTCTAAGCTGCTCACACAAGGGTGTGTCGGCCACCTTAGCTCCTTCTTCAAGGGTGTGTCAGCCACCAAGCAAGCGGAAGAGAGGGTGTGTCGTGCACAAGGAGAAGAGGAACTAAAGGGACCTCAAGCTAAGAAAGGGACCACCTATATAGAAGAGAAGGGAGGAGAAACCAAGGTTGTTCCATGCTAGGTGTCGTCCACCCAAGGAACACTTGTCCACAAACTCAAGCCACCTCTCTTGCAAGCCATAAGACACTTGTCCAAAATGAGCACCATGTGTTCTCCAAACATGACAAAGGTTGGACCAAGCACCATGGGTGACACAAGCCCACTCTAGGCCGACACAAACTCTACTTGGCTGACACAAGTCCCAAGCAAGCCCAAACAAGGGGCTCCAAGGCCCAAACAAGCTCAACAAAGGTCCAAAGAACTCAAACAACAAGCCCAAGCCTTCCTCTCAACCCTAGAGGAAGTAAAGAGAGAGAAGAACACCTCTCAAGGTGACAAAATTGCTCCCAAAACCCTAGACTTGGGTTAATTGCAAGTAACACCTCCAACTCTCAACAAAGCACAACCAAACCCTAATCACCACTAAAGGTGATTAGCAAACATCAAACCATCAAGGTTAGCCAAAGCAAACAAGGTAAGCCCTAAACGCAGGTCAGGGTCCTTACAATCTAACCCCCTTTAAGGGATTTTGTCCCCAAAATCCGAAGAGAAAAGCGAGGGATACTTCCTCCTCATCTCTTCCTCAAGCTCCCACGTGGCTTCCTGAATGCCACGACGCTGCCAAAGGACCTTCACAAGAACCAGGTCCTTCCTCTTCAGCTTCTTGATCCTTTTGTCAAGGATCGCCACCGAACCTTCCTCGTAGGTCACATCTGCATCAAGCTCAACCTCAACTGGCCGTATCACTGTTCCTGAATCCGGATGACTTTTCTTCAACATGCTGACATGGAAGACTGGATGCAACCTGTGCAACTCTGGAGGTAACGCTATCTCGTAAGCTACCTTCCCAACACGAGTTGTAACTGGGTAAGGCCCCATATACCTGGGTGCCAACTTACCCTTCTGTCCAAACCTTAGCACACCCTTCCAAGGCGAGACCTTAAGATATACCTTGTCTCCTACCTGGAACTCCAACGGTCATCGGCGATTGTCTGCATAAGACTTCTGCCTGTCCTGTGCTACTTTCAACTGTTGTTGTATCACTTTGATCTTATCTGTCATTTGCTGAACTAGCTCAGGACCCAAAAGTTGATATTCACCAGACTCGTACCAACACAAAGGAGATCTGCACTTCCTTCCATACAGAGCTTCATAAGAAGCCATGTCGATGCTTCGTTGGTAACTGTTGTTATACACAAACTCTATCAAACTCAGATGTACATCCCAGCTGCCTAGGAACTATAAAACACAAGCTTGAAGGAGGTCTTCCACAATCTGAATAGTTCTTTCAGACTATCCATCTGTCTACGGGTGAAAGGTTGTATTGAACCTCAACTGCGTTCCCAACGCTTTGTGCAATTGTTCCCAAAAATGACTCGTAAACTGAGGACCTCTGTCAGAAACGATCATTGCTGGCACACCATGCAAACGAACTATCTCATCCACATATACTCGAGCGAGCTTCTCAGCTGTGTATGTCGTCTTCACGGGCAGGAAATGGGCAGACTTCGTCAATCTGTCCACTATCACCCAAATGGAATCATGATTCCTAGTTGTCTTGGGTAGACCAACTACGAAATCCATGGTTATGTGATCCCATTTCCACTGCGGTATCGGCAAAGGTTGCAACGTACCTACTGGCTTCTGATGTTCAGCCTTCACTTGCTGACATACCGCACATCTTGCCACGTAATCAGCTACATCTCTCTTCAAATTAGGCCACCAATACAAGTCCTTTTAGACTATGATACATATTGGTGACACCTGGATGCATGGCATACATCGACGTGTGTGCTTCCTCAAGCACCAACTTCCTCAGATCATCAGCATCTGGAACCACCATCCTATCACGATAGCAAACTAGTCCATCCTTGGACTCATGAAACCCATCACGCTTGTCGCTGCCAAACTCTGATTTGATCAACTATACCATATTGTCTGTCTGATGTGCATCCTTGATCGGCTGCCTCAACGTAGGTTTGACTTGCATCTGTGCGAAGAGACCAGATAACAAAGAAACTTCCATTTGCACATTCATCTGTCGTAGAGAAACAAACATATCCCGCCTATGGCAAACCAGGGAACTCAAATGTGCCTTCTTGGAGGGAAAAGAAGACTTTCTGCTAAGCGCATCAGCTACCACGTTTGCCTTATCAGGATGATACTCGATAGTGCAGTCGTAGTCGTTGATCAACTCCATCCATCATCGTTGTCGCATGTTCAACTCGTGTTGCGTGAAGATGTACTTCAGATTCTTATGATCTGTAAAGATCTGACACACTTCCCCATACAGATAGTGTCTCCAAATCTTTAACACATGAACCACTGCTGCCAGCTCCAAATCATGAGTCGGAGAGTTCTCCTCATGCTTCTTGAGTTGTCGCGAGGCAAAAGAAACCACATGATCTTCTTGCATCAACACGCAACCTAAACCTTTCTTGGAAGCATCACAGAAAACAACATAGCCTTTCCCAGGCTCTGGCAAGATCAAAACTGGAGCACTGGTCAGCTTCTCCTTCAACCTCTGGAAAGCTTGCTGACATCGATCATCCCAAACAAAAGGTACATCCTTCCTGGTCAACTTCGTCATCGGTAACGCGATCGTACTAAAGTCCTTGATAAACCTCCGGTAGTATCCTGCTAGACCAAGGGAACTACGAACTTCTGTCGGCGTCTTCAGCTGTTCCCAATCTGCAACAGATTCCACCTTCTTCGGATCTACCTTGACTCCTTCAGCGGATATCACATGACCCAAGAAAGTCACTTCATCCAGCCAGAACTCACATTTACTGAACTTGGCATACAACTGATGTTGGCGAAGGAGAGTCAACGCTTGACAAATATGTTGCTCATGCTCTAGCATGTCCCGACTATAGATCAAGATATCATCTATAAAGACTACAACAAACTGATCTAAGAACGGACGGAACACTCTGTTCATCAGGTCCATGAAAGCTACAGGTGGATTGGTTAACCCAAACGGCATAACCACAAACTCATAATGACCATACCTTGTCCTGAAAGCTGACTTTGGTATGTCAGCCGCCTTTATTCTCAACTAATGATATCCGGACCATAGATCGATCTTTGAGAACACAGTAGCACCACGCAACTGATCGAACAGGTCATCTATCCTCGGCAACGGGTACTTGTTCTTGATCGTGACCTTGTTCAACTACCGGTAGTCTATACACAACCGCATTGAACCATCCTTCTTCTTGACAAACAGCACCAGAGCTCCCCAAGGTGACGTACTTGGTCGGATAAAACCTTTATCCAGCAACTCTTGCAATTGTTTCTTCAACTCTGCCATCTCTGCTGGAGCCATTCTGTAAGGTGTTTGTGCCACTGGCTGTGTTCCTAGAACCAGATTGATCTCAAAATCAATCTCTCGGGGTGGAGGAACACCAGGAAACTCCTCAGGGAACATGTCTGTGAACTCACGAACAACTGACACCTCCTCAAGGCTAGGACCCTTCACCTTGGCATCCACTACGTGAGCTAAGAACGCCTCACATCCTTGTCGTAACAACTTATCTGCCACCATAGCTGATACTAAGCACGTCGGAAGAATCTTCCTATCTCCTTGGAAGATCCACTTCTCTCCAGCAACATCAAACACTGCCTGCTTGGAACCACAGTCCAAGACAACCTTATACCTCTCTAAGGTATCCATCCCGAGGATAACATCGAACCCATGCATAGCAAGTGGTATGAGATCCACTTGAATGTGGTGTCCCGAGAAAGACAAGACACAAGATGGACACTCTTATCGAAGCAAAGAGGAACCATCAAGAGGGGTTTCTAACAACAAGCTATCCTTCTTATAGCTAATAGGTAAATGACAGTTCTCAAGCATACTATAGGAGATAAAAAAGTGCGTAGCACCCGGGTCAATCAGAACAAATATAAAGCAAGAAGAAGACATATCAGAATGAAATAACTTCATCTGACCTGTCACTACTCGCGGGTTGACTACCGCCTCCGGCTAATTCATAGCATAGAATCGAGCCGTTGCTTGCTGTCCACGACCTCTACTTCCTTGAGCAGACGATCCAGCCTGAGACGCTTGACTGTGTCCTCGTCCTCTACTACCACTGGGTTGTGGTCTCTCAGACCCCTGAAGGTTCTGTCTCAACTGCTGCGTCACTTCATCATCCTTGTAGGGACAACTTGATCTGATATGTCCTATCTGACCAGAGGCATAGCATGTCCTAACATCATCTCGAGGCCTAGGTGGCACTGTCACTGCTACAGAAGCCGAACTTTGTGCCTTAGATGGTGAAGAAGCATAGCCCCTTCCTCTACTCATGGACCACTGAGACGGCCTACCAGAACCTCTCATCGCTACCGGTGCCAAAAACATGGGCTTCTTGAAGCCACCAAAACTCTGACTCTGGAACTAAGCAGGTCTCTTCTTAGCCATAGACTCTCTCTTATCCCTTACAAAACATTCAATCCTGTGAACAGATTCCACAAACGTAGCAAACCGTTCTCGGTTCTCCAACGCAGAAACCAGTGTCGTCAGCTCAGCACTCAGACCCTTCTCGAAACGCCTGATCCGTTCCTCATCTGCCGTCGCCATGTGAGGACAAAACCTCAACAGATCCATAAACTTGGCTTCATACTCGGTGATGTTCATCGTTCCTTGTCGCAAACTCTCGAACTGATAGATCTTCTCATCCAGATATGTCTTGGGAAAGTATCTGGCGACGAACTCACGTCGAAACACTTCCCAACAGATCACCTCACCAGGCCGCTTCTCTTCCTCGATGGTCCACTAGTGACCAGCACTATCTTTCAGAAGGTAGACAGCATGCTTTAATTTGTCTGCTTCGGGGATGTCGAGGATCCGGAAAGCCTTCTCAAGACTTTTCAACCACAGATCCGCATCCGCTGGATCAGCCATTCCAACATATTCCGAAGCTCTGACTCGGCGAAGCCGCTCGAAGGTCTTCCCAATACCCGAAGTATCTCCATGGGGAACCTGTGCTCATGGAGGAGGCACTGGTAATCGCTCAACCATGAGATTCATTGTAGCCATCATCTGCCCCATCAGTTGTTGGTAGGCAGGATGTTCAAGAATGGCTGGGTCAGGTTGGGGGACCTCAGGCACCTGATCTTCATGCGCCTGTCCTACTGCTCCATCAACAGATGCAGCATCGTTGTGCTCAGCAGTGAGTTCTTCATGGTTTCCAGACATCTTGGCTTTTCTTCCGCTGAGGGCAGAAGATTTCTATGAGAAAATCTGGAAAACGCATAAGAACAAACACAACCTAGTCCTAGATCCATGTAGACTCAGCGAACCTAAAGCTCAGATACCAAACTTGTGGTAACACATCCCATTATCACACAGATAACGAGGTGTTACGTGAAAACGTGCGGAAATCACCTAAACCACAGTTAATCAAAAACACGGGTTAATTAAAACTGATTGTGGAAAACTGATAATCTGTGAAACATATTACATTCCAGTCCATATCCTGCAAGAAAACATGTTATGTACATATCCATACAAGCATGGATACATGTCCACAGCTTAGCGCAACAGCTGTCCTGTCATAACCATGAGTACATCACCTGTTATATACATAAAGGCCCACATCTGGCCAGCAGCAGGATATACAAACGATATCGGTCGTACATCGTAAAACAACGTCAAACACCGCCAAGGACCTCAGAGTACAGGGATGACTCTAGACTCTACACCAAAACATCAAAACATCAGCATCTCCAAAGCTTGCCTTCTACAGATCTTCTCGCTGCTCGGCCGCAACTCCGCGACCACCACCACGACAAGCTCGACCACCTAAAAAGGGTGAAAACTAGCAGAGTGAGACAATTGAACATTGTCCAAGCGGGAGGCATAACTCCGCACCAAAACTACAAAACCTCAGATAAGATAAAGCTTATCTCAGCAGATTATTGATAAAGAATATAACAAGAACAGTTATAAGTAACAAGCCATCCTCAGACTTACCAGTTGTATCAAAAGGGCATATAACCACTATATTTCCCAATGGAACATGATTGACAAGATATATTATGTGAGATTCACCACAAAAGGGTAATGCATAAACAACTACAATATAATTAAAGTTAACTACACAAACAAGGCCTCAACCAATGTTTCGTATTTGTCTTATCAATACATACTAAACGGCTGTATTACATTTTATTATGCCCTGAGGAAATGAACTGTACCGTTCAAATCCAACCTTCGGCTGCGAATCCCATAGCTGGTGCCATACAAGGTCAATGGAAGAGCCGGAATCCAAGACCTTCTCTGCCTCATGGTCAGTACATGAGAACACAAAGCAGGAACGCAGTCTCGTGCTTGAAGTGTTCATAAGCCATAGGGGCAGCTCCACAGGCTACCGTCTTCCTAGTCCACCTCGGTACAGGTCACGGCACTAGAAACTGAGCAACGTGTCTAAACACCGTGCTCAGAGCCATGAACGCATTCATGCTCAACATATCACATATCTAGAGCCATGGGCCCTGTTCACCATGCTCGTCACACATCCGAGTCTGCAACCGCAGCTGCACTCATTTCACATCTCTATTTTAGGCTAGGAGAAACCTCGCATATTCAAAAATATGCGCTCCGGGTTAACCCACAGGAGAACCCGTTTCATCATCACCCTATCCTGACTGGTGATGAATCTATGGCCAGGGAAAGCTACATTATAAATTACAATGTGATTACTTAGTATCTTTTAGATGGATTGCAAGATTCAACCAAGTTGTATAACATGCAAGATATAATAGAAAGGTAAACAAAATAACTCAACATTATGCATTTTCTACAATTTACATCACATTGATCCATCACAAGGATCTCACATCACATGTTATCACTTGGCCTCTTGCCGACCATTTAGATCCCTCTCCAGGATCATCACATATCATGTGATCTCAATCCCTCATCACATAGTGCCATTAGCCTCTTAAGGCTTTCATCATCATCATGGAACATCATTCATAATACACTTGTCATCACAGTGTTCATTTACCCAATTCTCATAGCCTTTCATTGGGCTAAGCATTACCTGCATGGTTAGCATCATTCAATAACCAGATGAATAATCAAGAGACTACAATTACTACCATAGTGTGACAATTAGGGTTAAGCACATTGTCAGTACAATCATGATGATAATAATTTCATCCATGCCTCATCTTTAAGTATATAAGTAAGCACATTATCAAGTAACCCTAATGCATGCTCAAGATCATCTTTGGCATTTAAAGGAAACATAAATATCATTCATAAGCAACGAGCCATCATAAAAGCATAGTCGACATGTCATCTTTTCATGATAGGTCGTGCCCTCACAAGAGACACCAACATCCCTCACTAAAAGCCATCCCGGGTAGACCCATTCCTATCTAATCCCTAGCGGGCGAGCAGCTCATGTGTCGGGCGAGCAGACACACTGAGCGGGCAGGTTAGCAAACGAGCAAAGGAATGAGCCGGGTACTGAACCGTGGAAGGCAAGCGAGCGAGCAGGGTAAAGCATAGGTGAGCAGGGGTGTGTGTCGGGCGACACGCGCAGAGGATGTCGGGCGTGCACTAGTATCGGGCGAGCCAACTAGAACCGGGTGAGCAAGGTAGTCTCGGGCGACACAGCTGGGGCCGAGCGAGCAGAGCTAGGTATTGAGCGACATGCGTGTCGGGCGAGCCAAGACATAAGCGAGCAGGGCGAGTCCAAGCGAGCAACAACACTGGGCGACACAGCTAGTGTCGGGCGAGCAAGACTATCAAACGAGCCAAAGCTGCCGGGCGACACAGGGGCGTACAGGGTAAAAGCAGGGCGAGCAGGGTTACTGAATGAGAAAAACAGAGTGTGTCGGGCGAGTGAGCACTGAGTTTCACTGGGCGAGCAGCCCTCCGAGCGAGTAGAAGGAAAAATTGACTCATTCAAACCGTGCAAGAGAGAACTAGGGCAAGGGCTATCGGGCAGCACCTCCCCACACATCTCAACTAAGGTTCAAGCCATCTAAACGAGCTCACCATCTTGCCCAAGGTGAGAGGAGAGTCTTGCTCAAGTCACTAAGTCATGTGCTTCACCTCAATCGGGTAGGAAAGAGGGGTGTTTCTCATGGCATTAGAGCTCAAGCTCACTCATCTAGACCAAGGGGAGAAAGGAGTGTTGCTCTCCTAAACCCTAGAACACAAGGATTGGCCAACATGCAAGATAGCTATAGAACAACTCCAAACGTGCAAGGGCAAGATTAAAGCAAACATATATGCAAAGAGAGTAGAGCAGTTAGGGTTTAGAGTCATGCAACCCGCCTTAAGCTCCAAGGAAGAAGATGCACTTGAGCTCCAAGGGTTGTCAACCACCAAAGCTCCTCCAAGAGGGGTGTGTCGACCTCCACTCCTTCAACTCCAAGGGTGTATCGGCCTCGAAGCTGCTCACACAAGGGTGTGTCGGCCACCTTAGCTCCTTCTTCAAGGGTGTGTCGGCCACCAAGCAAGGGTAAGAGAGGGTGTGTCGTGCACAAGGAGAAGAGGAACTAAAGGGACCTCAAGCTAAGGAAGGGACCACCTATATAGAAGAGAAGGGAGGAGAAACCAAGGTTGTTCCATGCTAGGTGTCGTCCACCCAAGGAACACTTGTCCACAAACTCAAGCCACCTCTCTTGCAAGCCATAAGACACTTGTCCAAAATGAGCACCATATGTTCTCCAAACATGACCAAGGTTGGACCAAGCACCATGGGCGACACAAGCCCACTCTAGGCCGACACAAACTCTACTTGGCCGACACAAGGCCCAAGCAAGCCCAAACAAGGGACTCCAAGGCCCAAACAAGCTCAACAAAGGTCCAAAGAACTCAAACAACAAGCCCAAGCCTTCCTCTCAACCCTAGAGGAAGCAAAGAGAGAGCAGAACACCTCTCAAGGTGACAAACTTTCTCCCAAAACCCTAGACTTGGGTTAATTGCAAGTAGCACCTCCAACTCTCAACAAAGCACAACCAAACCCTAATCACCACTAAAGGTGATTAGCAAATATCAAACCATCAAGGTTAGGCAAAGCAAACAAGGTAAGCCCTAAACGCAGGTCAGGGTCCTTACAGATATAATCCTTAAGATGGATACCTTAGAAAGGTATAAGGTTGTCTTGGATTGTGAGTCCAAGCAAGTTGTGTTCACCGATGATAGTGACACATGGATCTTTCAAGGAGATAGAAAGATTCTTCCAACTTGCCTTGTGTCACCTATGGTAGCTGAGAAGCTGGTGAGGCAAGGATGCTTTGCATTCTTGGCCCATGTGGTAGATACCACTATGGAGAGTTCTAATCCACTGAAGTTCCTATAGTAAAGGAAATTTGATGATGTATTTCCTGAAGAACTTCCAGGTGTACCTCTGCCCCGAGAGATTGATTTTGAGATTAATCTAGTCCCAGGCACACAACCAACAGCTCAAACACCATATAGGATGGCACCTGCTGAGATGGCAGAACTCAAGAAACAACTACAAGAGTTACTTGAGAAGGGTTTCATCCGACCGAGCACTTCACCCTGGGATTCCCCGGTCCTCTTTATTAAGAAAAAGGATGGGTCGATGCAGTTGTGCATTGATTACCGACAGTTAAATAAAGTAACAATAAAGAATAAGTATCCTTTGCCTAGGATTGATGTTCTCTTTGACCAATTGTGTGGTGCAACAGTCTTCTCAAAGATAGATTTGAGGTCGGGATATCATCAGCTGTGTATTAAGGAAGGTGACATACCTAAGTCTGCTTTTAGGACAAGGTATGGTCACTATGAGTTCACAATTATGTTGTTTGGACTAACTAATGCACCAACTGCATTTATGGAACTCATGAATAGAATCTTTCGACCTTTTCTCGATCAGTGTGTAGTTGTCTTTATAGATGACATACTGATCTACAGTAGAGATGCTCAGCAGCATGAGCAACATCTTCGTCAGGCTCTAACTTTGCTAAGAGAGAATGAGTTATATGCTAAGTTTAGCAAGTGTGAGTTCTGGTTACCAGAAGTTTCTTTTCTTGGACACGTAATATCTACTTCAGGTATTCGTGTTGACCCTAAAAAGGTAGAATCTGTCCTGCAATGGGAGCAGCCGAAGACACCGACGGAGATTCACAGTTTCTTAGGGTTGGCAGGCTATTATAGGAGGTTCATTAAGAACTTCAGTTCTATAGCTTTACCCTTGACTAAGTTGACTAGGAAGGATGTTTCTTTTGTCTGGAATGACAAGTGTCAGCAATCATTCCAGTTGTTGAAGGAGAGGCTGACAAGGACACCTGTGCTAGTTTTACCTGAGCAAGGGAAAGGGTATATAGTTTTTTGTGATGCCTCTAAGAATGGACTAGGATGTTGTTAATGCAGGATAAACAAGTGATTTCTTTTGCTTCTCGACAGCTTAAGAAACACGAGGAGAATTATCCGACACATGATCTAGAACTAGCTGCTGTAGTCCATGCCTTGAAGATCTGGAGACATTACCTCTATGGAGAAACATTCTATATTTTCACAGACCATAAGAACCTAAAGTACATCTTCTCTCAGCATGAGCTTAACATGAGGCAATGCCGCTGGATGTAGTTAATCAAGGACAATGATTGTACGATTGATTATCATCCAGGGAAGGCCAATGTGGTTGCTGATGCTTTGAGTAGGAAATCAGCAACACCAGCCCTAGATAGAGCACAGTTGAATTCTTTGGTTTTCTCTAGGAAGGATATTCTTAACTCTTTAAGGAAAAACAATGTACAATTAAAAGTATCATTGTTATCTGGGTTGCTAGTTGAGATGCACATAAAACCTACTCTGAGATAGCAGATTAAGGAGGCACAGCAAGATGATACTGTAGTTCATCAGATTAGATCAGAGTATGGTAGTGAGAAATGAAATGGTTTCCATGATTCAGATGATTAGGTAGCCTGCTATCATGGTAGAATGATAGTACCTGATGTTGATAACTTAAGGAAGTTAGTCCTGGAAGAAGCTCATTCTTCAATGTATTCTATGCATCCAGGAAGCACCAAAATGTATCATAACTTGAAAGATATGTATTGGTGGCCTTGTTTAAAGAAGGATGTTGTTGAGTTTGTTATGTGGTGTTCAGTGTGTCAGCAAGTTAAAGTTGAACACCAGAAGCTTGTAGGAACAATGCAGCCTTTGCCTATACCACAGTGGAAGTGGGATCATGTGACCATGGATTTTGTGGTCGGATTACCCAGAACAGCCAAAGGTCATGATTCCACCTGGGTAATAGTTGATAGGTTGACAAAGACAGTACATTTCTTACCTGTCAAAACAACCTATTATGCTGAGAAGCTGGCATAGTTATATGTGGATGACATAGTGGAGATGCATGGAGTTCTAGTTACCATTGTTTCTGACAGAGGTCCCCAGTTTACGAGTCATTTTTGGGAGTGACTTCATAAAGCCTTAGGCACACAGTTAAGGTTTAGTACAACCTTTCATCCTCAGACAGATGGACAATCAGAAAGGACTATACAAACCTTGGAGGACTTGCTTAGGGCATGTGTCCTTCAGTTTACAGGATGTTGGGATCTACATTTAAGCTTGATAGAGTTTGCCTACAACAACATCTATCAACACAGTATAGACATGGCACCTAATGAAGCTTTGTATGGTAGGTGTTGTAGATCTCCCCTATGTTGGTATGAAACTGGTGAATATCAACTTTTGGGTCCTAATCTGGTGTAGAAGACCACTGAGAAGATTAAAATAATACAACAACAGTTAAAGACTGCACAAGATAGGTAGAAATCTTACGCTGATAAGCATCATAGACCTTTAGAATTCCAGGTTGGAGACAGAGTGTACCTCAAGGTCTCACCTTGGAAGGGAGTTCTTAGATTTGGAAGGAAAGGAAAGTTAGTTCCTAGATTTATGGGGCCTTATCCAATCATTGAACGGGTTGGAAAGGTAGCTTATAAGCTGGAGTTACCACCTGAGCTACAAAAGTTACACCCAGTGTTCCACATTTCCATGCTAAGGAAATGTCATCCTGAGACAGAATCAGTTCTGCAGCCTATGGAAGTAGAATTGAACGATGATATATCCTATGTTGAAGGACCTATCTTGATTCTTGACAGAAGGATCAAGAAGCTGAAAAATAAAGACATTAGTCTTGTAAAAGTCCCCTGGAATCATCGTGGCATTGAAGAAGCTACATGGGAACTATAGGAAGACATGAGGAGGAAATGCCCTACTCTTTTCTCTTAAAATGTTTTGTTAATGATTTCGAGGATGAAATCCTTGTAAGGGGTGGATAATTTGTAACATCCTTGACATGGGTTATGTACTAACCCTAGGTGTTTTGTTTAATAAAGATGATTAGATGTTTTCTCTCATCTTTTCAAAAGTAATTAAGGTTTTTGAGGAACTTATATTTCAATTTCAGTCCTTTTTTAATGATGTTGAAACATTGTTTTGTTAATTTTGGACTAAAGTGCAAATTACCCAAGTTGAGGGGTTAACTTGCAAATTCCACATGGTAAGATGTTCCTATGATGTTGATACATCATAATATTGAATATAATGTAATGGTATGGTTTCCACAAGCTTGGGCATCAAGATAAAGCTTGTAGAGCAATCCTTGTGCATTAAAACCTAGTTTTGGTGTAATGTGCAATTTACCCAAAACCTAGGGTTCAATATGAAAAATACCACCTCTAGAGGGTCTCTCATGTTTCTTGGAATTAATTAGAGCAAAGAAAATGAGAGGGGCGCCTCATTTGAGTTATCTTGGAGGAGAGAGAATCTTGACATTAAAATAATCAAGATTTAAGCATATATGGAACTTTAATTTAATTTAATGCAAAAAGAAATAAATTTATTAAGGACCCCTTCAACCAAAAGTTGAAGGATGTGTTTGCAATAGAGTTGGACGATCTTGTGCCTTGCTATGACACAAAAAGATCTTGGTTGAGTGGAAGCCACTCACATTATTATAATAAAAAGTAATATCCACTAAAAGGAAGGATATTAATATAAAACTCTTTAAGGTGCTTAATTTCTTTTCCCTTTATTCTTGGATAATGATGAGGTTTTGCAAGAACATGAGGATGTATTCGTGGACAAGAAATGGAGGGGGATTTGATGGAAATTTTTTTTGAATTAAAAGAAAATAATCCATTTTCTCTTTCCTTGAAAATCCCTTATACATGTTCTTTTTCCAATACACATAAGGATTTTTCCTTAGTTTTTCTCTTATCACTTTGCTTTGGCCAACCAAGAAAGAGCTCAGGAGCAGGATAAGGACGAACACAACCTGGTGGTAAGGTTTTGATCATCTTCTACCTCGGATTCATGGTGGAAACTCTAAAACAATGCTTAATTCTTGGTTTTCTTCACCCAATTTCCAATTCTAGCCATCTTTTTCATCCAATAGCTCAAGAACGGACCTTGGGTAGTTTCTGGAACTCCATCCACCATTAGAGCCGTGGAGCTTGGATCTTGGAGATCATATTCGAGGTGGGTTTTATAACTTCAACCCTTAAACATTGATATTGCATCAAGTTCTCTATGATTTGTTGGTTATTTTCTTCTATTTCGAACTCTTTTGGTTCATTGCTTAAATCCCCATGAAAAATGGTTGCTGTTCTTGGTTGTTCTAAGTAGGACGATGATGACATCATCTTAGATGTTTATCCAAGAAAAATCCCAGGTCAAACGGTCTCCTAAGTTGCTCAAACGGTTTCCCAAACCGTTTGGGAGCAAACGGTTTCAAACCGTTTGAGATGAAACGGTTTCACCAAACCGCATGAGAGCAAACGGTTTCAGACTGTTTGGAGGTGTTGACCATGGTTGACCTTTTGGGAATTTGTTGCTAATAATTTGGGTTATTGATCCACTAAATATAATGTATTAGTTCCAATTGGTTCATGAGTTGAAGATCCAACAATCACCAAAACCCTAATCGGGTTGTGTGCTGATTTCATAATTGATTGAGTTTGAAACTTGGGTTGATTGACCCAAACGGTTTCAAAACCATTTGGGGATCACCCAAACGGTCTCAAGACCGTTTGGGGGTCACACAAGACCATTTGGAGGTCTAGGGTTGACTATGGTGAGGTTTTTGGAGATCGAAAGGTATTGGGTTGAAGAGTAATCAATTGCTGATTTGGTGAGCAATCCAATGAACCAAACCCTAATTGGTTGACTTGGATTTTGATGTGGACACGGGAAAACGGTCTCAAGACCGTTTGTAGGTCATCCAAACGACCTCAAGACCGTTTGGGGTCAGGTCATGTCCATTTTGGATGATGGTCCAATGGTTTGAAAGTAACTAGTTTCACATTGTATAATGTTGCGGGATCATCGATTCCAAACCCTAATCCAATTTATTCAAACCCTAATTGGTGATCAATTGAGGGTTAATTGAGGGTCAAATAAGTTGAAGGATGACCTAATTAAACTCAATTGAAGTATGGTGATTGGTCCAATTGATAATTGGTTACATGAATTCAATGGTTGAAGGAACCAACATTGGAAACCCTAATTCAATTTGACTTGTTGAGACTATTTTTGGCCCTTGCGGTTTTGAGGAGGTTTGGACCAAACAGTCTCAAGACTGTTTGAGTCCAAACGGTCCCAAGACCATTTGGGAGCAAATGGTCTCAAGACCATTTGGGACCAAACGATCCCAAACCGTTTAGGTTCATGCGGTTTCCAAACCGATTTAGTTCATGCGGTTTCAAAAGTCAACTATGGGCAAACGGTCTTCACCTCCTACTTTAGCAAACGGTCTTGAAGGTCTACTTTACCAAATGGTCTCAAGGGTAGAACAAGACCGCATGAAGGTCCAAACGGTCTTAGACCGTTTGGAGGTTTAGTATGCAATACCGTTTGAGGTCTGAGTTAGTCAAGATCGTTTGGGGCTTTAGTGGCCAAGATCGTTTGATGGTTGTTTAACCTAAACCGCATGAATACTTAAAGTGGTTAAAGGACAAAGTGATTAGTTGACTAATACATGATGTAGTCAAAGGTGATTATAGTATTTGTACCCTAATGAGGTAGGGTGATTAGTACCCTTTGAATAATTAAGCCTTAATGATCATGGTGACAATGACATAACCAATGATGTCAATTCCTCTTCAAGAGTGCAAACATCATCTTTAGAAGATGAAAGAGAAGATTTCCTATATGGATGATAATTAAGTATTGGACTTCTAATATGAATGAATGCCAAATTAGGGTATGATCCATCATAGTGAGATCATGAAACCCTAATTATGAAGGTTAATGAATCATAACCATAATTAAGGGCATTGATGGGTGAAATCTTAATATATGATGATGATATGATCTTAATTCATAGTGATGATATGATAAACCTTAATTCAAGGCACTTTGATGATCACTCCTACTTGAAATGAATAGTAAACCCTAATCTAGGGTGATGTGATGTGAATAGTAAACCCTAATTGTGGGTTATTGAACTTAAACCCTAATCCAGGGTGATGTGATGTGAATAGTAAACCCTAATTCCTAATAAGGTAAATGGAAGTGTGAAACCCTAATTCTGGGTTATATTATACAGCATGAGATATCTAAGGTTGGATAATGAAGTGATGAGTCATTAATCCTAATTGAGCTGAGGGGATGATCAACCCTAATAGAAATGAAAAGGGAAACCCTAACCCTAGCAAGGGTATAGTTGTGTAACCCTTGAATAATGATGTCATAATTGTTATGCACTATGCTAGTATGAAATTCATATATTTGTTATCATCTGTACTAATCATGCCGGTTTTATGAGATATTGAATATAGCCAGGTATGAGATATGATTCTTTGCTTATTGAAAGTATTTTATGAGCTTTGTAAGCAATGATATGCTATGTTGCCTAGTGAAAGGTAACAAAAGAGATTGATAGGATGTAAGAGCCATGTGAAATACCTGCATTGCAATTATCATGTTTACACTGTCAAATGACTTGTTAGCATTATGTTGCTTGTTAAAGTGGTAACAAGTATATTGATGATCTAAGGGTTTGAACACCCATATTCTTGAATCATGATGATGAGATGATAAGGGATTGAGATCCCAATGTTAACAAAGCTGTGAAATGAACTTGATAGAAGTAGTACTCATTCTTTATAGCAATTTTTATAATGGTTTATTCTTAAAAACATGCCTAATGCTAAAAGAATGATGTAATGTACTAAATCAATCAAGTGAAATGATATCAAGTAGAGCCATGACCATAGATCCATCATCGTCAGCAGTTAGGTGATGGTGAAACAAGTTTTCCTAAGGGAACTCCTGGAGAGCATACTTTTGAGTATGTGGGGTAATGTGCACGAATATCCTTACGCCCTAATGGAGGAATTGATGTGAGATAAATAATAAATCTCTCAATCCTTCATTATATGTATATGCCGGGATGATGTATCACTAATCTCCCGATGATGATATTAATGCCGAATTGATGTGAGATAAACAAGAAATCCCTCAATTGTGAAGAGAGTACAACATGCCACTATAACTCTAATAGTGAATTTGCCAGTATACACTAGAAAGCTATATTTGTAGCAGAGACACAAGATGTCCTGCATGTTGTTCCTCACACTGACTGAGGAAGTTGAGATCATAGAAATCTGGCTCTTCTGATGACCTATGTATGGTACCGATTTCGATTTCGAAATGGTCGGTTGGAGTATGAGCGGTATACCTCATCTCCTCAGTGCATAAATATGATTGTAAAATGTAATCAGCCGTGTAGCATATTTGCTTAGGGTTGAATTACGAGAATCAATGTTTGATGATACATTGTTTATTATGTCTTAGAAAGATAAAGGATATACATGTTATTCATATTCCTTATTAAATGAATGACTTGCTACTTAATCAAGTTATAATTGAAATGATTGCACAGAGAATACTGCTCTACTTAGCTCAATCAATGATTTACCTGTTGTTGAATATTTATAATTCTACTGCTCAGTGTTATCCTATTATCAGCAATAACAATGTTTCTGGTAGAGAGTTATATCTCTCGCTGGGATAATTTTCAATTGTCTCACCCCCGTGGGATTCAACTTTTTAGGTAGACGCTGAGGAAGAAGAAACCCTTCAGTGGGTGAGCAGCAACAACAGCCACAGCAGCAGCAACAACAACAAGGACAGCAGTGATCCACAGGTGGAGACATTGTTTGTCAAGTCTTGTATATAGAGAGAGTCCTATGTGTCGTCTCTGTACTCTCAGGTCCTAGGAGTCAGTAGATGGTTTGATATAGATCTGAGATTTTTGGCTTGATGCCTCGAGATTTTATATATTGCTCATGTACATTTTAACTGGGCAGTCAATGTTATGACTCTCGAGATGAGATGATACAGAGATGTACTGATGAATCAGCATGTAAATAACTTACTTTGGTTCTTTATGATAGAGTTTTACCGTTTTTGGATTTCTTTACAAAAAGTTTTAAATTTGTAGTGATTTTTAGAAATTCCGCTGCTAATAATTTTAGTTTGCATTAATTAATCATGTTTTCATATGTTGAATGCCACAATAGGTCTTACTAGAGTATTCTTTTCTGAATTATTATAACCCATTTTAAAAGTTGCTATAATTAGGTATTTAATTAATTATCACTCCTAATATTTTATTCAACTTTAATAACCCTTAATATCAATTCAGAAGGTTGCAGCTTATGACCAACAAGATCCAAAACAATCCAGTCAATGCCCAACCAACACTGGCACTCATGACCAATTATTAAGGTAGAAAACGTTTGCCAAATTCATCATATGAAACTCTTAGATAGATGATATGCACAACTCCTTCCCATATCATTTGCATGCTTCAGGGCTTAGACTCTCTAAGAATCACGAGTTAATCCTGACCCAATAGCCAACACTATATAATGCACCCAACTTGGCAGGACCTCATTATTACCATCACACTTCCATGAGATTAATGACATACCACCCTTGGGGTGCCCACGCTTGGCTGATCAAGCTTTTCATGTGTGTTGCTAATGGAAAGCATCTTAGACTTAATATTTTATCGAGGGAGTTTATATCATACATATACATTAACAATTACCACATATATAAAATATGTATCTTATACATGCTATAACCCACAACGAAAACATGCAATAAATGAAAATGATGGTTATGAACAGCCTAATGTAATTCCTTCGAGTCATAAGGAATTACCACATCTAGGTCCACATCACATGTAGAAAGTTGTTGTTGATGAAGATTCATGCTTACCAATCCTGTTTGATTAGTTCAACCCTTGAACTAATTGGCTCGCCTCCTGGTCGGTTGTTTGGTCATCACATCGGTCATCTAGTTTTGTCAGTACACCATCTGCTGGCTCCTCTAGCTGATCGGTCGGGTCCGCTAGTCGATTGGTTCGGCTCATCCATTAGGTCCTCCATAGTCCTTCAGTCGGTTGTCTCATTGTCAGGATGTCCTTCTTCTTCATCATAATAGCAAAGTAAACTATCCTACTATTACATCATTATAGGAAAACCTCAAGTTACATTTGAGAGGAGAAAAGGTAGAAGAGAATAATACTTTTGCATTGGGAAGATAAGGTAGAGGATCGGTACACAAACTGAGATAATCATGATAAACTAACCACACAATCATGCACAAATAATAAGGGTTATTGGCCATAACCATGCTACATATACACCATCAAAACTCTCTTTTAGGGCGACGGGCATATATATATATATATATATATATATATATATATATATATATATATATATATGTTTAGGTTATTATGTGGTGATTAGTCGGACGTGCACATCAACCAGTTTAAATACTTGCATTGCATGTAATAAATAAACTCAATAAATACAAACATTCAATCATATAGATTATACCAAAACATAATGAATTGGCATGACTTTGAAACAACTGTAGGGAAATATGGCATCATATAAGGTAGCAGAAACAAAAAATTTACTGACAAATTTCCCATAAACCTATGGATCGCATCAATAACTATTAAATGGAAAGGATGGTTTAACGATGATATACCTGGTCCTAGAGCAAGTCCAATGAAAATACTCGTTGATGTAGATGCACACTCTATCTTGGATGGTGTCTTTGTAGCTCCTAGTTGCACTGGGACTCGTCTAAATGCTCCTCCTAAGACAATAGACTTAGACAATTGATGTAGTGGCTTCTTTGATCTCTCCACAGACTACGAGTTGATATTACCCTCCTATAAGCAGCCATAGGACTCATGCCTCTAGAATAGTCCACAGAGACCAACTAGAACTCATGTCATCCTGCTAGACCAGACAGGAAGGAGTTGTCCCTCCCGTTGGTGTACTAGTCACCAACCTTCTCTCCCGCAACAATGATCTCAGTTGTTTCATCCCTTGGGTATTCCTCCCTAGTTGGGTAGTACTTGCATGGTCTCTCTTTCTTACCACAAATAGAGAGGATTCATTTGTTAGATAAACTAATTCTCAACTATCTATGTTGTTTTCTGGGAAGCCCCAGTACCCCCTTTATATATAGGTGGGGTTTGGTCTAGGTTCCCAGACTGTGTGGGAGTGGAAGGACCGGAAGATCTCAAATTTTTGCAACAATTATGGAAATATTACAACATGTGATAGCCCAGACAGTCTTCTAGAAACCCATACAGTCGTTTGGCATAGCCCAAATGACCGTTTGGTTATTTCCCAGTTGTACACAAAATTGGCAACTCAATTCCCATCAATGTTGAACATTGATTTCCTTGCCCAACAAGTAATGTACAAGAAAAACAAAGAGGAAAATGTCTATAACCTTCCCTCAACCGAATTGGGCCATCTCACCCATGCGAGACGGTCATCTTGGTCACCCAAACAGTCATCTAGTGATTTGAGTCAAGCCCACCGGTTGGGACGGCTCACTTCTTAGCCAATTTCAACTCAAAATAGGTCTGACTCCCCAGACGCCCATCTCAACACTTGAGATGACCATTTTTCACTCTCCAGATGCCCATCTCATCACTTGAGATTCTCGTTCAATAGTGTTGTCAGCCTACTTGTTTCATGAATCAATTACCTAAACATTTTAGCAATTAATTCAATTTTCATTCAAGATTCAACTCCTCTTCTAGGTGAGTTCCTATGTGTGGGACTATATAGGTCCCATATTACGTTGACAGTGAATGTCCATAACACCTTATGACATCACAAGCAAAGAGAGGTACCTAGTCACACATCATTGCTACACAAGTAAATAGAAAGTTGGAGAACAACTTCAACCTACAATCTATGTATGGTGTTACAGTGTTTGTATAGTTCCTTTGTCACTGATATCCAGATTGAACTAGAGTCATGGATCAGTCACCCTCAATATTAATCAATCTTGTTCCTTGAACTAGAGCAAACTGTCTAAGATATATGTAAGCTCAATATCACATATTGACTCACATGTGCATGCATTCTTTTCTAAGTCTCGCTAATCAAGAGGCCTAGGATATCATACTCCTTTAGTTGGGAAAAATCTCATATCTATAACTCACAATCAATCCCCATGTGTCACAATCACCCAATCATCACCTTTATGACAACCATGTTTTAGGATTGTGTTTGATGATATCAAAGAATAATAAATGGCATGTGATGAGTGTAGTGATTTTAGGTCTAAGAACCACAACCACCGCCATCACTGTAATAGATGACTGTGACTTCTATTATGATGGCTTCCATGTGTCAGTCTCATGGTGGGTCTATCTGATACACTATTCCCTAACATGTATCTATGTGCTTGTTTTTATACCACCATATCATGAATAATGAGACTATGTCATCAACCAACTCACACTCTGATCTTATGTATTATTGATGTCTATATACCTTCCATAATAACAACCGATCAGGGACATAATGAGAATGTATATACTCTTAACATTCATATGATCTCATTCTTCCAAGTCACATACTTGAAGACATACTTCATTGAGTAATGTTATTCTCTAGACATTTATTATGTTATTTCATTATCTCATAATTTAACAAACAGAATAAATTGGAAGCTTATCTTTTATTAATAATCAAATCATTTACATTTATGTCATTAGAATCATTATATGATTTGCTCTCTAGGCATATACACCAACAATAAATACATGTATATGGACTACTAGTAGATGAAATCACTAGTTATGACTACCATTAGGTTCTATGTCGTAGCAGAAGATTCACAAGTTAATAACAAGATATGAGTATATGTAGAGAAATATCCATACAAAGAAATATGCAATTCAAGAAGCATGAATGGATATTTCTCACTAGAAAAATTTGTCATTACCAAAAGATGATTACCATTATGAAACTTAAGGTTGCATCAAAAATTATACAACAAGATATATGTAGCAAGTTATAGAACAACCAAAGCAATATAAATCATAATGAAGAGATCCAAAGAGATCATCATCAAAACATGCATAACTACTCAAGACAAGTAATTATAGGATATAGAGATATCAATTTAGAGAAATTAGAAAGATAAAGTTGTATGCAAGATAGGAAATTTAAAGCATGGAAATAACCATATAATATAGAGGTACTAAGGAGAGTGATAATAAAATAAGGTTATTGGTTGATAAATTCTAGTTGAGAGGGAAATTCTCATCCAATAAACCAACTCTAAATTTAGTGCACAAAGTTTTTGGTCGAGCTTCTGGGTTGAACTTCTCGATTGATAGAAGTTTTTGGTAAGACCCCATGGTACTTGTTGGTCAACTTACCTCAGGACAAACTGGACAGACAATAGTAGTAGGAAAACACCAAGGATGTATGTCTTTTGAGTTTCCTCTGGACAAGCACGACTGACAACAACTACTGTCCAAAAACATACATTGTACATGATAACACATCTAGAGGCATGATAAAAAATATAAACATTATCTAAACATGTATAATCAAGTTAGTGATGCTCTACGAAAGCATCAAGGGTAGGTTTTTAACATGAAAGTGATGGGAATCACAATATACCAATTTTAACTCAAAGTGGATATGTAAAATGCACACAAACATGAAAAAAAGAAGAAGAAATGATTGGATATGATCAAGAATATCAATACATCTATTCTTACCACTTATTTTCTACTTTTTCCACCCTATACACGTCTTTGCTTTCTTCTTTTATGTGGATTGAGAAACCAATTTGCAAATCAATAGCTCATGTTAATCTATTTTCAAGTGACCTATAAGAAGAAATATGAAATGGTTGTGGATCATATTTTTGGATCTAGATGAGTTAGCTTAGCAGCCCAAGTCCTATTGATTTTGGGTTCTTTCCTAAAAAGGCAATATATATAATAATGATAAATTTTATTGTGATAGTTGCCAATACTATTTTCCTTGGATCCAGAGGATTCTCCATGAAAGATTGAAGGTACTTTATTTTTTTTTGTTCCTTTAGCTACTATCATACCCTATACCATGTCCACCAATTTTTTTTAATGTAAGTCAGGAGGCATTCTTATTCATCCCACCCTCCTTGTGTGAGAAAATTCAAATCAAGTTTACACTCACTAATAATGTCTGTGTAATTAAACAAGGTAGTACTACTACCCTTACATAAGTCCCTAGATAGAAGATCATAGATCTCAGTAGGGGGTGAGTATATTGAGTGTATCTCTCGCGCTGCTTAGAGTGGTTTTTTGCTAGGCTGTCGGCCATATAGTTACTCTCTCTATAGGTGTGGGAAACAGACCAACTAGGTCTAATCAGTGATCTAACCCTCATAACTAGTTTGACATATCTAGGATTGTCCTACCATGTGGAGGTGGCCAATTGGACTGCCATAGTAGAATCCATCTCAAAGATGGTTTTATTCACATTGTTCGTCTTGGCTATTTCCATGGCCTATAGCAATCCCTTGAGTTCGGCTTCGATGACATCTTGAGTGTAAATCATATGTGTGGCACCACCTCTCCATGTACCCTGTTCTTCTCTAGCCTCCATGGCGTAGGTTGCGCGGTTTGGTTTGACATCAGCATCAGAGTTGAACTTCAGTGTGTTCGACCTAGGAGCTTGTCATTTTGTTTCCCTGTTCATAATCATGTTCCGAGCAATCTCATTCACCGTAAGGAAAGCCTGGATTTGATTTTGTACCTCCTTGATGATGCATCTAACCTATTGTTGTTGGTTAGTAGCTTCACCCTGGAACACTTGCCTATTCCTGCATTTCCATATATGCCGACAAGTGGTTAGGAATAAGCTCGTGTCCTCCTCTGAGTTTCCTAATTGTTTCTGAAACCATCCTTTAAGGTTGTTGTTGCTGAAGAAATTGGCATTGCCCCTTATATGGTGAAACACTGACCACACGACCTTCACATGGGTGCAATCCCTAATGGCATGGATTGTCGTCTCTTCTCCTGAGTGGTAGCGTGGATAGGATGCATCGGTGCTAATATGCCTCCTTACTCTTCTCGTATTGGTTAAAACGGCCTTGTGCATCAGGAGCCAAGCGTAGTGCTTTATGCAGGGTGAAACCTTTGCTTTCTAGATCTTCATCCAAGTCCCTTTGGTAGGTCGGCACCTTCCTTCCATTAGTCTGAGGTAGGTCGTCTTGGTCGAATACATGCTAGATTTGGTGTGGTACCACACTCTAATGTCCTCACCATTGATGTCTCTGGGGACCTCCAACTTTGTGATTTCATTGACTATGGTATGAGGGAGCCATTCTTCCAAAAATGCGGTGTTCCAGTTGCCCTGGAAATCAATAAGGCTACTCACTTTCAGATTAGTAAGTTCAGTAGGGATGGGGTTCAGAATATGATCTGTGAGAATTTTCCCGTTTCTCCACCACTTGTCCTCCCACACGTTGATATTGTGCCCATCCATAGGCACCAGGTAGGAGTTGTTCTCGATAAAGGATTTGCCTTCGATAGATTCCTTCCCAAGCTTCAAGAGATTGCAGGCTTTCCTTGTCAAAGATCTATTGAAGTGATCTAGCATTCCATCGCACCACTATGATCTACGGTTGGCCGCTAGTTCCCAGGTATGTTTATAGAGAAATGCTTGGTTCTAGTATTTCATCTTCCTCAAGCCGAGGCCCCCTTTGTCCTTGTTGTAGTAGGCTTTATCCCAGGCTACAAGGGCTAAAGGGTGTGCTTTGTGAGCGTCACCCTAGATGAACCTCCAAATTGTGTTGTCTATCCTATCACAAAGTTGCAGGGGTAAATGAGTTGTTTGCATTACATATGTAGGCATAGTAGCTAGGGTGGCCTTAGCTAGACACACCCTCCTGGCCAGTGACAGGTTCCTTTCCATCCATGCCTCAATTTTGTTTGACACGGTATTGAGCACCTAATTGTAGGTCTGTTTCGATACCTTATGGTGTATGGTGGGAACTCCTAGGTATTTCCCTAGGTCTTCAGTGGATTGGAAGCCCTCCATCCACTTGATTCTTCTTTTCATAGCAACATCAATGCTCCTGGAGATGTAAATTCTAGTCTTCGCTTTGGATATTGATTGGTCAGAAGCTAGATGAAAGGCCTTGATGCAGTCTTTGATAGCTCTTATCTGTCTCACAGTGGCTTGGCTGAATAGAATCAAATCATCAGTGAAACAGACGTGGGATATTCTAGGACCATTCTTACTTAGCTTAACTGATTTCCAATCTCTACTCTTGACCTTTAGCTCGATTAGTTGGCCGAGGCATTCTAGACATAAGACAAAAAGATATGGGGACAGTGGATCCCCTTGTTTGAGCCCACGACTAGCCTTGAAAGGTTCGACATTCTTACCGTTCCAAGCAATGGTAGTGTGCCCTTTCGAGATCGATTCCATATGTAAGACCTGATATTAATTCTGAGGGACATTGACCTTCTTGATTGTGTCTTCTATGAAGCCCCATGACATTTGGTCATATGCTTTTGTCAAGTCGATTTTGATCGCCATGGTAGCTGATCCTTTCCTTCGTTTCATGCCATAGATCAGTTCCTGGACAATAGTGATGTTGTCAGTTATCTTGTGCCCAGGTATTAAGCTACAATGTGATTGAGAGACCATCCGGACATGTAAGGCTTGATTCTTTTGACCACCAACTTGGAGGCAACTTTCAGGGCAATGTTATTTTGTTTACCATTTGTTTAGTAGTATGGTGTAAGATATCATTAATATTCTTTTTACCATCTAATAATCTTTGCAAAGAGGAACAAAAACTAAAATTCTCATGCATAGGAGAAGTAGTAGTGGAAGACAATTGTTTCATATCATCTCTAAAATGCAAAAATGGATTTCAGACAAAAACGTTATGGTAACATAAGAATCTTTTTCAATATGAATAGCAATGAAATTATTCTCTCTACTAGTAGAACTAGAATAACTATCAAGGACAATGATTTTAGAAAGCAAGGAAGAATTTATTTTCAAGCAAAGTAATCTTAGAAAGATAGACACTTTTTCCATATTTTATTCCTTGAATAAAAATATTTTTTTCCTCTTTTCCAGTTCTAAGAACAATAATATCAAGCATGACAGAATTACAATTTTAGTATGCTTTTCATTAGAACTAGGCATAAGAGGTTGATATTCTAAAAATATAATATTATCAAACAAGTTATTATTTTGAAGTTTAAGATCATCTACTTATCTAAGATAATTATTATTTGATATCTCAACACCATTGAATTTGAATTTGAGTTCATGATAATACTATTGGATATTGTTAACATCATCTTGCAAGCAAATGTTAGCATGTTCAAGGTCGTCCTTTTCTTTATGCAAGTTATCAACAATCATAGAAAGCTTTATCTATTTATGCTTAGTAGACTTAAGAGATGCACAAGTAGCATGAATAATGGCAATTAATGATTCTTTATCTAAATATTTTAGATGTAGCTCATTTGATTCATCATTAGGACTTCCCATGAGAACGAAGTTGCATTCTTCACTCTCACTAGATCTTGATCTACAACTTCAACTAGAATCTTCACTTGAGATTGAGTTGGAGGAGTCACTAGAGATTTTATGTCATTTCCTCTTCTTCTTCAATCTACCCTTGAGATGCTTTCCATTGTAGTACTGATGTTCAAGATCATTTGAGGAGACATTTTCATTTCAGGATGGAGAAGCTTGAATAATGAATTGTTGTTGCACAATAGCTTCAACTTGGGCTTTGATTGCATACTTTTTATTTCTCTTGGACTTTCTCTCTCTTCTTCTCTTTATTCTTCATCTTGATTTTCAAGTCTCACTTCATAAATTTGGAGATTTCCTATGAGCTCTTCAGTAGGAATGTTGGAGAGATACTTTGTTTCTTCTATGGTATCCACCTTTGTTTGCCAAAATTGAGGAAGAGTATGGAGGATTTTGGAGTTTATCTTTCCTTGATCCATGTTATGTCTTAGGATAAGAAGACTGTTTACATATTGTTGGGCCTTGAGAATGTTTCAGACACACTCTCCTATTTTCCCATCTTGAAGGTTTCAAGGATACCATTGACCATATAGACTTTACTTTCCTTCACTTTCTTCGTCCCCTAATAAGTGACATAGCTTTCTTCATATCTCATAGGTTGTGCACAAGAAGAAATTTGTTTTAAATCGGTGGGACAAAGAGAGGCATAGAGGATGTTGATTTCTCTTACATTCAAGGATGCTTTCTTCAAAGTAGCCTCATCTCATTCTTCTACCTTTGTATCTGGTTTCTTGTATGGTATATCTACCATCCTTCATAGCTCAAGATTTTACCCTTAGATATGGAATTTCATTCTCTCTTCCAATAGAGGAAGTTGCTCCCGTCAAAGATCAAAATGTTGATGTAGTATCTTCCACCTTGATTCACTACTACAGAAATAGCATTCAGTGACACTTTTCTGGGCGTCGGTTATTAAGGAAAACCGACGCCTTCTATGTTAGGTGTCGGTTGTTTACGAAAACCGACGTCTATATTCGAAGACCAGCCAGACACGGGTACCGCTTTGTCTTCAGCGTCGGTTGTTTATAACAAACCGACGCTTAAAGTCGCCCACGAAATCCATTTTTTGATCAAAAAAAATAGTGTCCTTTTCAGCGTCGGTTATTTAGGTCGAAACCGACGCCTATGTCTGATGAAAAATTTGCGTGAAAAGTGTCACCTTCAGCGTCGGTTATTAAAGGATAACCGACGCTGAAGGTGGTTCCCGCCAAACAATTTCATGAAAATATCGTCCACTTAGACGTCGGTTATTTCAAACAACCGACGCTAAAGATGTTTAGGCGTCGGTTGTTGTAAAAACCCGACGCTATGTGGGACTTTATAACCCGCGATGCCCGACTCTTCCCCTTTCTTCTGTTTCATTGCGAGCCCTTTTTTCTGCTTCTCCGTCGATTTCCCATGCTGTCGCCGTCGATTTCTCTGCTCCTTGTTCTCCACGACAGCGCCGTCGTGTCGCCACTGCTACTCCGGCGCCCCCTTCTCCGCCGCCACTGCTGCTGCACCTGCCTGACGACGCCTGACGCCTGGAGCTCGCCGCCGACGCCTGCCTGACGCCTGGAGCTCGCCGCCGTGGCCTGCTGCTCCAGCCACCTGTTGCCCGCCCTGCTGCTCCATCCGCTGCGCCGCCGCCACGCCGTCAAGTTCAACCTGCAGCTTCCACCTGGCTCCCGCTGCCTCCTTATCGGCGCCAACAGAACTGGTATGCGCCAGTGTCTTTTCCTTTCCTCTACCTATTTCTCATTTACTGCGCGGATTATTTTGTGAGGTGAAGCATTTTATACAATGTAAGCTTCCGATCCTTCATGGAGCTGGTCACTTACTGATGAGGTTTACTTTGCTATAGATAATAATTTCTGGAGTCAGTCCACAGACAAATTGATAACTGTTCTTAGACAATTATAAAAAAAGAACTATGTCATCTTTATCTCTGACTATGTGCTCATTTGTGCTAGAAATTTTGATGTGCTGTAAATTGTATCTTTACAATAACTGATCTGCTTGCCAATTTTAATGATTAGAGATACTGATTAATAGTAAGTATTGATGAATACTTACTTAATTACTAATGTGTTGATTAGATATGTATAGAAGTTCCTTATAAATATATTTTTTATATACACATACATGTAATTTTGTATAAAATACATGATGTAGTGTGATCTTAAATCCTAGAGTGTACCCCTTTTGTTCTATGATGGTACCTATGACCCTAAATCCTAGAGTGTTTGTTGGCCTAGAAACCCGTCCAAGATTGACTCATTAGGAGTACATCTTGGATAGTCCCCGGTTTGGGACTGTTCTTGAACACCTAATCTCACTTAGGATGTAAGTGTATAATGTGTATTGAGTTTTCGAGAAAATTTCGGCAGCATTTCCCCGTTTGTTCTCTAAGTACATATGTACTTAGAGAACAGCGGGGAAATGCTGCCGAAATTTTCTTGAAAACCCAATACACATTATACACTTACTAGTGAGATTAGATGTTCAAGGATGGGATAGGTGGTACACATTTATTATATATAAGAATGACATCACATGTGTTTGTTGGCCTAGAATGTGAACAATCATTGTTTTTTATATTACTTGTACATTGGTATAAATTAGAATGAACAATCACCAAATTATATATTGTTTGTATGGAGTTCGGCTTCATTGTAGATATCTATTATTGTGTTTGTTGGCCTAGAAACCCGTCCAAGATTGACTCATTAGGAGTAAATCTTGGATAGTCCCCGGTTTGGGACTGTTCTTGAACACCTAATCTCACTTAGGATGTAAGTGTATAATGTGTATTGAGTTTTCGAGAAAATTTTGGTAGCATTTCCCCGTTTGTTCTCTAAGTACATATGTACTTAGAGAACAGCGGGGAAATGCTGCCGAAATTTTCTTATCCTACTATGGAATTTGCGGTAATATTACCACCCATCTTATCCTACTTATGGAAGTATTTCTTGGAGAAGACCCACTTTAATACCAATTGTTGGATCTATAATGGGATCTAGAGGGTGGGATTAATAGAAATAGGACACCTAAATAAAATTCATGACCTTTAAGATATTTCCCAAGATAATATTGCAAGTATGAAATTTGAGTCCAACTAAAAAGTACATAGCAAGGGAGAGAGATATTGAACGAGCATCAAATAACAAGTAATGCATAGTGTTCCAACCTATATTCTAGGAGATGTACATCAAATACCTAGAAGGGTCAATCTTTAGGTTTTCCACATTTCACTCATTATATTCCATTATAAGAGTTACAACATAAGACCACCTTTTCAAGGTCAAGGGATAACTAGTCATCCCTTTAAGCTCAAGGGAGACAACAAATTTCA
This sequence comes from Alisma plantago-aquatica, assembly GCA_963693085.1. Lineage (NCBI taxonomy): Eukaryota > Viridiplantae > Streptophyta > Magnoliopsida > Alismatales > Alismataceae > Alisma > Alisma plantago-aquatica. The sequence continues at coordinate 530,694,795 of OY856410.1, forward strand.
AAGGACTTACCAATCCATTACCAAGAGTATTCCACCTTACCAAGGACTTACCTACTATGCCAATGCATCTTCAGCCTTCTCTAAGGACTTACCCACTCTTGCAACATGTCTTCATACTTCAATGATTTACCCACTCTAGACTTAGGTATTATACCCTTGATTGCACCTTCAACAAGGATAAACTATTAACTAAGGGACTCCTTCCCTTCTCCTTTACCTCTCGCATTCGCACCCACAGAACCCCCCATCTTAGGCCCTGACCAAGCAAGTCAGTTTGGAAGATTTATTCAAGACAGAGAACCTTCATCTTCATAGTAGAAAGAGAGATTGGGAGATAGAGGAAGTGATATCCTCACAAGATATACATGTAGGACTATCTCTCTTACAAATATCATACTCACTCTAATGTATGTAGCAAGTGACTAAGCTCATGAGAGTGGATGGAGTCTCTTTGGAGGAAAATCTCTCTCAAATATAGTGTAGGGACCTTCATAGTGCTTGGCTAACCATGAGATGAAGCCCAAGGGGTTCTATTTATAATCAAGGATTCCTCCTAGATGTTATAAATAGTTTGGAAAAAATCTAGCTGTTATTGGGGTGTCCAATGGATCTTTTTCCACCTTTTTGCCACCCCTTCAATGACTAAATTTCACTACAAAAAGTAGATTATATAGTACTATCTTTCAAGTTACCTTTATGGAAACTCGGAAGATAGACCTTACTACAATATTTTTTTCAAGTTACCTTATGGGAAACTCAACTGATAGACCTTGCAACAGTATTGTCATTTGAGTTACCTTTTGGTAAACTCGGCCAATAGAAGTTGTTGTCTGGGCCTTTTTCTGGTCATTTGAGTTACCAATTCGGCCAACAAAAGGTTCTGGAAAGCCCTATGGATAATGTTGTTGGATGAGTGTCCTGGGGTAACTCATCTGACTGCACTTGTTCTTTTGGGCTTTTTAAGACCCTCCAAGTGCATATTAATTCATCCTAGTTGACACTAATTCCACATATGAACTTAATCACAAGTTATACAATCATTACAAGTGATTTACATCAAATATCTAAGGATAAAATTATCTATTCTTATGTCTTGATTGTTATGCATGTATGACTTGATTTCTCCAAGTTAGGATGCACACATTTATGCATTTGTAGTGTGTCTGTCTAATCAAAAATCACTCAATAAGAAGCATTCGACACAAATGGGCTGAATAGTTTAGTCATCATCAAAACAAGGTATTAGTCAATTTAGAGCTTGAGTCAACAACAAAAACTTTAGTACAATATTTATCACTATGAACTAGCATACCACACGCAAAATAAATCTTAGGTAACAACTCATATTCCACTTTGTATTGGATTCCATTAATGAGTTGCTCAGGAATGACTAGTCAAAACATGTCAATATCAGACAACCAGCCGAGCAAACTTTCTCCAAGATCTGGTCGAAGTGTATATCAATTTTTATTAACCTCTCGAGTGCTTTTACAATAGCTTGGAAGATAAAATCAATGCACAAGTGTAGCAGAAAATTGGTGACTCTTATCCATATTAGTACAGTCTTAGGCATTTCCTTATATAGTTAAAATGTCTTAGGCCATGGACACACCATTAGGGATGCTCCAAATAGTGACCACAATCCCCCTATAATGGTCCTGTCAAAATCCTCTTACTACATGAACTATACAACATAGTGATTTTAGTCGACTTCAACATCCTCATGTGACCAAATGGTTTCCACAGTTGTCTAAGACTCTCCTGCATTGTCAAATATCCCATGCTTCTCCCGATAAATTTTGTGGCTATAGAAAAAGAGCAAGTCCTCACTAGTTCATCTTTAGCCTCTAGAAATATGTTGATCTCCAAGAAAAAGTGGCTGAAGTTGAGTGTAACCTGGATAGAGCCAATGTCGATTCACCCATTTCCAGTTGTAGGATATCCTTCATTGCATTCTCCCTATAGTTTGACTTCTTCAAAAATAATGTTGTAGGTGCTAATGAATTTTTCTTATATTCCCATATTTCAATTTCTAGTGGTTGGGTGTCTTCGTGGTAAGGCTAACATCCTCCAATGTAGCAAAGTTAGTGCATGGATTTGTGTCCTCTCCCTCCTTGGCATGACAGATTTTATTGAAGACCAATTGTAACCTCACCTCCTCCATCACAGTAGTGGATCTCCTCCGTGAAGATGGGGTCAAGGCACTAACCAACTTCTTATTAGGAGACTATTACACTTTAGCACCTACTTCTTCAATTTCTAGTGGTGATGAATGATTTTTCTCCACGTCATGCAATTGATTGGATGATGGTCAATCGTCTTCATACCCCCCCATCTCCTAGTCGCCTTTTCTCCTTCTTCATTACTCCTCAAAGACATCATGAATGTTCTTGGTTATTTTATTTTCCACTTTTAATATTTTTAAGTATATAAAGTCATGACTTAGAGGTGAAGTACTCTATTTGTATATTTATTTCTTCATGTATTAGACCAAGCTAAGGTCCTACAGAAGCATACATTACAAAAGTCACATTTTCACTTGATTGATGTAAATCATTAATGTTCCATGTTTCTACCATATTTCTCTCTCACTACTACCTAAACACATACACACACACATACACACACACACACACACACACACACACACACACATATATATATATATATATATATATATATATATATATATATATATATGTATGTATGTATGTATATATATATATATATATTGGAACAAGTATTGAATATATTATTTTCATACTAGAGGTGCATGTTTGAGTTAAAAAATAAGTTATATATTGTGATAAGTTTACACATAATGGTGCAAATTATAAATTATATTAAACATTACTACATAAATGGGATATCCCGTCAGTCATTTTACGCATATGTTGATGGTTTTAAATCAACAGCTAAGTGGGCAATGGTAAAACTCAGGACATATGTTGTCAGTTAAAGAAATTGATGACATTCATATATATCATTGGTTCCACGTGACAGTCAAATTGATGACATAACATGCAGTTTGCAATGAAATTGTGGTTTCCCTTGACCTTTCCTCATTGGTTATTTAAAATAAAATCAATGATGCAATACTAATTATGTAGTGAAAATAATTTCCCTTGACAATTCAACATTGCTTAAGTAATGACAAACAACCGATGACTAATAGTATGTCATTGATTTTATAAATGAATAAATAATGAAAGTTAAAGGATATCCCATCTATTTTCTATAGGTAACCGATGTACTAAGCATATGAAGTCAATTATTTCAAAATAATCGGTGAGAAATGTCTTTATTTTTTTATGTAGCAGGTCTATAGACCTACTACATACCTATTGTCCAGTTGCTAGCATGTCTGCTTCCTATAGTTCATCGAACTGAATGTTCATCAAAACTACAAGCCTCGAAAAGCATCACATCTTAACAATAGGCCGAAAAAAACATGCAAGAAGAAAGATATATATACAAATACACATATGCATCTGATACAATATGCACAAATAGGCCAGCAAACCTCAACATTCTCTCCATTTTTCACTTCAAATGCACACACATATGCATAAACTCATAGCGCAATTGATTCATTTCTCAGACACACATTCAATTTCATACATATGCACAAATACACATCATTATCCTCCTCATGCACTTCACATTCAGTCCACACACACATATGCATGAATACATATCAACATCATCTGTTAAAAATTTTAAGTCCATAAATGTATAGTAATATAACAAACAAAAATATGGCATCAAAGCTTGAACTACAAAAATATTATTCAATCCTCCCATTATATGACAAATTCACATGTTTGATGAAGCAGCCTACCCATTGCTAATGTAGGTCATTCAGCTGCTCTAATGTATAGACTTTAGTAGTGTAAGAAAACTAAAAATAGAATGAGATGTAGTTCTAATTAGATTTGATTATTTATATTATCAAATGAGACTATTTTATTGGTTTATGATCCAAGACTAATAGCATTACCTTCTATATACATTTGATTTGTGTCGTGTGCATGGAAATTATCTGCATGTACATCATCACGTAATATGTACATGCCTAATCAATTTCTTGTACACGTCACTGTAAATTTACAATAATGTTAAAAAATGTCATTAAGCATAGTTGGTAATATATATATATATATATATATATATGTGTGTGTGTGTGTGTGTGTGTGTGTGTGTATGTCGTAATGAGAAAACTACATCAACACTCCTCCAAACTACTAATTTCTTTTTTATATCTACTTTCCCTCTGCCTCTACGGAATGCTTTCACACCCCTATAATTTAAATTAACAGATATGTTGCATTCTTAAATTGTCATATGTGAAAACATTAATAAATATTTCGATCATGGAAAAACTATACTTACATGTGAATCGCCAATTTCATTGGGTGTCCATCATTTGATGTTAGTTTTATACCCAAAGGATCAAAGAAATACCCATTAAGTACTCGGGAACAATGACTAACAACTGGCAATGCTTATTTTTGAGTAAATATAAGACAAATAAAATACAAATTAAATTCTAAAGCAATTGTATCTGTAAAGAGGCGAGATCACCTCCTTACTAAAATTTAAAGGAAGTACAAAACATCCATCTTTTTAGAAATATAAAAAATACTGAGGGATGCATGTATAATATTCCAAGTAAATAAGCATGCACCAGATACATTACAAAATGTCAATAGCAGTGGAAATCAAAGTACTAAGCCTATTACATGGCTTTCATTGTTCATTACATGATTGTTCCCAAAAGAAAAAGATAAGATAAAAGGATCTAGCTATAGCAACCTAGACATCCTTTCAGATAGCTTGAGATCTACTCCTGAGATGAATTCCTTCAAACTTGTCCTTCTCCTTGCTCAGCACCAGCACCTGGGTGGTTGGGAAAGCACCCAGCAAAAGGGGATATCAAGATAATGTGTCACAAAACTAATATGGGATATCAAGATAAGTACAACAAATAAAAATAGGCTAGGGTTCATCATATGATGAATATAACAAGAATATGAGGCTATATTCAAAAGAAACTTGCCATTAACAATTATATCAAAAAGGATTTGCATGTAAGATAATTATGCCTACCTAACTAAGTAGGGTTGAGGCACCTACCGAACCTCTAACCTTAGGTGAGGGTAGAATAAGATATTCCCAGTCACCTACAATATTTTGGGGAGAATAAGACATTCCCCTAGGTGATTATTTACATGCCCTCTATGGGTGGTTCTACATAAGTACCACTACTTTAAATTAAATAGAACATAAATCCACATGATAGAAAAGTAGTCATGGCAAGAGTAGTCATAATATTCAATAAGCATGGCAGTGGGGTATAAGACCCAAACAAGAAGAAATTATAATCTAATTTGTGGCATGAATAACATTAGGATTCAAGAATAGAATATTTAGGGTTCATTTAAGTCTCATTAGGGAAATATAGGGTTGGGCTGCAATTATCCCAACATATGGTGTAAGGAATGCACATACCTCTCTTACTGATATCAATTACTAACTTTCACCACTTTAATTGAGCCCAAGTTCCACTTTGCCTATTTTCAAAGTATTTAAATGTATTAGAGTACATAGTGCACATTAATATATAGAAACCCTATTTTTAGAGTTTTTTTAGCAAAATTCGGATTTATATTTTGAAAATATCACCAATGAACTTATTAGGTTTTCCTGATCAAGAAAACATATTTTTATGTTAATTTTGGAGTTATGATGATTAAGATGTAATTTTTATGGATTTTATGCATTAAATTCGTTTTACAAAAATCACCCTTCTTCAAACCATAAAATCAAACATTGAAAATATTTTTATTAGATAGAGATTAATTTTCCAATTCCAAAACATATTTATTTGTCAAAGTTGGATAAGCGGTTTAGAAGATATGAATTTTGCAATACTGACCAATAGGAAATTGCCACATCATCAAACCGATCGAGATAATTAAAGAGAGAGGGAGAGGGAGAAAATACCATTTTACCCAAGATCAGGGTTGAAGTTTCTTAGATAACCAAACTAAAGATTCTAGAGAAAATAAAATAGCAAGAAACTAAAACCTTAGAAGAACATGGTAAAAAGAGATGGAAATCATCAATTATCAACATAGAAGAATGGGTTTTAAGCATGTACTTAAGCAATATATGATAAGGGGGTTAACAAAAATTGCCTCTAGGAATTCAATAAGTTACAAACAGAAATGATCCTGAGATTATAAGGTATGATTTCCCCAAACTAAGCTCCTTTCTTGAGCAAAGATCACCTTCTCCACTTTAGAGGTGCAAACCCTAGAAAAAGAGCATGGAGATGAGATGTTTTAGGGTTTTAGGTGGAGTTTTACCATGTATGATCATTGTTCCGGCCTATAAGAAGGTGTAAGGAATACTAACAGTATGAAAATAGGGAAGGAATGGAGGAAACTTACTAGTTTTGGTCAAAATTACCAAGGAGGAGCTTTACAAACTCTAATAGAGTAATTTGGAAGCCCTAGGAGCCTTCTTCACCAAGGTAGGATCCCTATATTACCTTGGGACAGCAACTTCGTGGCCAAATACAGAAGGAACTATAATCTAAACTATAGGAAAGAAAAGGAGAGCAAGATTTTTTGAATTGTGAGTTGGGAAGGGGTATACATGGCTATATATAGAAGAGGTGAAGCATGAGGTGTCTTAAGGGACTTTCCATGTGTCTTTAGCCTAAGGCTTGATGGCCATGCAAGAGGACAGCTCATGGACTCTTCTTGGATATCAAAATTCGGTCCTAAGAGACCATAGATCCTTCTAGGCCATCCCCACCATTTTTCAAGAAAGAAATAACCTCATTGGTTGATAGCTTTTAAAGATAAGCATCTTTATAAAGAGGGTAATCCCAATAATGCCCTTGGAAAAACATACCATCAAACCTAGGTGAAACTAGGTTCTCCAATGGTTTCAAATCTCGTTAATGATAAGGGAATATCTAAGGATTAAAATTCAGTTGATAATTTGCAAAGAAAACTTCCCAATTGGGTAAATTGCATAAAAGTCCAGAATGTACCTAAAATTGCATAACTTGCACAAACAACTTCCAAATCAAACCAAATTTGCAAATTAGCCTCATTTTATGTTTTCAAATCATATCAAAAAGTTATTTTAAGGTTTATAGGACTTAATTGTGGTAATTAAGCTTTCACTGAGGTATTTGTGCATAAACCCTTATATTGGTACAATTAGTGAATAAATGTTCACTAAACCACTATAAATTCCACTAATTAAACATAAATGACATAAAGGATAGAAATGAGAGGGAAACTTGGTCAAAAGGTTTACATGGAGATTATATATAAGATTCATTATGTTACAACACTCCACCCCTTTAAAAGGATTTCGTCCTCAAAATCTCAAGCAAAAAGAGAAGGGTGAGTACGTAACATTTCATCTCTCAACTCCCAAGTGGATTCTTCCAGACCATGATATTTCCACAAAACTTTTACCAGCTCAATCTCTTTGTTCTTCAGCTACTTTACTCGGGTGTCAAGAATCTTCACAAGTAGCTCTTCATAGGTCAGATTCTCATGTATCTCCAAAGTCTCAACAGTATGCACATGAGAAGAGTCCTTCACATACTTCTTCAGCACAGAGACATGGAGCACATTATGAATCTTATCATAGAAAGGAGGTAAGGCTAAGTGGTATGCACAGTCTCCAACCTTATCTAAGATTTGAAATGGTCAAACATAGTGGGGACTCAACTTGCCTTTAACTTTAGATTTAGCAATAGAACGGATAGGCTTGATCTTCATAAATGCATAGTCACCCACTAGGAAGTTAACATTAGACATCTGCTTGTCAGCATACATCTTCTATCGGTCTTGAGAAGCTTTCATGCGTTTCTTTACCAACTGCACCTTTTCTATCATCATTTGCATGTCATCAGTCTTCACTAGAGAATGTTCACTGACATCATCCCAATGCAAAGGTGAACGACATGGTCTACCATAGAGAGCTTCAAAAGGTGCCATACCAATACTAGCTTGGTAGCTATTGTTGTAAGCAAACTCAGCTAATGGCAGATATTGATCCCATGCACCACCCCAATCCATCACACAAGCACGAAGCAAATCCTCCAGAATCTGAATTGTTCTTTCAGATTGACTATCAGTCTGTGGGTGGTAAGCAGTACTGAAATGCAAGTCAGTACCCATCTCCTCCTAAATTTGACCCCATAAACAAGAAGTAAACTTTGGGTCACGATCAGAAACTATTACCTCAGGTACTCCATGCAGGCATACGATCCACTCAACGTACAACTAAGCCATATCCGCAACTTTGTAATTGGTTTTGAAAGGCAAGAAATGAGCAGATTTTGTAAGCCGGTCAATAACCACCCAAACAACATCATAACCTTTCTTGGACTTGGGGAAACCAGTAACAAAGTCCATTGTGATTTTCTCCCACTTCCATTATGGAGTTTCAAGAGGGTGAAGAAGACCACCAGGTTATTGATGTTCGATGTTGACTTGCTGACATGTCAAGCACTTCACGACAAATAGAGCTATATCATTCTTCATGTTCTTCCACCAGAAGCTTCGTTGTAAGTCATTATACATATTTGTTGTGCCAGGATGAATAGTGTACTTGGACCCATGAGCTTCACTTAGAACCTTCTGTCTCATATCACCAACATTAGGAATCCACAACCTTTGTTTGAAGCAGACAACACCATCCACTCCGACAGAGAAGTTAGATTGTGGTTTCTCAGTTAAAGCTTTCATCTCCTCAAGCTCAGAACTCTCCAACTGTGTAGCCACGACTTCCGAGATCCAAGTTGGTGTAACGGTCAAGCTAGCCATATGAACACACAACTTGTCTTCATCTACTGATTCAATAGGCTGAGGTCTCCATCTAGCCACATGTTCAAGGTTTTCCCATACTAAACATCTCAGAGCAGCACAAACAACATCCTTCTTGTGACTTAAAGCATCCGCTACGACATTCGCTTTACCAGGATGATAGGTAATGCTGAAGTCATAATCTTTAAGATATTCCATCCACCTACATTGTCGCAAGTTCAGATCCTTCTAAGTTAACAGATATCTCAGACTCTTGTGATCAGAAAAGACTTCAAACTTTTCACCAAAGAGATAGTGTCGCCAGATCTTCAAAGCATGAACTATGGCAGCAAGCTCCAAATCATGTGTAGGCCAATTAGCTTCATTAGGTTTCAACTATTGAGAAGCATAGGCGATCACCTTTCCGTCTTGCATCAAAACACACCATAAGCCTTGTTTGGATGTGTTGGTGTAGATAAAATAGGGTATGCCCTCAACAGGAAAAGCAAGCATGGGAGCATAAGTCAGGCTCTTCTATAGCTTCTGAAAACTGTTCTCACATTCTGGTGTCCAAGAGAACTTGACCTCCTTTCGCATCATCTTGGTTAAAGGCAAGGCCAACTCAGAGAAGTTCTAGATAAACCTTCAATAGTAACTTGCTAAGCCAAGGAAAATATGGATCTTTGAGGGATTCTTTGGAGCTTTCCACTTAGTCACAACTTCTACCTTTGTAGGATCAACAACTATATGTCCGGCAGTAATCACATAACCCAGAAACATCAGTTCCTTTATCCAGAACTCACACTTTGAGAATTTTTCATAGAGTTGATTTTGTTGTAGTGTGTTGAGTGCAATCCACAGATGCTCGCGATGTTGTTCTAATGTCTCAGAATAAACCAAAAAATCATCGATAAACACCACCACAAACTTGTCAAGGTATGGGCGGAACACTCGGTTCATCAAGCCCATGAAGGCAGCAGGGGCATTTGTCAAGCCAAAAGGCATGACCATGAATTTGTAATGCCCATAGTGAGTTCTGAATACTGTCTTTGGTACATCATGGTCATTGACGCGCAACTGGTAGTAGCCACTTCGCAGATCCATCTTGGAGAACACAGTGGCTGACTTTAGCTGGTCAAACAAGTCATCGATGTGAGGCAAAGGATAATGGTTCTTCATCGTCACTTGGTTAAGTATGTGGTAGTCCATACACATCTGCATCGAACCATCCTTCTTCTTCATGAACAAGACAGGGGCTCCCCAGGGTGAAACACTGGGGCGGATGAAGCCCATGTTGAGAAGCTCTTCTAGCTACTTCTTCAGTTCGACAAGATCGGCAGGGGCCAAGCAGTAAGGTGGCTTTGATATTGGTGAAGTTCTGGGTACAAGCTCGATGGAGAACTCCACCTCCCGAGTTGGTGGAAAACCAGGTAACTCCTCGGGAAAGACGTATGGGAAGTCCTTCACCACATCTATGTGGTTGAGAGAAGGAATTTTAGTCTCAAGGATTACAAAGTCTAAGAAAGCTCTACACCCTTTCGAGACTAGCTTTTCAGCTTTGATAGCAAAGATAACAAATTGTCGATCTTCTCGCTTCCTACCCTTGACACACATTCTTCCCTCAACAGGATGTGATAAACTAACCTTTGATTCTTCACAAAACAAAATAGCTTTGTACCTCTTCAACCAAACCATTCCCAGGATGACATCAAAGGTGGTCATGTCGAGCAAGATAAAATCTAAGGGAAACATTATACCAGATATACAGAGGTCCATGGTCAGAGTTTGGATATATGAAGAGCAGATCTTACCACTAGGGGTTTTTACATCTAATATATGATCCATATTGTCACACCCCGATCTCACACTAACCACTAATCACGAGATTAGGGCGCGACGGAGGGATTATCACATGAACAAATCACTGAAAATTTTTTCTTTTTTCTTTTTTTTAAAAATCTCGTAATGATATCCGGATTATTGTTGTAAATTAAAACATAAATAACTATTGCGGAAGCATTTCAATTAAACTGGCTAGAGAACATAAACAGAGTTTACAACATGTAATATTGTTTAACAGAAAGTAAACATAGCAGTTAATTTACATCTTTATACACATTTGCCATACGTACTCTCTCTCACCCACGCCATGTCCCAAGGACCGAGGGGAAAGGACTAAGAGACCTCTAACTAGACTAGCTACAAACCTTCTGCTGATTAAACGTTGGGATGAAAAGATCCTTCCGATTCCTGGAAATGTCGCTGACCTAAAAATGTTTGAGTAGAGGGGTGAGCCTACTCGCTCAGTGAATAGCATTTCATTTAACTATCACTAAATAACTCATCAAGTTTATTAACTGAAAATAAACAGATATACAGTTCAAGCAGGGCAGTTCTATTGACATAGCAGATATACAGATAATAATCACATTTCTAAGCATCAACAGGTATTTCAGGTAAATAAACAGTTATGTAAATTTACTGTGAACCTACTTGATTATTTATTCATTTTATTATTATGCCCTAAATATATGCAGTGTACTCTGCATATAAAGATCCGCAGCAAGTTCATGCTACGGTCCCACCGTACAAGACTTAGCGACACACCCGGGAATGCTAAGTCTGACACCAGCCCTGCTCTGCCACAGGACCCCAGGCTCTACGGCCTCAATGCACAACCACGTGTGCTGCACAACCACGTGTGCTCCAGACTCCTCCTGACAAACCTGAGTACACAGGCGGAGAGTCTCACCGGGTTACCTCCGTGACACAAGCACGAATGATGTTGAATAACCCCCATTTTCCTCCAGTGCCACCGTGACTCCGCACGCGTTGTTGTTGGACACTGCCTCTCTGTCCTCGTGTCTCCATGACTCCGCACGGATAATGTTGCAACACGAGTTTCACCCCTAAGAAGCAGATCTGTCAAAGGGGTTCTACGGTGTTAGGGCACCTAAGTCTATTAACTGATTAACATATAACCATTTAAACAGGAAAATCACAGCTACTGATTTTATATCAGATCACAATACACTGTCATTCTAAACTGACAGAGCAATATATTTTAAATCCTTGTAATTTCTGAGAAATTCTCATACCATGCATTCAGACAAATTAGAAATGCATAAATAACCCAACTTATTTCAATTTGGCACATACATAGCGAATTTACACAATTGAACATCTTATTTCACAAATTAAAGAAATTTACTTCACATATGAGAATCATACTCAACAATTATCAATTCTCTAAATTTCTCGAAAAACGTGCACATTAACCCAAATCCTGGTTTGTGCATCACTTAACTCAATTAAGAGTTAATTACCTATCACAACACAATTTAATAACAATACTTGAGAATTTCTGGTAATAATTCAGAGAAATGTGCCATTTCATGTAAATATCAATTTACACATATTAACATCAAAAGATATATGCAATTAGGGTTTTATTGCATATTTTTATTTATTCATATCAACTTTGAAATCGTAAATCTGATAATTTATCAGAAATCCTTATTGTCTGGGTTCATATCCAATCCATACCATTTTAAGACATGAATTTCTAATTTCAACATTCAAATAAGCAATTTAGGTTCCAATGAACCATATAAATCTACCGATTCAATCCACACTGATCAATTGCTAAATTTAATCATATAACAGCGTCTAGAAGCAATTTATGAAATAAAAAGTCGGGCGACGCCAAACGCTGCCCGACGCCTGATAACGCCTGTTATCAGCGAAATTCGCGCACATAACTGGAAATATTCAAACGCCTGAGTTTATTAATGATAAATAAATGAAACCCCACTCACAGCGATTTGGACTGTCCAGATTCGTCCGGAGATGCGTCCAGGGCCTGATTCCGGGAAAATTTCGGTTGTCTTCTACCTTGGATTTTTTTCCAATTCACGATCAATTGCTCACAGCAACCATGCACCTAATCCAGGTTGACGGAAGACCTTGTTTGACAGCTGAATCGCGGCTAGGAGGCTATGGATTCTTGTATGAACCTCAAGGTTGAACTGGAGGTAGTTGATCTGGTGCTGCTCTTTACGCATAAACACTCCAGGCTGAACCTGCTGCTTATGGCTACCTCATGCTCACGAACATGTTGAAGGAGAGGGCTCTACTTGGTGCTAGATGTAGCTTCAACTGCGGATTTGAATCCTGGGCTCATGGCCGGAGTCGAGGGTGGCTTGTTGCTTCTCCTTGCGCCCAAAATAGCTACTGGTCGCTGACCCACGCAGCAGCAGCTGTTGCTTGGCCGGCCGCCATGTCTAGGCAAGCTGTTGATTGGAAGGGAAAAAGGAAGAAGAAGCTTGTTTGGATCGCTACTCGCGGACTGGGAGGCTGCGGATCTGCAATTTGGCTCCATAGCCAGAGCTGGCGAGACCGATTGGGCGGCTGCTATGCGCCCAGAAGCTTCCAGGTCCTCTCCGCTATGCTGCTGGCCGGTGCTAGGGGAAGGTTTGGTTGCCGGTTGTGATTGGGGTGAGCGAGAGAGAGGAAAGAAGGTAGGAGAAGAAGAGAGGAGCTCGACACCAGGTGAATCAGAGCTATGGGGGTCGAATCGCCCAGAAATCGCCTCTCCCTTCACTGCTGTTCGGTCAGCCTAGAAAATGTGGGTGCCGCTTATCGCGGTTCTGGAAATGGTCGTGGGAAAGGGAAGAAGATAAGGAAGAAAGGGGTATTAAGCCAATTAAAATAGAAAATTTGCATTATAAACCCAAAGTTCCAGAAAAAGTTGTAACTCTCTCCTCAAGTGTCTGATTGAGGTGATTTCTATTGCAAACTTTCAAGCGTGAAATTCTCTACACCCTCGATGCACGAATCATGCTAATAGGACTGTCTCACTTGATCGAAACGCTAAACGCATCAGTGAGTGATTAATTCAACTTAATTAACTTAATGATCAACGTTGCTATTATCATTAATTATCTCAGATGATTCAATCTCAACTATTGATTCACGACGTAGCTTATCTTAATTAACCATGATGTTTAACAGGCTGCTTAGCACTAATCAAGGTACTTATTGATTAATCACAGAGTGGGTCATAACAATCTCCCTCCCTTATAAGAATTTCGTCCCGAAATTCCTAAAAGAGAAAGGAAACTTGTTACGCATCTCAGACTCAAGATCTCACGTGGCTTCCTCTAGGTTATGGTTCCTCCATAAGACCTTCACTAAAGGCATCTCACGATTCTTGAGTTCTTTGATCCTCCAATCAATCATCTATACATGTCCCTCAACATAGGACACATCAGGTCTGAGCTGTATAGGTTCTGGGTCCACTATCTCCTTCGTGCCAGGGTAACACTTCTTCAACATCGATATATGGAACATGTCATGTAGATTATCCAACTCGGATGGCAATTCCAACCTATAGGCTACAGGTCCAATCCTCGCAATGATAGGATACATGCCCATAAACCTAGAAGTCGGTTTGCCTCTCTTATCAAACCTCAAACTCAAGATGTCAACGCCTCTTCTCGGCATAAATCTGCTATCTGTTATGTGCACCTTTCAACTGTTCTTTGATCACAGTAATCTTCTCGGTAATCACATCCACTATCTCTGGTCCAAGAGTCTATTTTTCACCTACCTCAAACTCTATAAGGCTTAAGTGTTCATCCCAACATCCACTGAGATGTAAGACACATGCTCTCAGCATGTCCTCAAGAGTCTGAATGGTCCTCTCTGACTGACCATCCGTCTGTGGGTGAAAAGTTGTACTGCATCTCAACTTTGTGCACAAAGCACGATGCAACTAATTCCAAAACCTGGATGTGAACCTAGGATCTCTATCTGATATATTTGAAACTGGAATACCATGCAACCTGACTATTTCATCCACGTATATCTTATTCAGCTTCGGTACATCAAAGGTTGACTTAATATGAAGAAAGCGAGCAAACTAAATTAGTCTATCCACAATCATGCATATCGAGTCACAACCTCTAGGTGTCCTGGGCAACCCTATCACAAAATCCATTGTGATATGTTCCCATTTCCATTCTGGTATAGGAAAAGATTGCAAGGTAGCTGTAGGTTTCTGGTGCTCAGCCTTAACCTGCTGACACACTACACCTAGACACGTACTCAGCTACATCCTTTCCATACCAGACTACCAATACAACTCCTTGAGATTCTTGTACATCTTAGTGTTGCTTGGACGCATGGTGTACATTGATGCATGTGCTTCCTCAAGAATCTTTTCTTTCAAATCACTGTCTCGAGGTACACACAACATGTCATGCTGATTCAACACAACATCATCTAAAACCTAAACTCTGGTCTTTACCCCTGTCATGTCATGCATGATCTGGTTTAACTCACTATCACCCTATTGTAGTTCCTTGATCTGATCATAAGAAGTAGGCTTGACTTGCATCTGTGCAATCAAACCACTCTGTGTTGTCACCCCTAAGTCTAAGTTCAACTTTCACATTTCTACTAACAAGTCTCTATTGAAACCTACCATAGAAAATGCATTAGCTGTTGAACTTGACTTTATGCTTAGAGCATCAGCCATCACATTCACCTTTTCAGGGTGATAATCTATCATCACACCATAAAGACAGTGACGCCATGTCTTAAGAATATGAATTACAGCAGCTAACTTTATATCATGTATCGGGTAATACTCCTCATTCTCCACTACTTGCTTCTTGTTATTACTATAAAAACATTATTTCATAACGCACTTCACTTATTTCGTAATTCTCTTTTTATTCAAAACACACTTGTTACATTTCAAAATTATATCTTACTCTTTCCGAGTTATTTTCATATTGTTTATCTACCCTTCAGATTAACTACTTTTAAACCCTGAATCAGTATCAGTGCTAGCTTACCTTTCAAAAAGCAATTCTCATGATCTGGTTTTATAGAGATGCTAGTATTCAAGGTCAATTCACTAATGATATTCCTTGAACTACTACAACTTTAAGCGTTCTAGGGTTTGGTCATTATCAATAACATAGCGTTATTATAATGTACTTTGCTTCTTAAATTGAAATCCAAACTTGGATCTCCAAAGTTTTACTAAAATCTTCCTTATCTTATCATTGGAATTTTCTTTCTCTTATTTGGACATTCAGATAAATTACATTCTGAATTTACCTTGCTAGGGTTTCATCATCATGCTGTGTGTCATTATTTCATTCATTTAGACATCTCTACCTTGGTACTTATGCCACATATGTGATGCATTCATTTTCTAAATTACACGGTTGTTCTTTATTTTTGGAACTAGTTTGTTAGTCTTTAGAGACTCAGAATCCCAAGGTAGTATGTATGAATGTACTAAACTTTATAATGAAGATATACATGCCATACTCTCCATTATGTCATGTAATCCTCATTCCTTAATCAAAATGATCATTTTTAACATTTCTTTTGATTCAACTAAGTTCCTTGTCCTGGTCTTATGATTTACATAAGACTCTTTATTTCTATGTACTTATTGTATACTTAATTCTTTTCTTCTATTTTCCCTTTGCTTCGAAGTACATAAAAGTATTTTACTCCATTCCATGATCCAACCCAAAGTTGATTCTTACTATCTTAGCCATTACATATTTTTCTCATATCCTTTCCATACTCTTATATTTAGGGTTCATATAATACAAATCATTAAATTTAAATTGAACCTTATATCATTTTCTTTTATTTCCAATTAAGAATTGCTCAAATGAGACTCCAACATTGGGCTTCTGATATCAATTCCAGCTACTTCTTAGCAGTTCTAATCTTCCTCTTACATTTCAATATCTCAGTGTATATACATTCTTACTATGATTCAGGTCTAAATCATCCAGAGTCTATCCTAATTATACTGTTAATAGGAGTCATTAGATCCTAGTAACGCATCCTGCCAGCCGGACCAGGCCGAACCTGTAGTCCTGAAGCCAAGAGCTACTCAGGATTAATCAACTCCTATTGATTTCAAACATGTGGAATGAATATCCACTTAGGGCAAACTCAATTAAACATAATTTCGGGTCTACTTTATTACAAAAAAAACAAACATTAAACAATTCACTTCATGACACACAACAATATAAAATAATCATATTTATTCTATAAACTGAAAATCTAAATTCATGCATATAAGAGCATTTCTAGTGATTTTCCAATCAAATAAGCAATATAAAGTAAGAGTTATATCACATCCTATATTTAATCTCTTACTCCTACATTAATTTCTGATCTCTTAACCCTAAGATTTCTAGGGTTTCTCTCTAGCCTATCCTTCCTCTGCATACCTGGCCAGGGCATCCAGAAAAGAATAGACAGAGTAGCTTGATACTAGTCAATCTAAGTATTCAGACACCTGGCCAGGGTATCTAAACACTCAGACCTCCCAGAGCTAAAGACACATCATTTCTTATCCATCTTAATTATAACTCTATCTTTTGATCCTAATGATCTCTGATAACTCAGCTTAAACTCTCAACTTGATTCTCGTGACCACGTCCTCTTCCTGTCATCTGCAATACTATAACAGAACATTTCCTGTTATAAAATTGCAGTTAGAAGGAAGACACCTAAATCCTAATCCTATTGGTCTCTTATCGTCCCCTGACTTTGACTTAGAGTAACTATGTACTCAACCTATGCTCTGATACCAAGATGTCACACCCCAATCTCACACTAACCACTAATCACGAGATTAGGGCGCGACGGAGGGATTATCACATGAACAAATCACTGAAATTTTTTTTTTTTTTTTAATCTCGTAATGATATCCGGATTATTGTTGTAAATTAAAACATAAATAACTATTGCGGAAGCATTTCAATTAAACTGGCTAGAGAACATAAACAGAGTTTACAACATGTAATATTGTTTAATAGAAAGTAAACATAGCAGTTAATTTACATCTTTATACACATTTGCCATACGTACTCTCTCTCACCCACGCCATGTCCCAAGGACCGAGGGGAAAGGACTAAGAGACCTCTAACTAGACTAGCTACAAACCTTCTGCTGATTAAACGTTGGGATGAAAAGATCCTTCCGATTCCTGGAAATGTCGCTGACCTAAAAATGTTTGAGTAGAGGGGTGAGCCTACTCGCTCAGTGAATAGCATTTCATTTAACTATCACTAAATAACTCATCAAGTTTATTAACTGAAAATAAACAGATATACAGTTCAAGCAGGGCAGTTCTATTGACATAGCAGATATACAGATAATAATCACATTTCTAAGCATCAACAGGTATTTCAAGTAAATAAACAGTTATGTAAATTTACTGTGAACCTACTTGATTATTTATTCATTTTATTATTATGCCCTAAATATATGCAGTGTACTCTGCATATAAAGATCCGCAGCAAGTTCATGCTACGGTCCCACCGTACAAGACTTAGCGACACACCCGGGAAATGCTAAGTCTGACACCAGCCCTGCTCTGCCACAGGACCCCAGGCTCCACGGCCTCAATGCACAACCACGTGTGCTGCACAACCACGTGTGCTCCAGACTCCTCCTGACAAACCTGAGTACACAGGCGGAGAGTCTCACCGGGTTACCTCCGTGACACAAGCACGGATGATGTTGAATAACCCCCATTTTCCTCCAGTGCCACCGTGACTCCGCACGCGTTGTTGTTGGACACTGCCTCTCTGTCCTCGTGTCTCCATGACTCCGCACGGATAATGTTGCAACACGAGTTTCACCCCTAAGAAGCAGATCTGTCAAAGGGGTTCTACGGTGTTAGGGCACCTAAGTCTATTAACTGATTAACATATAACCATTTAAACAGGAAAATCACAGCTACTGATTTTATATCAGATCACAATACACTGTCATTCTAAACTGACAGAGCAATATATTTTAAATCCTTGTAATTTCTGAGAAATTCTCATACCATGCATTCAGACAAATTAGAAATGCATAAATAACCCAACTTATTTCAATTTGGCACATACATAGCGAATTTACACAATTGAACATCTTATTGCACAAATTAAAGAAATTTACTTCACATATGAGAATCATACTCAACAATTATCAATTCTCTAAATTTCTCGAAAAACGTGCACATTAACCCAAATCCTGGTTTGTGCATCACTTAACTCAATTAAGAGTTAATTACCTATCACAACACAATTTAATAACAATACTTGAGAATTTCTGGTAATAATTCAGAGAAATGTGCCATTTCATGTAAATATCAATTTACACATATTAACATCAAAAGATATATGCAATTAGGGTTTTATTGCATATTTTTATTTATTCATATCAACTTTGAAATCGTAAATCTGATAATTTATCAGAAATCCTTATTGTCTGGGTTCATATCCAATCCATACCATTTTAAGACATGAATTTCTAATTTCAACATTCAAATAAGCAATTTAGGTTCCAATGAACCATATAAATCTACCGATTCAATCCACACTGATCAATTGCTAAATTTAATCATATAACAGCGTCTAGAAGCAATTTATGAAATAAAAAGTCGGGCGACGCCAAACGCTGCCCGACGCCTGATAACGCCTGTTATCAGCGAAATTCGCGCACATAACTGGAAATATTCAAACGCCTGAGTTTATTAATGATAAATAAATGAAACCCCACTCACAGCGATTTGGACTGTCCAGATTCGTCCGGAGATGCGTCCAGGGCCTGATTCCGGGAAAATTTCGGTTGTCTTCTACCTTGGATTTTTTTCCAATTCACGATCAATTGCTCACAGCAACCATGCACCTAATCCAGGTTGACGGAAGACCTTGTTTGACAGCTGAATCGCGGCTAGGAGGCTATGGATTCTTGTATGAACCTCAAGGTTGAACTGGAGGTAGTTGATCTGGTGCTGCTCTTTACGCATAAACACTCCAGGCTGAACCTGCTGCTTATGGCTACCTCATGCTCACGAACATGTTGAAGGAGAGGGCTCTACTTGGTGCTAGATGTAGCTTCAACTGCGGATTTGAATCCTGGGCTCATGGCCGGAGTCGAGGGTGGCTTGTTGCTTCTCCTTGCGCCCAAAATAGCTACTGGTCGCTGACCCACGCAGCAGCAGCTGTTGCTTGGCCGGCTGCCATGTCTAGGCAAGTTGTTGATTGGAAGGGAAAAAGGAAGAAGAAGCTTGTTTGGATCGCTACTCGCGGACTGGGAGGCTGCGGATCTGCAATTTGGCTCCATAGCCAGAGCTGGCGAGACCGATTGGGCGGCTGCTATGCGCCCAGAAGCTTCCAGGTCCTCTCCGCTATGCTGCTGGCCGGTGCTAGGGGAAGGTTTGGTTGCCGGTTGTGATTGGGGTGAGCGAGAGAGAGGAAAGAAGGTAGGAGAAGAAGAGAGGAGCTCGACACCAGGTGAATCAGAGCTATGGGGGTCGAATCGCCCAGAAATCGCCTCTCCCTTCACTGCTGTTCGGTCAGCCTAGAAAATGTGGGCGCCGCTTATCGCGGTTCTGGAAATGGTCGTGGGAAAGGGAAGAAGATAAGGAAGAAAGGGGTATTAAGCCAATTAAAATAGAAAATTTGCATTATAAACCCAAAGTTCCAGAAAAAGTTGTAACTCTCTCCTCAAGTGTCTGATTGAGGTGATTTCTATTGCAAACTTTCAAGCGTGAAATTCTCTACACCCTCGATGCACGAATCATGCTAATAGGACTGTCTCACTTGATCGAAACGCTAAACGCATCAGTGAGTGATTAATTTAACTTAATTAACTTAATGATCAACGTTGCTATTATCATTAATTATCTCAGATGATTCAATCTCAACTATTGATTCACGACGTAGCTTATCTTAATTAACCATGATGTTTAACAGGCTGCTTAGAACTAATCAAGGTACTTATTGATTAATCACAGAGTGGGTCATAACACATATACTCAGATTCTGTTTCTAACATGGAAGCAAGCTGACATGATATGAAGGTATTGGATGAGCCAGAATCAAACAGTGCCTTTATAGGATGCATATTAAGATGCAAGGTACCTTCAATAACTTCATTATCTTCGCCTTCTTCCTCAGCATGGAGAGAAAACACTCGCCCATTCCTCCTCTCCACTGGCAGTCGCCTCAGGTTTTGGTTGTTGTTGTTGTTATTATTACACAGAGGTGGATTCTACCTTAGCTACTGCGGCTGCTGGGCATTATTCTATCCTTGCTGGAAATGTGGGTAGAGTGGTCAGATATGCCCAACTTGGCCACACTCTTGGCAGGTCAGAGGAGGTCGGTTGTCTCTATGAGTAGGTGCATTGTTGACAGGACATCTCCCTAGAGGATGGTGGTGAGAGCACCTATTGCACCGATCACATATGTGATTCTCATTCTAGGTAGGGTTCTTCCTATTATTGTTTCTATAGCCATTACTGTGTCCATAGGATAGGAATCCTGGGTAGGACTCGATGGCCAAGGCCTTATCCACCATCTTCTAGAAGGTGAGTGGAAGTTGTGGAATAAGACTTCGGCCCACTTGGTAGTTCAGGCCCTCCAAGAACAATGTTTCCCTTCTTTTATCTCCAAGTTCAGTGGCATAGTGTTCCAGAAGTAGGAACTATTGGATGTAGTCAGCCACACTCATGCTTCCCTTCCTGAGGCTGTAGAACTCAGCTTCCTTCTTCCTCAGGAAGGCATGATAGATGTACTTCTCCCTGAAGAGCTTCAGGAATTGGTCCCACTCCATGGTAGTGGTGTCTCGAGTGCGGGCGACACCATTCCACCAGACACACATCGGTCCATCTAGCACATATGTCGCGAACTGAACTTTCTGGTGAGGTGGGCACGCCATACCCTCAAAGGTCTGATCCAAAGCCAACACCCAGTCATCAGCTTTGTCCACCATGTTGTGTTCACTTTCACCCTTGAAGTAGGGTGGCTGCATCTTTATGAAGTCAGTGAGGGTGAACTCCCTCGACTTGTTGGCATTGGCAGCCACTGTGTGGAGCTACCCCATCATGGTGGAGAGCACCTGGCGTAGTATTGCCAACTCTTGCTCTTGTGTGAAGGAGGGGGTTCCCGGAGTAGCAGGATTGACCATACTATGGCCGATAGGAGTCATAGGAGTGTTTCCCACATTGGAGTCATTAGGGTTTGAATCCTTTCCCTTATTCCTATTGTCGAACAAGTCACCTATACTGAAAGGTAGGGTTAACATAGTAAGTTCCCAAGAGTATTTGAATCTTAGATGAAAAAGAATAGAAGCATAGATGAGAAAAGAATATCTAGAATGCTATTCCCTAAAAGCATACTATTTTGGGCAATTCGTATCATCTCAGACCAGGCCGGTATCATATGGCCACGGGAGTCCTCGTAAACCAAGCTAGTGGTGCGGAGGAAAATATTTCTAGCCCCTGAAACCATGATCCATTCTAGACACCTTTGCTTCAACTTCATGTCCTAATAGTTGCCTAAAGGCTCTAATACCATGTTGTAAAGAGGCAAGATCACCTTCTTACTAAAATTTAAAGGAAGTACAAAACATCCATCATTTTAGAAAGATAAAATATAATGAGGAATGCATGTATAATATTCCAAGTAAATAAGCATGCACCAGATACATTACAAAATGTCAATAGCAGCGGAAATAAAAGTACTAAGCCTATTACATGGCTTTCATTGTTCATTACATGATTGTTCCCAAACGAAAAAGATAAGAGAAAAGGATCTAGCTATAGCAACCTAGACATCCTTTCAGATAGCTTGAGATCTACTCCTGAGATGAATTCCTTCAAACTTTCCTTCTCCTTACTCAGCACCAGCACCTGGGTGGTTGGGAAAGCACCCAAAAAAAGGGGAAAGAAAACATGGTATGTGTCACAAAACTAATTTGGGATATCAAGATAAGTACAACAAATAAAAATAGGCTAGGTTTCATCATATGATGAAGATAACAAGAATATGAGGCTATATTCAAAAGAAACTTGCCAGTGACAATTATATCAAAAAGGATTTGCATGTAAGATAATTATGCCTGCCTAACTAAGTAGGGTTGAGACACCTACTAGACCTTTAACCTTATGTGAGGGGAGAATAATACATTCCTAGTCACCTACAATATTATGGGGAGAATAAGACATTCCCTAGGGTGATTATTTACATGCCCTCTATGGGTGGTTGTACATAAGTACCACTACTTTAAATTAAATAGAACATAAATCCACATGGTAGAAAAGTAGTCATGGAAAGAGTAGTCATAATATTTAATAAGCATGGCAGTGGGGTATAAGACCCAAACAAGAAGAAATTATAATCTAATTTGAGGCATGAACAACATTAGGATTCAAGAATAGAATATTTAGGGTTCATTTAAGCCTCATTAGGGAAATATAGGGTTGGGCAACAATTATCCCAACATAGAGTGTAAGGAATGCACAAACCTCTCTTACTGATATCAATTACTAACTTTCACCACTTTAATTGAGCCCAAGTTCCACTTTGCCTATTTTCAATGTATTAAAATGTATTAGAGTAAATAGTGCACATTAATATATAGAAACCATATTTTTAGAGATTTTTAGAAAAATTCGGATTTATATTTTGAAAATATCACCAATGAACTTATTAGGTTTTCCTGATCAAGAAAACATATTTTTATGTTAATTTTGGAGTTATGATGATTAAGATGTAATTTTTATGGATTTTATGCATTAAATTCGTTTTACAAAAATCACCCTTCGTCGAACCATGAAATCAGACCTTGAAAATATTTTTATTAGATAGATATTAATTTTCCAATTCCAAAACATATTTATTTGTCAAATTTGGATAAGCGGTTTAGACGATATGAATTTTGCAATACTAGCCAATAAGAAATTGCCACATCATCAAATTGATCGAGATAATTAAAGAGAGAGGGAGAGGGAGAAAACACCATTTGACCCAAGATCAGGTTTGAAGTTTCTTAGATAACCAAACTAGAGATTCTAGAGAAAATAAAATAGCAAGAAACCAAAACCTTAGAAGAACATGGTAAAAAGAGATGGAAATCATCGATTATCAACATAGAAGCATGTGTTTTAAGCATGTACTTAAGCAATATATGAGAAGGGGGTTAACAAAACTTGCCTCTAGGAATGTAAGAAGGTCCAAATAGAAATTATCCCGAGATTATAAGGTATGATTGCTCCAAGCTAAGCTCCTTTCTTGAGCAAAGATCACCTTCTCCACTTTAGAGGTGCAAACCCTAGAAAAAGAGCATGGAGATGAGATGTTTTAGGGTTTTAGGTGGAGTTTTACCATGTATGATCATGGTTACGGCCGAGAAGAAGGTTTAAGGAAGACTAACAGTATGAAAATAGGGAAGGAAGGGAGAAAACTTACTAGTTTTGGTCAAAATTACCAAGGAGGTACTTTAGAAACCCTAATAGAGCAATTTGGAAGCCCTAGGAGCCTTCTTCACCAAGGTAGGCTCCCTCTATTACCTTGGGACAGCAACTTCATGGATAAATGAAGAAGGAACTATTATCTAAGCTAGAGGAAAGAAAAGGAGATCAAGAGCTTTCAAATTGTGAGTTGGGAAGGGGTATACATGGCTATATATAGAAAGAGGTGAAGCATGAGGTGTCTTAAGGGACTTTCCATGTGTCTTTAGCCTAGGGCTTGATGACCATGCAAGAGGACATCTCATGGACTCTTCTTGGATATCAAAATTCGGTCCTAAGAGCCCACAGATCCTTCTAGTCTATCCCCACCGTTTTTCAAGAAAGAAATAACCTCATTGGTTGATAGCTTTTAAAGATAAGCATCTTTATAAAGAGGGTAATCCCTATAATGCCCTTGGAAAGAAATACCATCAAACCAAGGTGAAACTAGGTTCTCCAATGGTTTCAAAACTCTGTAATGGTAAGGTAATATCTAAGAATTAAAATTCATTTGATAATTTGCAAAGAAAGCTTCCCAATTGGGTAAATTGCATAAAAGTCCAGAATGTACCTAAAATTGCACAAACAACATCCAAATCAAACCAAATTTGAAACTTAGCGTCATTTTATGTTTTCAAATCATATCAAAAAGTTGTATTAAGGTTTATAGCACTTAATTATGGTAGTTAAGATTTCACTGAGGTATTTGTGCATAAACCCTTATATTGATACAATTAGTGAATAAATGTTCACTAAACCACTATAAATTCCACTAATTAAACATAAATGACATAAAGGATAGAAATGAGAGGGAAACTTGGGAAAAAGGTTTACATGGAGATTACATCTAAGATTCATTATGTTACAGTATCCATAAGTTAGAAATATAAACAACAAGTCTAAAACTTACAATGCTGAAGGGAGATATGATCACGGTCATGTAAGCACAAAAAACTTGATATTAGTATTTACATAATCTTTTATGCCACTCAGATATCTAACTACATCGCTAATCATGAATGTGATTAGAAATGCCACATTTAATATTTTAAACTCAGTGGTAGCGTAATACAAATGACTAAACATATTTATATGCAATAATCAATTAATATATAGGAAATGATTATAAAATATGCATTCTTGACATATGATGAGGTATTCAAACTCAATGTATCCAAAGTTCTATCACTGGTGTTTTCAACAACTTATACTAAAATAGTTTAGAAACAATTTTCAACACTATAACAATTTTGCAATTTATACCTATGACCTCAGCCTAAAGATCGATCACCATGGTATATGATTTCTCTATACTGTCTAACCATATCTATCAATGCCTTGTACTTAGGACCTAAGGAGTTGAACAACTCCTATGGGATAAAATGTGGGGTGGAGGCTTCGGAACGCTAGGGGGTTTCTTAGTTATTGAGGTCTACATGCATTTATTCGCATATTAGCGTCTGATTATAATATAAATTTCAATATATATCTGTCATACCTCAAGAAATGCAATGAGTCATTTGGTCCACCCAATAAAGACACATTATACCTCTCTAATTGTGGTGGCATCTAGGTTCTCATATGGGAAGTGTTTATCTCCATGTCGGAACGACATGTATGATGTTCACAATGAACATGATCAACGGGAAGGGGAACACCACTAACCATATCAGCGAGTGGATAGGCCTCGACATCTGCCACACAATTTTATGATGGAACATCGATGACAAGATGATATTTTCTAGGCCTTCAGTCGTGAGCTGTTTTTCTTCCTGATCTTATGCAACAGTTGCCTTCAAATCTCACATCAATTTTCTTACCCTCCCCTTCCCCCCCTACAATTTTATAAAATACAACATTTAAATTGACACACATAAATATTGACTTGATGGATTACTTTATCACAATGTTTATACAGGTTGACTTAATCTTACCTTGGTCATTCCAATTGGGTCTGAAGGACTACTCTAGATATACGATGTGGGTGTGTGGTGTTGTACATGTTTCGTGACTGTTAGATAAGCGTGCACCACTTGAGAAGCCTTAAACCCATCTAAGGCTGCAGTTATCAATCTTTGCACATCATCTTGGCCCATTCCCCCTTTCTTAGTAGATTTGTGCTATTTCTAGGATGCACCAAAAAATATATTAGCCCAAACCTAGCTCTAGCGGCCCTAACATGTCTAGGGTGCTCTTCCTTCCCTACAACAACTGTCAATTCATCATGCGTACCTTGAGGGGTGAACTTTCCTTGTTTTGTTTTCTCACCCAGTTCCAACTATTCATCATCAAAATTTAATAATCAATAAAACTTAACAATCCAAGAAAAAATATGGACATGCATTGTGAGACCAAGAAATTTACCATTTTTAAGCCATATCACGGGTTTCTTGGATGGAGATTTCTACAGCTTTATTTTTCCTCACAACTATCCACTCAAATATAGGATGCAACCATCCAAAAGTGTAGAAGACTTAGCAGTAGAAGTAGAAGGCACTTTCTCTTGCTCTCTCAACTAACAAAGTTTAATATAGCCACCTAAACCTAACCAGTGGTTGTGCACATTCTTGTCACACATTTCATTTTTAGTATCATGAATGACCTTATTAATTTCAATAAGAAATATTCTTAACTAATCATAATAAATCATAAGATTTTAATTAATTCAATACCTTGAACATATCAACTTTTCTCTTCTCACCAAGCTCCGGCCACTCTTTTCTATCAAGATATGTCCATTGTAGAGTGGATTTCTTATGATTCTTTTCTCCAAACATGTAGTCTGCTATGAGGATTTTCCACCAATCTCTATGTCTTCTAACGATGAGCTACATAACAAACTTGTGATGAAACTTTTCATCAAGATCATATCGTCCCTAAAACGGTTCGACACCCACTACTTTTTAGAAATGTGAAAAGAAACCAATAGGAAAATACTATAAAAACATAAATCCATATATCTCACCTCTAACTCCTTCTAGATGAGGTCTTCAATGGCTTTACTCACTGCTCAAGTTGGTGCAGGGTAACAACCACTTCTCTTTGAAACTTATCTAGAATCTCATAATCAATTAGTTTACAGCATAGAGTGTTGAAGAGGAGGCAAAGACTAGAAATTGCAAACCTTACATTCTTAGGAAGGATATATTGAATAGCCATAGACAATATATGTTGCATTAGAGTGTGACAATCATGACATTTAAGACCTATCAACTCCATATCCTTCATTGATACCAATCTACATATATTGATTGAGTATCCATGTGGTACCTTAACATTAAGCAAACACTCACAAAAAGTTCTCTTCTCTTGTGTAGATGAGGTGTAACAAGAAAGAGGTATATATGTGAGGTGACCCTTGGTAACTTCTTTTGTTAATTCTTTCATTATACCCATTTCATGTAGGTCCATGTTAGATTTGATGTCATCTTTAGTCTTTCCTTCCATATTCAACAAAGTATCAATCATGCTATCACAATCATTTTTCTCAATATGCATGACGTCGATACAATGTCAAAATGTCAAGGAAATCTAATAAGAAAGATCCCTAAGTATTGACTTCTTTTTGAATAAAGACTTTTCACCTGTGGGGTAGTACATGGTCTCTTACCAAAATGATTTACAATGTTGTTTACTCTTGTATAAATATCCTCCCATAACATAGGTTTAGGGGCACTTCATTCCTCATTTGAACCATTGAATGTTTTGCAAAACTTCTAGTAAGGATGCACCTTTGGCAGAAACCTTAAATGATAAAGATATACAGTCTTACCACCATATTTTAGTCAGATTGAATCAATATTTTCCTCACATATAGGACATGTTTTGGCTCCTTTCACATTGTATCCAAACAAGTTTCCATAATCTAGAAAGACATTAATAGTGAAAAATAATATAGCACATAAGTTAACCATCTCTCTACTTAAAGCATCATACATCATCACACCTTCTCCTGAGAGTTTCTTTAGGTCATCAATCAGAGGTTCAAGGTAAACATCAATATCATTGTCAGGTTGTTTGGGGCCTGATATCAGCAAGGACAACATGACATATTTATTCTTCATACACAACCACAGAGGAAGATTATATGTAGCCATAATGATAGTTTAATTTCTATGTTGGCTGCTTAATGTTCCATATGGATTCATCCCATCGGTAAAAATTCCAAGTCTAGATTCTTGGCTTCTTTGCCTAAATCAGGATAGAATAAATCAATCTTCTTCCATTGCACCGAATCAAACGAATTTCGTAGCATACCATCGTTGTTTTTCTTTACCTTTGCATGCCAAGATAAATTATATAAATCAACGGTATTAGAAAACTAGTGTTGAAACCTTTGTATTATCGGTAGATACCACATCACCTTAGAAGGAGACTTAGTTTTGGACTTACTCGATGTCATTCTTTTCTACCTACATGCCCCACATTTTAGAAGTTCTTTCAGATTGATATTGTCCTTTTCAAATTGAACATAGTCATTAGGGCATGCATCTTCTTAGCCTCCATTCCCATTGGGCAGAACATCTTTTTCATTTTGTATGTTGATACTGGAAGTGTGTTGCCTTCATGGAGAATTTCTTTCATCAAAGACAACATAGAAGTGAAGCTTTTGTTTCTCCATCTAATGTTAGCCTTCAGAGTATACAATCTCAACATAGTGCTCAACTTCATAAACTTAGTACAACCTAAGTATATTGGTTTCTTAGAACCATGCACAACATTTCTAAATAAGGAAGGTGAATCTACAACATTTATCCTGCAACTATATAGCATCACATAAACTATGTATGTTGCAATTGGTTCATTCTCATTAACATCATTTTCCATTTCTTCTTTGACACAACTACCACTACCGACATTTGTTCATCTAATACTAGGAATCACTCCATGTCAGTATCATTTTGTATAGGCTCTATACAATCCCATTGCACATGACATGTTCTTTGATCATGTCAATGTGTCAACTTTTAAGTTATTACTGTAATTCCAATAGGGGAAATAGAACATATCTCCGATTTGTTTTCTATGTTCCTATGCAAATCCTACAAGCTCATTGATACCATTAATAAAAATGAAGTGTAGCAATTTGGATTATACATCCATGATTTATCCATTATATCATTAGATGGGAGATAAGTAGCTAATTAGGTGTTAGCTAATAAGTTAATTTAAGAAAAAATGTGTTTGAATTGATCCCTGATCATCTATTAGAAATCACATTGATGAATATGTACCACCTATCCCATTCTTCATCACTTCATCTCACTAGTAAGTGTATAATACGTGTTGGATTTCAATAAATGTTGTCAAAAATTATTGAAATTGAACACACATTATACACTTACATCCTAAGTGAGATGAAGTGCTCAACAACAATCCCAAGTCAGGGACTATCCAAGGTTTACTCATAATGAGTAAATATCAGAGGCATTTCTAGGCCAACAAACTATAGGGGTTAGGGTTTACAAATTAGAGTTTACTTTTTAGAAGTTTAGGGTATAGTGTTAATAAGGTAAATGTATATCAATTTCAATGTAAATCAAGTTAATTTAGAGAAAATCATATCAATTTTAGTGTACTAATGGCTAGGTGTGCTCATTTATCCATACTAACATTTAATTGTTAACATTAAACAATGCACTTACCATAGATATAAATGAAAGCAGTGTACATGAAAGAATAGAAAGGAACATTCATCACAAAATCCATACAAAACATCAATTGAGTGACATCACATTACACATATATACATGAAAATTAGAGAGCCAATTCTATGAATCTGGTCTTGGAAATATGAGTTAACTATTCTAGGGTTTTTCCATGATCATAGTTTTGAATTAGGGTTTTAAGACAAGCTACCTTATCATTAGTATTTTCTTTCTTCAAATTTTCAGTTAGTTCTAGGGTTTGCAGATATATGAGTATTATTTTCCTTGATTAATCATGCATAACGTGTGTTGTGGTTTTTATCAGGGTTTACAATTACCTAACCAAGGGAGAAGGACAAACTTGGAGGATATACTTCTTCTTCCAGCAAGAGGGAGCATCAACAGAGGCGAGGAGGAGGAGTATGACTAGCAGCAGCACATCTAGAGTAGGAGGACCAACAATGGTAGAAGAAGCAACATCGTCTGGAGGAGGAGGATCGAGAACGGCATTGGTGTTGGCGGAATGGAGGAGGAGTATTGGTGTTAGTGGAATGGAGGAGAAGTAGTGGTTGCATCGGCGGACTGGAGGAAGTAGTGGCAGAATCTCCGAAGCGGCAATGGCTGGTGGAATTTCCAGAGTAGCACTGACTGGAGGAGGAGGAGGAGAAGCAGTGGCGTCGGCATCATTAGTGGAATGGAGGTGGAGAAGCAATGACAATGGAAGAATGCAGGAAGTAGCGGTAGAATCTCCCGAGCACCAGCTTTCTAGATAAATGTGGGTATGGGAAAGAGGGGAAAAACTGATTTCTCGATGGTTTTAAGTAAGACATACCTCGTTTATTATTGTAAAAATCGACAAAATACACCCTACATCATCATTCAAAATAAAAATGCTACTGACAAAACATGCATCCAACATAAACTTGTGTCATCAGTTGACTATGACAACATCAATGACTAATGATGCAACTCAGCAATACATATATCATCAGTTTAGGTGATGACAACCAATGAGACAAACCAATTTTGAGAGGGGGGAATTTTGTGGGACGCTTGGTGTGTAAACCTTCACATCCGTCCCTATAGGAACAACTGATGAGATATGTAAATGAGAAATATAAGGAGATGTTTGGTGTGTACTCCTTTATCCCGTCAGTTATAGTACCATAAACTGATGAAATAGGATTTTTAGAGGATAAGAAAAGACTCCCAAAAATTCTACGTGAAGTTGTATTTTCACAGGTGGGTTGTCTCATCAGTTTCTATGTGAAACAACCAATGATCTATATAAAATGCAGCCCATATTTTCTCAGTTTGCGAATTATGATGGTGTTCTTTGAAGAAACAAAGAAATCTATTACATCGCCGATTTTCTTTGAAAAATAACTGACAACATAAGTCATATTTGTAGTAGTGAAACAACATAATACATATGAACTACAAGAATAAAATAGATTATGTGCCAATAAAGTGCACATCAATGTGTATATCATTTTGACACTCTTACTTCAAGAAAAAAGTACACTTATTTTTTAGATAATATTTTTGTATGATTTTGTACAAATTGAAACCAATGGATATAGCAATTTACCAATAGAGTTTGCTTGTTCTTTATTTTGGGTGTGTCACGAAATTCATGTGTATGTGTAATTTTTTGTGTAAATTTTGCACTAGCATACAATTTCTTGGCACATATTTTCAAGTTTTATGTGTTAGTGTGTTTATTTATAATTAGTGTGTACTTATTTGCTTTAATTTTGTGTAAATATATGATATAACGTCCATTTTTACCTTATGACACGATTAAACTGTGTGTAAAACGCAAGTGCACGCGTCAATGTAATATAGGCCTTCGTGAGGCCCGAGTCGAACTCAGGGAACGTGATTTTGGTAGACTACTACTAACTACTTGAAATTAGCTAGACCGGTTATAAAAGTTTGAGAGTTGTTTGAAAGAGAAAAATAAAAACAAAATAAAACAAAATAATCTATTAAAATTTTGGTTTAATCAATTAAAATGGGATCTTTAGGATTGCAGTTTCACCGCGGATTCTCGTTGTACTAATTGCTACACAATTATCACAACTTATATTCTATCTCAGGTAGTGGCATGTATATAGAATTGTTCACTTCCGCGATACAATTCTCTACCTTAATCTAGGTCAGTTCCACGTCAGTAGCAACCTATACCCTAAATTAGGTGCATGAAGAACATATCTTTAGGTTTCCACCATTAACCGTACCTCACCTTTTCCAAGTGATTTATAAGTTAATGTGATTATTGTGTCTTTTCAACTGTTAATTCTTCATCAAAAGAAATTAAAGGTATTAAATTACCATTATGGTGATCAAGCACAATGATAGAATTGAGAAAACAATATCATACCATAGATTTGAGAAACAAATTATGATTAACTATGTAAAAAGTGTTATACAACGATTACCCGGGCTACTCCCTGTCCTAAAGACAAAGGGGATTAGCCCCGTATGTTCATCGTAATGAAAAACATCATGAATGAAGAAGAAAACATAGGGGAAACGTGGATGGAGATGGTGTAACCCCTGAACGAAGGAGAACCGGGCGATCCTCGACGCGGGATGGGCATTTTGCAGCCTTTCAGTGGTAGAAAACTCCGTCTGCAGATCTGGAAACATCCGAGGCATGGCTCTAGTCTGCGTTCTTCATCCTCTCTTCCTTCGAGACTTGTACAGCAGCTAATGACGTGATAGTACCGCTTGGGCCGCCTTTTCTAGGTATATGGATCACTTACGGCCGCCAAAACATTGCGGCCGTATGATTAAGATCATTCTGGGAAATTTCCTGATCTGATGGTGTCGATAACATCGATGGGGTGTCGATAGTATCGACCCCTTAGGGTAGCGACACTTCTTCAATTTTTGGGGTTCTTTCTAAAGGCATCTCAATACTATCGACCAAAATGTTGATAGTATCGACTTGTTGATCTTTGGCACACTGATGCAATCTCGATAGCATCGACCATGATGTCGATGGTATCGACCAGTTTTGCTTCTTCTCTGGATCTATACTGTGACCATCTCGATGGCATCGACAAATGTCAATGGTATCGACCACTGCAGATATGCAAATTCCCTGAAATAAAGAGAAGAACACCAATCAAATATGAGAAATATGATCCTTTATACCAAATAAGATAAAACAAGATAACATCGGTGCATAATGAGCTTATAGGTCAAAGGAAATGAATCATGCGATATTAACCACAAATATAACAAATAAACACATGAAATGAATATAAAACTAGCCTATAAAAGAGACTCAAAACCCTTACATCAAACTCCCCTAAGATTGAACTTTTCTCATCCTCGAGCAACAAAAGTATAGAATATAATTGTGAGGGTCAACTAAAGAACATATTAGCATAAAAAGACATCTCAGAATGATTCCCTCCTATAAGGCACATACCGGCCCTTGCTGACCACGGAATGGTAACTACCCTAAAGATGACAATAATCGTCCATGAGAGATGCCCACCCCAAGACCAACGAGCACTATCAAATAAGGCAGTTGATATAATAAATTCCTCTAGTTCAGGCTTGATGCATCTTGTGATCTCCTATCTACATTACTCATATCCTACCTACCATCTATATGGAAGCAGATCTCTTGATATACAAGAATCAGGAGATAATCATGGGTGGCCTATCGTTTTGAGCAACGAGTGGATGAAATGGGCGGCTGTGGAAGAAGAAGGAAGCATAATATAGTTTAACATGCAATAAACAATAAAAATGACCTAATGCCTACTTTTTAGGTGGAATGATGCATGCTCTACTATTCCATCTCAAGGTGAGATGGAATGTCTACAAAACTACATATGTGCTTATTCTTCCTTTTTATGCAGGTGAAACAAGTTCTTTTCTCCCTCTGATTTCACTTTTTTTTCTCTCTTTTTTTCAAGCCATTCTTCTTCTCAATTTTGATTAGAGAAACATTTATAATACTTTATGTTTTTTTTTGGACTTATTTTCACATAGCTACTGCATTTTATGCATTACAATTCACTCCTCAAAGAGTATAGATCAAGTTCCCCGCATTTCTTATTTTTCAGAATAAGTAAGGCACATAATGTCCTATATGCTCAAGAGTATGAAAAATGAAACTATATGAAAGTAATTTTGCAACTACCATGGCATGTACTTGAGAATGTGTACATGCATGACTAAGCTACAAATCTCTTTTCATTTTTCATTTTTTTATTTATGCAAAATCTAGCTATAATGCAATCCTATCTAAATGGCATGCAATCAAAAGATGAAAACTGTAATGTGCTCCCAGTCCTTATGGTGGAGTGTGAATGAAGTGGGGTGGAAAGATCACAAGACTAATTGACAGAACCATTGGAAAAGATTATATGTCCCTCCTTACTGACATGTGTACCAATCAATCAAAGGGTTTCTCTCTCTCACTTCAGATCAAAGCCACGTTACCGTTTGGTCAGTTTAGGCTCAACATCCAATTCCATCCACATTTCTTGAACAATAAGGATGTACAATTATGATCATATGTTTTAAAGTTGACCTACCCAATGATTTTCATAAATTATGTGCTCAATTTCAAACAAGGCAAGCTTACAATTTCTTGAAAAATCTTTTGGATTAATGCACAAATTTCAAATTTCCCCCATATGACAAACATAGAGACGACATGCATTTATATTAGACATCTACAGATTACACTAGATAGACTGTGGATCCTAGAAAGCTATAAATAATAAGCAATACTAAAAAAACTGCAAAAACTAAGAAAGATAAAAATAAAAACTAAGATAGAAACTGTTCCATCACCCCCCCAAGCTTGAATCCGACTATGGCCTCATAGTCAAAAACAACCTCAAAAGGTGGAATAGTGATACCCTGCTACTGTGGTGGTGGCGGAAATGGAGGGTACTACTGGCTATGGGGGTTCCAATCTGTATATTTCCCTTGAAAGCTCGGATCATAAGGTGGCATGGGCGGTGGCTGTGGATATCCCCAGAAGTAGCCTTGGCTCCAGTAATGATCGTAGAAAGGTTGTTGTTGCTGCTCTATCCTCCCCAACCGGTCGTAGACCTACTGCTGATTGGCGAATAGCTGGCGTTCATTCTCAAAGATCGTCTGCTGATTTTAATACAACCTATTATGCGTATCTTGGATCCCTACAAAAGCTATCTGGTGGGACTGCTGCATGGTCTGCTGGGACTCCTAGATAGACTGGAGCATGGTATACATCCCCTGCATAGAATAGGGGTCATCTCCGTCGTAGGGGGACTGTGGTGGAAGCGGCGGTTGGGAAGATGATGAAGCTCCCAGGTAGAAGTGTGGACGCTTCCTCAGGGCTACTCATGACTGAAGAGGTGTGAAAGCCTCCTCTTCCTCCGCATCGTCATTGCCTGCATTGTCGTCATCTCCTACGTCCTCTTCCTCCTCTGAATCCTCAATGGCAATGATAGGCCACTGGAAGTGCTGGTCTGGCTGGAGGTTGAAGATGGGGTCTGGCAGTACGCGCTCCTGATACTCTTTGTTAATGTGGCAGTGAGCATATACCACACCATCACAGAGTGTAAGAAGATTGGAGCGGTGGAAATGGGCTAGATTGACGGGGTTCTGGCTGACCAGTGGAGGGAGCGTGGATAAGTCTAGCCCAAGGTAGAGGGCTAGTGGCGTGATAAGCCCCCCAAAGTGAATAGGGGCTCATCTGGTGCTCCGCTTCACTGCCATCACACGTGTCAAGAAAAATGCACCCCATTTAAGCTTTTCCCTCTTCAGCAACTTGTAGAGGAAAAACAAGTCTGTCTCCTAGAACTTGCTCAGTGACAGTTCACCACAAGAAAAGAAAGTAATACACAGCATACGGTGAAGAATCCACATGAATGGGTGCTCAAAGTTGGCGATGGCTGCATTGTGGTAGCTAAGCGTCTTGCCTACTAGCGCGGTCACCAAATGTGAGAACATCTCGTCATAGTCGGCCCAATTGTCCGGCCGTCTGTACTGCTTGGGTGAATGCCACCAGTTGTAGATTGAATTCAACTGGTCGAGCATGATGGTGTAGTTGCGGTTGAACAACCAAAAGGAGACTCAACCCTTGATCCATTCACGATTGGTGGCAATGAGGTCGTTGGGCACGACGCAAATGTCGAGAGATTCCATGAACTCCACCACGAGTTCCTTGTATGTCATCCACTCACCAAAAAAAGGATGGCCCTCAACGTGATAAGGGACTTTTTGCCCCACATATGTCAAACTCCCAACTTGGCCATGGAGGACATAGTTGAGGTTGTCCTCAAAGCCCAGGTCTTGGATCAAGGCCCAATCAACGTAACGAGTGGGCTCAATTGACCGCTTCATTAACTCGTCAAAGATCTTTTTCACGTCTGTCGAGGGATGTGCAATTCTCGTACGGGGAATGGAGCCTGGAAGTGGTGGTACGAACATCTTGATCTCCATTTGAGCAGCGCACGAGGAAGATGAC
Organism: Alisma plantago-aquatica; assembly: GCA_963693085.1. NCBI lineage: Eukaryota > Viridiplantae > Streptophyta > Magnoliopsida > Alismatales > Alismataceae > Alisma > Alisma plantago-aquatica. Next base: position 530,731,110 of record OY856410.1, read on the forward strand.
GCTCCATGCCTCACCATGATGAATAGAGAAAAGATAGAGAAAAGAAGCTCGGTGAAGGTCAGAGAAGATGATCTCTGTAGTCGATGATGAACTCAGGGAAGATGTGTAGCTCACTGGATGCTCGGTGAAGGTCTCCATCTACTCATCAATGCTCAATGTCGAGGTTGATAAAGAATACTTTGAAGGTGTGAAGAAATACGAAATACAACCCTTCCTTTATAGATGAGGTCGGCGCCCCTAGTACCCCGTCGATACCATCGACGGGGTGTCAATGCTATCGATACATGTAGCACAATCGGTCCTTCGCTGCCATCGATGGGTGTCGATTTTTGGATGTGGGGGCCCGGATCGATGACACGTCGAGACTATTGACAGGGGTCGATGGTATTGACCCATCCCACGAATCGACCTCCAGATTTGGCACACTTTGTTGATGGCATCTCGCGGATCACTGACGTGGCCCGTCGATACCATCGACATAGCGTCGATGGCATCGACTTCTGTATGCATCCATTATCCTCGCGAGGCCTTGGAGGTGGATTCCTCTGAAGCTGTGTCGATACCATCGACATAAGGGTCGATGGCATCGACATCACTGGCAAAGATTCATCTGAATATCTCCAGAGATATCACGAGCATCGATGAGGGGGGTTGATACTATCGACGGGCTCCAGAATTTGAGTCGATTCTCCTGTTGGTTGGTCGATACTATTGATGAGGTCGTCGATAGTATCGATGGAGAAAATTTTCTGTAGTTGTCGCTCTGCACCCTCGTCGCTACCATGGACACAAGGGTCGATGGTATCGACACCCAAGCAATCCTGCACACTTAACACACACATCAGGGTATCGTTTTTATACTAAAAACAAAATTAACCAAAACTACTGAAGTAAATGGAAATGAAATCCACAAATGGATGGATTGCCTCCCAACAAGCACCCTACTTTAACATCTTAGGCTAGACGAAATAATGCTTATCAAATTGGGGTATCGAGGAGTGTCCCTAGGGAATCACTCGGCAATTTGAACTCAACTCTTTCTTTTTCGATCCCTAATGTCAAGGTACCTCTCCCGATAGCAGTAATAACATCAGTCGTAGCTTGAAACAGCCTCCCTAGTAGCATCTCGCACCCATTAAGTTGTGGCATGTCCATGACTATGAAATCTATGGGGAAGATAAATCTGTCAACTTTGATAAGTACATCCTCACACACTCTGTGTGGCTTCACTATAGATCCATCTGCTAACTCAATTGACATGGCATATTTCTTTGGTGACTTCAATCCCAGCTTTTGAAACGTGGTTAATGGCATAAGGTTTATGCTAGCGCCCGAATTGCACTGTGCGTGCGGGAAATGACGGCCGCCAATTGAGAACAGTATGTAGATGCTCCCAGGATCTTTCTTCTTCTTTGGTAGACTCCCATGGATTATTGAGCTCACCGTCTCATTCATTAAGCAAACATCAGTGTCTTTTATCCACCTTTTCTTAGTGATGATGTCCTTGATAAATCTTCTGTATGCATGAATCTGTTCTATCGGCTCCACTAGAAGAATGTTAATGTGAAACTTCCTAAACATCCCCAAGAACTTCTTATAGTGCCTCTGATCTTTCTTCGGCCTCAGACTATCTAGAAAAAGCACATTTGTCTCCTTCACTCGCTTGTATGGTGGCACATATAGGCTATTTGGGGTCTCCTCCCCTAAGCTCGCTTCAATGTCACCCTTTTGCGTAGGCTTTGACACGTCATTCTCAGTCTGTGAGACTCATGGCTGCCCATCCTTCTCGGTGGTAGTGGCTCCACTACGCAATATGGCTTTCACCTACTCCTCTTGCCTAGATGTGGGCTCTGCTGTAATGGTGGGTTGGTAGGATTTGCTTGACAGACAACATCTTCCTGGTAGTCCATATAAGCTACGGGGGTATGGCACACTGGGTCTAGCCTCTGTGTCAAAATGCATTTTCCCCTTTTCATGGACCGCCACTTCCAGGGGCTCTGTCTCCTTAATCACAGATATATACTTAACTTGATGATGTGATTGAGTAGTCTCTACATTACCATCTAGTATTTGTTGATTTTGATGCTTCATGGTCACCATTTCATTGGCAATTTGGGCCACAGTCGTCTCTAGTGCCCTCATCTGTGCTCCATGACTTTGCAATGTCTGCCCAAATTTATTTAAAATCTCGCCCGGGGATTGTAACTGCTTGTCGAACATATTCATAAACTCTTGATTTTGTTTCACCACTTGGCTGAGAAATTCGGTGCTTTTGTCCTCCACAGTGGGTTATGGCTTTGCATCCGGGTCTTGTAGGAAGTTTTTTGGATCCTTCCATGAGAAGTTTCTATCCTTTCTCCAAGAATAATCATTGCTCCTATAGCCCTGTTATTGAATAAATTTAACTTGGGCCTCCTCATCAGACTCTTCCTCTTTCTCTACAAGCTTCTTGGCTATGAGATCCATTTTGTCTTTCAATTATTTAATTGCCTTTGATTCCCCTGTAGCTCTAACTTGTTCCGGTACATCTCTATCACCCCATGACAGTTTCTTGGCCATGTTCTTCACAATCTCCCAACACCTTGTGTCTGTGTTGTTCAAGAAGAAACTCGAGCCTACTGAATCGAGGTTGCTTCTGTCATGCTCATTGAGAGCAAAGTAAAAAAATTTACTTGTTTTTCCTTATCCAGCCCATGATGTGGGCACCTCCTCAGCATGATCTGGAAGCGTTCCCATGTCTCAGAATAGGTTTCTCCCACCTTTTGGCTGAAATTGTGAATTTTCCTCACTAGGTCATTGGTCTTCTCAGGTGGGAAAAATTGCTCGAAAAAGACCTCAATCATTTGATCCCAAGTCTCCATGATTTCATCAAGGTTGTGCAGCCATTCTCGTGTATTTCCTACAAGAGAGCTGGGAAATAACTTCAAGTAAAGTGCCTCCTGTAGAAACCTATCAATCTTTATCATGTCACAGTTCTCCACAAATGTGCTAATGTGAGCAACATGATCTTCATTCTTCAGCCTGTGAAATGCTTGAGACTTAACCAGGTTTATCAATGCCGGATCAATCTTGTATGTGGGAATGTTGATTGCCTGCCTTTTGATCGGCCCCTTTGATGCTGATGAGGAAGAAGCCTTGATCTTCTCCCATATTGTCTTTTCTTCAACCATTTCTTCAGGTTCTTGTTCAAATTCCTCAGGTGGTGGATTTGTCAACTCAATTCCTTCACCTATCGGTGGAATTATTGGTAATTCTGTATAGTCTGTGCTATGCGTCTTTACCATCAACTAGCACCTGAAAAGATGGACATTATTTTAGTACAATGTTTAAAAGGAATAATTAATTAAAGTATGTGAAATTTAATTTAAAATTTTAAGAATTATATGAAAATGTGGCCTAGTGTGGCCGCTCGCAGCACTCGTAGTGCCGAAAATTATTGTTCCCCGACAACGACGCCAAAAACTTGACACGATTAAACCGTGCATAAAACACAAGTGCACGCGTCAATGTAATATAGGCCTTCGTGAGGCCCGAGTCGAACTTAGGGAATATGATTTCTATAGACTACTACTAACTACTTGCAATCAGCTAGACCGATTATAAAAGTTTGAGAGTTGTTTGAAAGAGAAAAAAAAACAAAAGAAAAAAAAACAATCGATTAAAGGTTTGGTTTAATCAATTAAAATGGGATTTTTAGGATTGCGGTTTCACCGCGGATTCTCATTGTACTAATTCCTACACAATTATCACAACTTGTCTCCTATCCCGGGTAGTGGCCTGTATATAGAATTGTTCGCTTCCGCGATACAATTCTCTACCTTAATCTAGGTCGGTTCCACATCAGTAGCAACCTATACCCTAAATTAGGTGCATGAAGAACATAGCTTTAGGTTTCCACCATTAACCGTACCTTGCCTTTTCCAAGGGATTTATAAGTTAATCTGATTATTGCGTCTTTTCAACCGTTAATTCTTCGTCAAATGCAATTAAAGGTATTAAATTACCATTATGGTGATCAAGCACAATGATAGAATTGAGAAAACAATATCATACCATGGATTTGAGAGACAAATTATGATTAACTATGTAAAAAGCATCATACAATGATTACCCAGGCTACTCCCAGTCCTAAAGACAAAGGGGATTAGCCCCGCATATTCATTTTAATGAAAAACATCATGACAGAAGAAGAAAACATAGGGGAAACGTGGATGGAGATGGTGTAACCCCTGAATGAAGGAGAACCGGGCGATCCTCAATGTGGGATGGGCGTTCTGCAGCCTTCCGGTGGTAGAAAATTCTATCTACAGCTCTGGAAATGTCTGGGGTGTGGCTTTGGTCTCTGTTCTTCATCCTCTCTTCCTTCGAGACTTGTACAGTGGCTAATGATGTGATAGTACGGCTTGGGCCGCTTTTTCTTGGTATAGGGATCACTTACGGATGCCAAAACATCGCGGTCGTATGATTGAGATCGTTCCATACAATTTTATGATCTGACAGTGTCGATACCATCGACAGGGTGTCGATGGTATCGATCCCTTAGGGTAGAGACACTTCTTCGATTTTGGGGGTTCTTTCTGAAGGCATCTCGATACTATCAACCAAAATGTCAATAGTATCGACTTGTTGATCTTTGGCATGCTGATGTAATCTTGATAGCATCGACCATGACGTCGATGGTATCGACCAGTTCTTCTTCTTCTCTGACTCTGCACTGTGACCATCTCGATGGCATCGACGAATGTCGATGGTATCGACCACTGCAAATATGCAAATTCCCTGAAATAAAGAGAAGAATACCAATCAAATCCGAGAAATATGATCATTTATACCAAATAAGATAAAACAAGATAACATTGGTGCATAATGAGATTATAGGCCAAAGGAAATGAATCATGCGATATTAACCACAAATATGACAAATAAGCGCATGAAATGAATATAAAACTAGCCTATAAAAGTGACTAAAAACCCTTGCATCACCTTACTTTCTCCTTCGGTGCCAAGCTACCCCAATCTTTCACTCTACTTATGATAAATGTAAAAAAAAACTTAAATTAGTGCCTCACGCGCAGAGGCCACATAACGTGCTTTTCAAGTGCGCCTGGGTGGTTTTTCCAGATGATTTCTTCAAGCAGAACCAATAGCTGGGTGGGTTTTTCATACCAGTTGGGATGGGAGTGGTGGGCACATTAAATGAGTGACAATGGAGGGAAGTAAAGAGAAAAAAGAGAGTAGATAAATTTGTATCACATGTAACTTTCAAACCATAGTGTATTTTTTGACAAAATAAAAATTGTTAGATTTGTTACAAAAAATAAAATCCAACAAGAAAAATATTGATACATTTTGAGAGAAATAATATGGTTTATAAAATTAATGTGCACATTATGATTGTCTTGATGATATGACAATGATGATGATGATGATGATGATGATGATGATGATGATAATAATAATGATAATGAAGAAGAGACTCATTACACTATCAAGTATGCACACTACATTACATACTAGACATGTTCCATCACAAATTGGGGGCAATACATGTGAAACTGGGTGCATTGTGTGTATTGATACAACACTAACTGGACACAATCACATCCGAACTGAGCGCGTTCAAGTCAAAATGGGGGGCATTCAAGTCCAAAATGGGCATAAATAAGTCCAAACTGGGTGCATTTAAGTCCTAATTAAGCACAATCAAGTCCAAACTAGACACAATCAAGTCTGAGTTGGGCGTATTAAAGTTCAAACTGAGCGCAATCAAGTCCAAATCGGGTGCAATCAATTCTGAACTGGGTGCATTCAAGTCCAAGTTGGACACATTGGATTGACTGGGCACAATCAAGGACGACCTAGGCGCAATCAAGTCCGAGTTAGGCAAAATCAAGTTCGAACTGGGAGTATTCAAGTCCAAATTGGGTGCAATCAAGTCTGATCTAGGCGTATTTATGTCCAAACTGGGCACAATGAAGTCCAAATTGGGCACAACCAAGTTTGAACTGGGCGCATTCAAGCCCAAATTTGGCACCTTGGATTGGTTTTGGGTGCTATACATGCCAAACTAGGTACAATACATGTGAAGTTAGGTACAGTACAATCAAGAAGAGGAAGAAGAAGATGAAGAAGAAGCGGAAGAGGAAGAAGAAGAAGAAGAAGAAGAAGAAGAGGAAGAAGAAGAAGAAGAAGAAGAAGAAGAAGAAGAAGAAGATGATGATGATGATGATGATGATGATGATGATGACGATGATGATGATGATGATGATGATGATGATGACTGTAACATACTGAAATCTCCTATGTACCTCTTTGTACTCTTTTCTATAAGCTTTGACCTTCATTTTCGTTCCTTTTGTCCTTGGTCTTGAATTAAAAGAAATTAAGATGGTTATTTGATAAATGTTTCCCATATATTCTTATTTCATGGTTGCATGCACAAATGCCTCAGTTAGAATTAGATAATGGGTTTAAAATGCAAATTCACATTAAGTAATAAAAAGAGTAAAATAATTCGTCCTAGAATCTTCTAGTGTTTCCTAGAATATAAGAAATAAGAAGAAAATCCGAATGTTATAAAAGAAAGAAGATAAATATAATAAGTAAAGGAAATATGAGAATTTATGAGTAAAGGAGATAATTACAAGGATTTTTGCAACAAATATTATAATCCGAAACCATCATGATAATTTGATAGTTTAATTCATTTCCTTGAGCAAAAAGTAAATTAAGGGTCAAGTATTATTTAAAATGAAAATATTAATAACATTATCAATGGAATATAGGAAATATGCCAATAAAAATGAATAAAATACTTAATGCTCTCAAATCAGGAAAATTAATTCAAATTCGTATTCTAAACATAAAAATAAGCCTCTGTGCAGATTTGCAACTAATTTGGATAATACATGAATAATAAGAAAAATAGGAAAGAGAAAGTGTGTAGAATGTTCTAATTAATTTAATAAATATAAAGATAATGTCAACTTGTGAAGATAATTGCGAAATCGTGTTCCAAACCTTGTGGGAGACTTATGGGTGAAGTTACATTAATTTTAGATAATGTTATCACCTCTTTTGAGGGAGGAAAGAGAAAATGACATATTAATTATTTCACCTAATAAACTTTCTCAAAATGAAAAAATAACTCCATATTTGGATTCTACGCGTCAAAATAAGTCAGAATATAAATTTTCATAATTTTTGGGCAACGTTTGAGCCTCCAAAAGAAGAAAGAGAAAAACATCTAAAATCTAATAGTTTTAATCGACTTTTGCTCAGGGATATTTCCCTGAT